>KK114136.1:237356-324873 GCA_000611955.2 Stegodyphus mimosarum | reverse complement strand
TATCTATGTAAGATAAAAAAACATGTAAATCAAAATTAACCCCCGTAATTCCCCCCTCTTTATTCTAAAAAACGCAACTTTTGTCAACTGTACCATTTCTAGATCAACCCATCTTGTATGGTTTGCGTAACGTTGATGACATATCTAATTCGGAACCTAAACTCAGAATTTCGAAAACTGAAACCTTTCTAACCTAAACCAAAACCTCCTCTTGGTGAGCCTCCATATTGGATAATTGCGCACTTTTAGCTTCAGTTCTCCTGAAGTCAAGATGCTATTTCCCTCCGTTTGCTTTGTTGTGCTACTAACTATGTCATTATTTAAAATGTGATATTTTATATCAGGGATGGCCAACCCGCAGCCCGTGTGGCACGGCAGAATTTTAACGTTAATTGTTCCCCGACTGAAATTTAAATCGAAATCGTAAAGCAAATATAAGGAACTTATTTCAACTGCAACTGATCCAAATTATATTGAATTGTGAAAATTTGCACCAACAACTAATTTTCCAAATTTATACGATTTTGTTGTCAGGTATTGCTCTAGATTTGCATCAAAATATGTTTGTGAACAAAGGTTTTCTATTATGAACGTAATATAACTCATATGCCCCTAAAATACCTAATTTTGTTAGCATCAAGAACTACGTTTTACATTTCATTTAAACTTATTGCTTTGAATTAAATCTACTTCGTCGATAGTGCATAAAACACAATAGAATAAATGCACTCTTTAAAATTCAGCCTTATAGCTCATTCATTTTAGAACTTAACAGCGTTACAGCTCATTCATTTTATAACTCAGAATGCATAAAAATTATGTATATCACCTGAAGAATTATCTAATCGTTGCCACATGTTATATTCAAATGCTTAGATAAATCTGAAACGATGTATAAAAGAAATTAAACAAACAAACAATCAAAAGAAACAATTTTTCACAGACGTTTCAGTATTTCTGATTCAATTAATTCAGTTCTCACTTCGCGACAAGGCAAAAATATATAAAAACTCAAAACATCTATATTAAAAATTACGAAGTAAATCTTAAACACTTATTTCCTCGAATAAATTCTAGAATAGATTAAGTATGGTTTAATTCGCAATAATAAAAGAAGGCGTTATCTTTGTTGTTTCGAAGCTTAGTTTCTCTAGATTGGCAACAAAATCATTATTCTGTTAAGTTTTAAATGTAAACAAATATGGCTGCCATGGGAAAAATGATTAGGCTTAGCTGCACTTAAGAGACTTTTAAATTGTTGATAAGCCTGCAGGTCTCGAATGCAGATTTACTAAAGGCATAAAAGTCTTAACCGGAATATAAGAACAACATAATTCAATCATTTTTAAAGCAAAAAATGCCCAGTTTACCAACATATAAGAATAAAAAAACTGAGCTCACTGAGCAGAGTAACAGAGTGGATATATACCTACATATATTTATATAGTTTTGGTGTGGCTGATTGCAACCAAAATAGGAGGTGCACATCTACATGTTACAGCACTCCTGTATACAAAATTTCAGAACAAAGGGCTCTTTTTGCGTTCAGGTATCCCGCAAAAACATCGTAAAATTGCATTCGATAGCAGTCAAAATGGATATTTTCGTTGAAATATGATAGCTGAAATTTTTCGCGATTACAATACTTCCTTTTTACTTCGTACAAGGAAGTAAAAATCAGAAGCACAGTGGTAAATTGCTTAAAAGGTGCAAAACCTGTATCAACCTAAATACTAAAAAAGTGATTTTGGAATATTTAAGAAAACTTGAAATTAAGTAAAATAAAATTTTTCCCTTTATGTTATTTACTATCAACGAAAGTAATGATTATTAAATCGGAATAAAATTATTTTTATTTATATATTATTCTATTTAAAATTAATTAAAAATTAAATGCTTGTTTTCAGCTGTACCTGAATGAAAAAGAGAAATATTAGAATGTCAGTGAAAACAAGTAATTTTGTTTTTTGAAAAATTAAAAAAAAAAAGAAATCTTCGTTCAGCAGCAACGTTTCAGTACGAACTCATAATGACAGACTTTTTCTTTCTGATCTAAGTACTTCCGAAGTAATTAACTACTTACTTTGCTCTAGTAAGGGTTATTTCAGAAAGAAGTTTTAAAGACCATGATGAAGAATACGAGATTTAATGGATATCATTATTCATAAAAGAATATGCAATACGAATGAATGATTCAATCAATATTTCAGAAATGGGCGAAGAACAATAAATAATAAAAGAAAATAATCACAGAATAAAATATATTTGAATAAGAACATAATTCAAGGAAATTAAATTATACCGATAAGATAATAAAATGTTCTACCAATCCTTAGATCTTTATTTCTTTGTCACAAGTTTTTTTTAGACCCACCAGCGGGCCGTGCGGTGAAGTCACTGTACACTGGTAGTTTGGTCCGGTGTTCCAATTCCGGCGAACGGGTTGACTGCATGGGAGTTTTCGTGGCTTTCTCAATGTGTAACATATACACGAATCAGTTTCCCTTAAAAAGTCCTCCACGAAAGCATCCCTCCCCTTAGGCAGATAGCTCCCGTGTGCTTTGCTGCAGTCAAATAAACAAAACCACAAATCTATTTAAACATTTTGATTGCATTGCCACAGTTAGTGAATGAATGGCTAAAGATAAGAAGCTTCTCAGCTTCTGTTGATTACGTCAAAGTACATCTGCCAAAGGGAAGGGATGCCTTCGTGGAGGACTTTCTGAGGAAAACGCCCATGCAGCCGAACCCAGTTTGGACCTACCAGTGTTCAGAGACTTTACCTCTCGGCCGCTAGTGGGCTATAAAGCTGAGAAATCTGTCCACTGGTAGTTCACTGTTTGTCTTTTCAATGAGTAAATTTGCTTTTTGAATAGTGTCTTCGTGATCTTATTTAACATTAAAATAAATGCCAGCAATAGATTTTTTTAAAAAGGCATCCCTTCATTTTGCCGTACTTTCTTTTAATCAATAAACCCAATCTAATTTAACTGTGTTTTGTTTATGTACTTGAAATTTAATGCTCCCCCTGGTAATAACCACAAATGCTTTTCCAGTTTGTATAATATTTTAACGCAATTTAAAGATTTTGAAAATTTTCTGGAACCATTTACACAATTGTTAACAAATTGTGTTTAACCACGTTTTCTTAATATGATCCTTTTTTATATTTTAGTGAGATCTTCGTACCGGAAAAGTACGCGGATTTGAAGATGTCTACAAAGAAATGTATGTCAGAAATTTGTATGGCGCTAATTATTAAAGCATTTCCCCCCCGTAAAGCTTTTCACATCAGAAAAAGTAACAGACCAATACTAAGTGGGGAAACAAATACAGAATGGTCATAAGAAAAATTTCCCGGATATATAAGCCCCTAGCGATCTATCTGTTCAACCACTGGAAATGAAATTTCAGATACAGCTATTTTAAGGTAAGCGCTCGAAATTGTGATGATTTAAAAGTGGTTGCACGCACTTTTTCCGGGCAAATTAATCGGCGCATTGAAAAACTATAAATGGCGGTGGAACGAATGACGAAAATTGTCGACATAAAACATTTGCAAAGAACAGCATTATAAATTACCAGTGACAACGCAAGAAAGGAACAGAGGAAAAACATTTTACTGGAATTACAAGTTTTCAAAGTGTACAACGTTCAACAACAAGATGGAGGTTCTCCCTGCAAAGTTCTCCCGTAACTTTGCAGCTTCGTGGCCACTGCGATCCCCCGACCTCATTCCGTTGGATTTCTGATTCTGGGTTTACTTGAAATCTAAATCAAATCCTTGAGGTTTGAAAGATGCCATAAAAATGTAAAATTATGCTTCCTCCTGTGATGTTCGCATGCAATGAATGTTGTCGTCTGCGAAGGTGAGCATTTCGGAAATTTGTAATGTTTCAATAAAAATTTCTTTTTCCCTTTCTTGTGTTATCAGCAGTGGTGGCTCGTAATAAGCACTGTGGAACTGCAGCACCCCCTGTTTCCACTTATTATTATTTTTAATATTTAATATAATGAGCCCTTTTTTCTTTAATTCTTTCTTTATACTTCTACAATATATAATCCTTAAACTTAATGTCAGTAGTCATCCTCCACTTTATGAAAAAGGTACGAAAGTTTTTGTATGGAACTGCGCTTCACAAGGCTGTTCTGCGCAAGCACGCGCAGAAAGCAGCACTCGAGCCAGGGAGATAAAACAGCACTGTCGCTCTTGCAGTGCCGAAATTCTGGAAACGTGATTATTTCTTACTCCGCGCGTGTGGTATTTGGCTGTTCTGCGCATGCGCTCTTAGGAAGCAGCGTACGAGGCTGAGAGGGAGAGAGCACTGTCGCTTTTGTATGTGTGCCGAATCTGGAGTGTCGTTGGGAGCTGGTTCTTTGTTTTTTACTCCGCGTGTGCTGTGTTTAAAAATCATACACCATATTCTTGGTTAGATTATTTTTCAGCTATTCTATTTGATTCATTTTTTTTTTCGGTTCTTTTATTTTACAGAAAACTTTAACCATGTCCTTGCATCCTCAAGTAATAAATTCTGTGACTGTAAGTGAACTTCATGAGCTTTCGTTTTCATGCGCTTGCAATGCTTTCAATATAGAAAAATTTCCTCAGTCGTCATCCAGAGATCAAGGAGAACATTATTGATCTCTTCGCGCAAATTAAAACAAGAAGAATGGATTTCATTTTTAAATGAATAGGTAAAGCTTGAACTGTAACAATTTAAGTTAAAGTAATTAAGAAATGTTTAATCTTTCTTTTGTAAAATTTCGTGGAAGTTTCAAAATAAATTTTCTTTTTATACATGTTTGTTTCCCTTTACACAGGTTTAAAACAAATGTTAAATATTTTTGGAACAGTACCCCCACTAATTTTAGCTACGAGCCGCCACTGTTTATCGGTACTTTACAACGCTCTTCTTTGCAAATGTTTTACGCCGGAAAATTTCGTCATATGTGTATCATTCCCAACGCTTGTGTTATTATGTTTGTTAATCTTCTTTATATCCGATCAAGCCAACATCTAGCGACTCAGTTTAACATACCATCAGTATCATCACTCACTGCTCTTAGTCTTCCTATACGTTTGGAATATATCCTACACTTTCAGATTCTGGTAAAATGAAACTATATTATACATACATATTTTTCTTAATTGCTTTTACTACATATTTTTCTTAGCATTTTCGTACATATATATTATTCTTAGCATTTAGATTTTTTATGTTATCCTCAATTTTATTTGATAGGCCACATTTTATCGATGGGAGTAGGCAACAATTCTCCTTCCACCACCACCACCACCACATGAATCACACGCAATTACTGCTTTACGCTATTTTAGTTTACGTAATGCTTCATATAAAAGTCCTGTTTGCTGGAAGAAGTTGGTACCTGCAAGTCTTACACAGAGAATATCCACAAATGAATTAAAACCCCACTTAAATTAACTTCACTTTAAAAATCATTAAAAAATTTAAATTTTTTGTGACAGTACTCAGCATGCCAAGCTATGGGGAAAAGTGAAAACTTGTTATTCCTTCCAAGCATACGGAGATTTAGCGCAAATTCAGTTTACGTTCATGAAAATATTCTCGTAATACCAGAAGGAATTCGAAGTAAAATACAATGATACATTAATTTTGAGTTTAAAATTTGGAGAAGAAAACAGTATAAAACCGAGTCCTCAGACAGAGTTCATTACGAAACGTGCACAAGCAAGCTATAAACCCGCATTATGTTGATCAGCTGATAGTACATAGTACCAGGATTGTATAATTCTGATAGTTTGTGTATGGAATCTTAGCGAACAAGCTGGTTGCATGGTTGACTTTCTAAGTTTTCCCCCGTGTTTATTGTCAATGTGAGCTAATTTCCTTTAAAAAGCCCTCCACGAAGACCTCCCTCCTCTTGCGTAGATAGTCTTCAATTGCTTTGCTGTAATCTAAATAATCCTTAATCTTTTACATATATTTTCAAAGAAAATAACACCACAAAAGGTAGATAGATTTTTTTCATTATTAGAACCATGAAACATTATATCTGCCATTCCAAAGTTTAACATTAATACAGCTTTACAATGATTATAGATATGCAAATTCAAAATTAGTCTAATTTGCTCTCCATAAGTCCTTTTTGTTAGAAGTCTTTTAATTATTTATTTATGTTAATGAAATCCCTTAAATAAATCCCTTAAATTTTTTTGTTATGGCATGATCACTTTCATTTCCTCTCCTTATATGATTTCCCCAAATTTATTAGCACATTTTATGCATTGTTGTCATACTGAAAACACAGTCAACCCTATGGTAGTGACTATTCCCCTAAAGCTACCACCCATGGAAGTTACCAGTATTTCTGACAGCATAAATAAACATTGGCACTTAACATAAACCTCTCTAAGACAACCACCTCCGCTGAGGACAAAAGTCATATGGAACTGTGGGCGGTCTTTTAGAAAAAACTGTAGGTTTTCTTCATATCTATTCTCGTTTGTTAAAACCACGAACAATAACAATTATCATTTTGCTTAAGAAGTCAATGATATAAGATATTAAGAGCAAACAGCCTGAGAATTTTTAGTAGGAATACATTTTTAAATATAGATTTAAAAATACAGGTCTATTAAAAAAAACTGTACAAAGCATTTTTGTGCCATTACTGCGTAAAAAAATCTTAATCGATACAGTAAATAAACACATCTTAGTATTAATTTCTATTGCAGTCGTTTAACATTTTGTCAAGCTCAGTCTTCTACATGATACCCCCCTACGAAGTTTCCTTTCTTCGATTTCTCTCAAACCTGTGAAAGCGGAAAAGATAAACAATAGAAAAAGAAAACACAATAAGTGTTAGGAAACAAAAAATAAAAATAAAGTAAAAAAGAATAAAGAAACAAAAATGAGAACAGTAATCTTTACAGCCTTTTCCCCCCACTTGTCCAAAGGCGTTTGTGCCAGACTCGCTAGACATTCATTTTAACAGTCAGCAGCGCAAGACAAGGGGCGTGGCTTAAGGAAATCCTTGGCAACGCCTTTCCAATCACATGCTCGGTTGCTCTGACCAATGAATGATGAAGATTGCAACTGAGTGACAAGCACTATCTGATAAAATACGATATCAATTCATTTCCGTCTCCGCTTTTACTATTTTAATCGAGATCGGATCTATTCAAGTAGCATACGTGCGGAAATCAGATGAGATTTACGGAGAATTTTTTCGTCTTTTTTGCTTGACTTCGAGGTATTTTTTAGGAGATTCTTAAAGCTTTCTCAGCGATGAATTTTTTCGGCTTTTTAATACATGGTTACACTTATTAATAATGAAAATTATTGTTAATTAACTCAAATATTGCTTTATCATATCTTAGAAGAAAAAGTTCTCCTCCTTTCTTTGACTTAAATGCTAAGATTAAAAAAAAGTTATACAGTTTCGTTATCGGGACCGTATGAAACTGCAGCGAAAATATAAGCGCAAAAGCGCCAAATACAGCAATGGCGCTCATTTAATCGCAAAACTGCGTGTAAATTTATATACTTCTAGATTTTTAAGTTCGCCGTTATGTTATTGATAACTCAACAGCAAAATGGCGCTGCAGGAAAGAATCCTGTGATGACAAGAAAGGATTAGAACACAAAACTCATTCCAAAAATCCAAAATCTCTTTTACAGACGCAAGGTTCATCTATTTTTGGTATCAGAAGATGACATCTATTGAATTTTGTTAACTCCAATTGAAAATAAACCACAATATAACCGTTACACAATTAGTTATATGCGTGTGGTGTGTGCCACAGATTTAATTGCTAGGACGGTTTATTTCGTTCTATTTCACTTTGTTTACTTTAGCAGGTTTCGTTAGAAGCTTTTTAAAAATTTATACTTATATTTTAACTTATATTTAGCGATATTGTATTTTTTAAGTATATATTATATTTTTTAACTTATATTTAGCTTTTATTTTTTTAATCAGAATTAGTTTTGTATTTGAAATACTAAAAGAATGAGCTTTATCGCTGAATTCTTTCACAATCTAAGACTAGCGTGACTATGAGCAATAAAATGCATGCTTATAGTTAACATTTTCTTTCATTAGCTTTACGCGGTATTTTCAGATTTCTGCTTGTCGTATTGAGTTATGATATTTTTTACGGGATATTTGTATCTACAAAGTAAAAACTTTAAAATACGCAGGTGCTCGATATTATCCTACAAATAGATTTTGCGTGCTGAAAAACGACTGGACAATCTTAGATCTTTCAGTCTTTCATTAGTTGGAGTTATTTAGTCTTATTTAGTAAATAATTTCTTTTTTAGAGCCTTGAGTTTTTTTAGCTTTGAGTTCATAAACTCTAGTAGAAAAAATTTTAAAAATATTTCATAATTAAAAAAATGTGAAAGGTACGTATTAAACATCAATTACAATAACAACTTAGTGATTTAAAAATAAATTGTATAAATTTCGTAAATTTTAAAAATGAAATAAAGATATGAATTGTTAAATCCTATATACATTGCTCTTAAATCATTTTGTTTTTTCAGCTGTTACGGCTGTATGCTAAAAAGGTAAATAAAAATCTAAGTTGAGTGGTTTGCCTCGCCACGGGTATAATAAATTTCCTAGAGCGTAATGTAACGGCCATTAGAACTGAAAAGATTCCTCTGTAGCGGGGATTCAAAGTCTTTTTTGTTCCATGCATACCTTTCACCATTGCTGCAAGAACCTTTCCCCTCTTTCCAAAACTTGAGATATAAACATATGCATTTATCTAAATTTCTATGATTTTTTAACGTCGTTTGTAAATTAAACAACAAAAAAGATGCTGATAATTATAAAAACTTGAGTAAAAATAGTTTTATAATCATAAGCTAAAATACTTAATAGCTAAATAAAAGACTTACTTCATTCACCCCCCCCCGAAACTATGAAACCCTCCCCCCTTTGTTCAGAAAGCCTGCTCTGTAGACATTTTTAAAATCAAAAAGAAGTGCTTTTTGACTTTAAAAACATTATTATTTCTGAATAAATACATTTCTTGAATAGGTAGGATGAAATTTCTCTTTGAAAGGCAAAATATTGTACAGATTCAAATATAAGGACTATTACGTTTAAGGAAGACCAATGTTTTTTACGAGGCTTTACGAGGAACTAATTGTAAAACAGAATTACATACATAAGATGGCATCATATGTATGTTTTTAATATACTGGATGTCCTCAAATAAGAATATAAAGCCAATCTCTAAAAATAAGTAAATATATCTCCTTTTAAGAAAAATTTAAAACAGATAATGTTCAAAAAAGCATTTCAAGGAAAAAAGCATTGTCATACACTCAGGTCCATAGAATAATTTTTTCAATTTCTAACTCTGATCCGTTGCGCAAGAGCAAATGCGTCTCAAACAGGTAGCAAGTCGTTAAGCCTATACACAAATGGCATAAAATTTCATTACATGTTGAAAAGCCGCAGCGTAAAACCACAACAACAGCTACAAGAACACACCAAGTGGAACCGCCACGAGAGACGTTAACTCCAAACAATTTCTGACCCCCTTTCCGCTTCCCCTGAGAAAAAGCGACGACATCTAATCGATCAAATAGCCCTGGGGAGGGGGGACAATCACGCCATGTCACTCCGAGGCCAATTACTAACTGGCCCCACCCAATAAAGACCGTTCTTTTTTTGAATATTTCGTTTTTCTCTTCCCTTATAACTTTAATAAGGCCATGGAGAGAATCATAAATATCGAGATATCGATTTGTTATCTTGTCCTTTTCTTCTGGATTAGAAAAGAAGAAAAAGTTTATGTTCGGAGGAGATCGCCTGGTGGCAGATGTCAAATTGACATCTTCTAGTGGTTTAAGGAATTCCAATGGATTTTATGTTCAGATAATTTTTCATTACCTTAGTTTCTTATATAATTGAACTTATACACAAATAAAAATAAGTTCTATGTAACTGATAAATATTATTCATATATTCTATTAGAGATTCTGAATTCTGATAAGTTTTCTTAAAGAGGAACAGGCTTATCGTTTTTCCTGAAGTTACCAGGGATTTACTATGTATACCAAAATTAGCCTTTAAAACTCACGTATCTCATTAACACTGTGTTTCATTTAACCGGGGCGGGGGAGGTACTTTTATTTTATTTTAGACGAGCATTTTCAAACTATATGATATTGTACAGAAGAAGAGCTTGGGATGAGATATTAAGATTTCGAGACCTAAGCATTAATGAGCGGTGGTCACAGTAAATGCACATGCATCATAAACGCACATGAAGAGATTATAATGCTTACAAGAAAGACACTCTTACAATTCCTCCCCCCAACTAAGATCACTTCAGAAAGGGACCAGAGGACCCTCAATTGACAAATTTTAATTTGCTTACGAATCTTCTTGCACCATTTTTAATTCAGAAGACAGTTGTAAGGGCAAGAAAAATCAGGTGCCATTTTTAAGAAAGAAGAAATAGAAGAAAATTTAGCTTCGGACTGCGTGACCTTCATGAAGAAAAACCAAGTTCACGGCACTGCTTGGTTTGAATTTAAAACCTTTGAATTATTAGACTAATATACTGAGTATACACTGCAAACATCCATGAGAATATTCCCTAATTTCTTATGTTTATTATTTTAATTATTTAACCACCAAAAGTAAAATACAATAATTTTTTTCTGAACGTGGAGGAATACACGTTTGTCTTTTAAATTACACTGAACGTTTCCAACCGAAATCAGAGGCAAAAGAAATATTTAATTTTGGCAATTATTACCATTCCAGTTAATATATTCTGTTTTGTGCTATCAGATAGCAAGTATATTTCATAGATACATATACAAATGTGTTTTTTGTCGTTTATTGTTTCCACATTTATTTAAGCATAATTTTACTTTACATTTCGGTGATTATTGTTATGTATTACTCAACATTTTCTTCGGACGATCACAAATAGATCTGATATTATATGATGAGTTCATGTTTTCTTTAAAATTCTCTAGAATTCTTGCTGTTAGTTTTAATGATTTTCAAAACACATACTGTCATTTTTGTTTCGTATTTGATAAGACCTTATTTAATAATCTGATGTAGTTTACGCAAAGCAACTCACTTATGAGCTAAAAGGCTTATATACCACATTATCAATCACATAATTTACAATACTACTTGATGGCATACAGAAAAAATTTAATGTGATTGCAAACATGATTAGATTTTGTTAGGCTAAGCTATACCATCGTAAAATAATAACAAACTGTTTATGAATTCAAAACAGTGTTTATAATAGCCCATATTACTATACAGGTATAACAACCTAAACAAAGGATGTAATTTATTTTTATGAATGCTTCACTAAGAGATAGTGTATTTTATAAAATAAATCATTTCAGTATGGAGAAATTTTAGATAAGTACCTATGGTAAGAAAAATGAGTAAACATATTAGTAATTCATTATTATCATAAGGAAACCTATGCCTGGAAAGCATTTCAGGTGAAGATAAATAAATGTTTAAATAAAAATAAAATTTTATGACCTTTCTGACCCACGTGTTTTTCTGCACTTCATTTAAACTTGGTTCCTGGAATTATTCAAATTAATTAAATGATATCTGAAAGCAAGCTGCAAATGAAATAAAAAATTTCCAAGTTTTTTTGTAGTACTTCCTGCAATTTTATTTTTTCATAAGGAGTATAAAACTTTCCTACATATAAGTATAGAAATCGGAAGATCACATTAAAAAAAAATTGTCGCAGGCAAAAAAAATATCCAGATAAGATTCGGGAATCGTCAAAATGGATATTTCCGTTGAAATATGATATCCGAAAATTTTCGCAGTTACGACACATCTTTTACTTCGTACAGGGGAGTAAAAATTATACTTGTCGACCTATACAGCTTCAATATCATAATGGAAATACAAATGCTAAATGCAATTTGATCCTAGTTTACGGGATTGTGATCTAATAGTGGCAGTATAATAATGCACGAAGGAAATAAATTCATTTGCTATAAACACAAAATCTGAATACAGACAGCCATAAATTATTCATAATGCAGAAATTGTACGGAAATTTTCTGTGCGCTATATTTAGTTGAGGAACAAAAATCATAACGTTATGTACCAGAGCTTCTTTGCATCCCGAACTCCATATGGGCGGCGACTTCAAAAGATTAGACAAATTACTCACGCAATTTTGTTTATGTATAGACTTTGGGGACGTATGACAGATTCAGGGCCGAATTCTTTCGGCCTTGCCCTACTCGACCCTTATCGCAGGCAGCGGTGCTGTCAGCTAAGGAGACAAGCTTGCCCCTGTTCTGGCCCGAAGATAAAACATTAATCTGAGCAATTAGTAAATGTTCGTTGCAAAGCTTTCATGCATCACAAGTTCGTTGAAGGGAATAATAATGCATTTCCTTTACGTTAAAATGTATTTTATATAAATTGCATTTAACCGGCTTCGTACGAGGAAGAACAACATGCGCTCATTGTGGAGCAGAGTACAAATAAGGGGAATTTGAATACAATTGAATGAATGATAAGACAGAAAATGAATGGATGGAGAAGCATATGTTTACACGCAAAAAGGCTTGTTAGTGTTTTCTTAAACCATAGTGGAGAGTTAGGTTATTAATCATAAAAATTTGTTTGTTTTTCAATTTCAAGTTCTTCTACATTACGTCACTTAGGAATAATACGGAACAATGAATTTATTTCAGTTTAATTAGCTGTGACTACAAAATGGCTTCTTTATATAGCAGCATTTCCCCCCTTTCTCTTTGAGTGGTTATCATTAACCTTAGCAGCAGTTGTTGTGTTCAATTATTAATCGCCAAGATATAAATTTTCAATTAATCAATTAGAAACCCTTTAAAAGATTTTAAATGAGTTCGTAAAAACTAAGCATTCTGTAAATCCCCCCTCAAATGCTTGATTGATTATGATTTGAATACATATAGTATATATGCTTCAAGCACTTTTCCCTTGAGAAGTTCTGTTTGAAGCTCTGAACAGAGAAGATTAACAAAATATTTTCGTGCTCAATTTTTCATATTTTTCTGTGTTTTAAAAGGTTTGTTAGTTCATATTTGTAATTTACGTAGTAACGCATTTTACAATGTGTTTAATTAAGATAAGTAACTTCAGGTATTTTTAACGATTTTTCTAAGGAATTCCTTTCTTTTTAAATTAAAAAAAAAAAAAATCAGCAGCTAAAAGCGCTATTTTTGACTAGATTGATCGTACGGTTTTTTAATCCTCAGAAAGTTGAAATTTTGTATATAGGACTGCTATAATATGTTTCCGTAGTCCGTTTTTGATTCAAATAGCTGCAAAGTATATTAATATTAAATAAATATGTATTATACATGTATATCGAGAGGGAGAGACTTAAAGCATCTAAAGTAAGCTCTGTTGAGTCAAAGCAAGGCATTTCCTCAACAATATTAATTACTACAACCTTGTATAAGAGGTTAAACACAATATCTAAACGATTAAAAATTAAAAAAGGGTCATAGTAGTACAAACGCGAAAACTAAAAATGCAAAACGGAAAAAATATACTAGATAATAAAAGTATAAAAATTAATCTCCTTTTACTGAAACTCCAATCAGAGCTCATCAGGGGAAAATGAATTAAGCTTGATAAAAGTTGATTAATATGCTTCGAAAATGTGTTTGTTCTCCTGGTTCATTTGAGATCAACCCCCCCAAAAAAAACAAATTTTAATTACATTAAAAATTCATATAAAACCGAAAAAAAATGAATCTCAAATGTTTCAGGATTTTCTCTACACGCCTTCGAAACACTTGGAAAAAAGAATGAAGCATAATATTGTTTCAAATTGATTATATATATATATATATATATTATATATATTAGTCAATTTGGGACATGTATGCACTAAAGCCATCCTAAGTCGTCCATAGTTCCAGATTTTCCACTTATATAGAGAAAAACTGTAGCTCTGTACTGGCAGCGGTACTTTTTATTTAATATTAAAACGAACTCAAAAGTAAAGTAGTCTAATAATAGGGCTTTCTTGGTATGTAATCTATGTCTATATTCATAAGCTCCATGTGTTTCTACCTTGTTTTTTATATTCTTAGAAATACTGATCATGTTCACATTGCCGTCTATGGGAGATGGCTGCCAACAGAAATTTCAGTGTGTACTTACACATGTGATATTTTATTTTTATAAAGAGCAATGTAAGGTGTAAGTCAACCGTTTCTTGTGATGCCCATGCTTAAATTACAAAACATACTTTTAAAAGATTGATAAACTATCATTTTGATTATTGAACTATTGAATTAAATAATATTTCACGTAATATAAGAAAATGCATATATAATAATATGCCATTTTCAACAATTTTGTATGATACTATAGCTATATTCTACTGAAATAAATAAGATGCTGTAGGTATATGAAAGTGTCAAATTTTGTCTGAAGATTAAGCAAATACTCAATGTTTCAAATGTCTTTAAAGCTTGTGTACTTCTGAATCCCGAAAAAAAATTATATCTTTATCTGAGTTTACTGTTGGAATTCGACAAAAAGTAAAAGATATGACAAATTTAAACTGACATTTTATTTTTTTTTTTTTTTTTTTTTTTTTTTTTTCTTTTTTAAAAGGTAAGGTATGAAAAAGTATGGTTTTAAAAATATTTAAAATTGTACATATCCATGTTTTATAATATCACAGACAAAAAGCATTACTGGAACTTCAGACATAATACCTTAAATTAAGTTTTAATAAAATTTATAGAATTTTGTATGATGTTCAAAGCATAAAAAAATAGAAGCATTTGAAATATCAGTTTCTTTAAAACATTAAAAAGAACCAGGACATAAAATACCGTAGATGACATTTCCAACATGTAGTCTCGGTTCATATATATAAATTCGTGCTGCGTCCCCCGGAAAAAAAGCCTCTTCCCTTGAAGTTCCTATGTTTGACTATTGATTTTCAAGAACTCAGATTAACAAGTATCTACGCACTCCTACCTCATTCATACATTCATATCGTTATTGAAGTTAAGAGATTATGATGCTCAATAGACCCTACGGTGCTCTCAACTTCTATTTAAAGGACAATGTCGAGAAAAAATGCATTCATACTTTTACCAATGTTTACTTAACCTATCGGCATAAAACCCAAAGCTCCTTAAAATCCAATACCTCCTTCTGGAGATCCATCTCGAATATGAAACATCTTTTGTCGCGTACGTCTATTATATACCAACCACTCCTGATCAAAAAGGAAAATCCTCTGGCAGACTTTTAGCCCTTGCTGTTTACCTACCAAGTCGCCATGCCCTGTAAGCGATAGGGCCACTTTAGCTTTTCTTGTATACCAACTCTCTGTGGATTCCAAGGTTGGAGTTGGCATTCGTATCATACGGTGTATAAGTATACTTGAAAAGAAGACGCGTTCAGAGACTATTCTTCAAGACCTGGATCTTGGGAAGTTGGACGCCGTGTCAAAGAAGCCCCTACCAAGAAAACTGTATAGGCTGGAGACAGGAGAAGGGGGGATCGAAAGAGAACAGAATAAAGAACCCGCAGCCCTCCCTTTTGATTTCGGTGGGGGATAAGGTAAGAAGAGGGATGTCGCTTCAAACAGACACTGTCATGAGATCTTGACGTGGCAAGAGGGTTAGAAGGGAGGGAAGGAAGAAAAGAAAGACAGGAGGAATAGAGAAGGGAAAATGAGGTAAAATGTTTGTGTCGATAAAAGACCTTTCAACGCGACTTTACTTCAATGAAAGAAGTGGAATTTTAAGATCTCAGATATTTTTCTGACCTCAGTCCTTTTTGCTTGAAGCACATCCACCTTATAGACAAGAGTAAAAAGGGATGGAAGACACATTAAGATATTAAAAAAATAATAATGCGTGTATATTTTATTCGGATACCTAATCTGAGTTAATATCTGAATAAGTTTTCTCAGTGATTGAAAATATTCACTCACGCAGAAGCAGACGTTATGTACAAAGGTATAGGTCATGCACCGTTGTCATGGTATAGTAATTGCCATTGAGGGAACACCATCTGGTATCCCATTTAAAAATTTCTGTCACTTATACATGTCAATTTACAAAACAAGAGGTTAATACGTTGCTTTGATCCTAGATCCGTTTACAGAAACTAGGTATAAATCGCAGAAGACTTCAATTTTATCATGGAGGAATATTATGTTATTAATTATATGAAATAAAGAAAACATTTAAGTTAAAGTATTAATTATTTATATTATTTTATATGATATCGTTTTAATGCATTATAAAATAAAGGGTATTGGCAGAACAAACTTTACAATCTTATATACCATGCAAGCAAATATTAATACAAAAATATAAGTTATAAATTAAAAGCTGCTCTGTATTAAAGGGGGAGTTTTTTTTTTTAAATCTGTAGTATTAATTTTAAGGATGATATAGAAAATTTAAATGCAATGATACGTTTGGAGAGAATTCATAACAAAGAGGGTCAGTGCAGATACAGAGATGATTTTGAAATGTATGCAGTGCGGGATTATGCAAAATAATTGTATCTTCTATTTCTGATTGTGGCATTAAATTTAAACATAATACCTTTTTTTCTAGCTTGAATCAGATTTAGCGAAAATTTTGTTAACTCTGATTCTGTAGCAACTTCGCAAAGCATATGTTTGTGGGAGCAGTTTGGGAGAACTGCCGATGAAATCGTTAGACTGGTTTAAAAATGCTGGCTTAGTGCCATTTTACCTTTCCCATTTCATCCACAGAACGAAATAGTGCCGTTTTGTCCGCTACTTCCACCACCGAATTTCTCTTTTCCGTTTCATCCTCCATTCAATTAGTCACTTTACGATAGGGCAAAAACCTGTTTTCGTCAATTAAAACGGTTTAGACGAGATTTTGCTTTCGATTCTTAATATTTATTAAATATTCCCTTTAAACAAATTATTCTGAGTAGAATCATGAATTTCAGGCGTGTTCAAAAAGTTTGTATCTGAATATAACTACTTTTTTTTTTTTAATATGCAGTGTGCATTCTTTTTTTTTTTTTTAAATTTTTGTACTTATAAAGCACGGGAATAACGGTTTACTGATTTGGAAGAAAGTAAAAATGCCCAATTAAGATTAATGTACATGTTTTATTAAAATTGCAGTGAGCCCTGTTTAAAGGCGGCTCTATTCAGTTATAGAATATGTTAAAACTCTGCGGATATTGTTTCTTAGAAAGGTGATATTTGTCGAAACTACAGGTCCCTTTCAGAAGGCAACCTGTTAAAGATGCTTCCAGCAGAGGGTTCACTACAGAGATTGTACTTTCTAATAGATATTGTAATTAATTTAATCTAATATCAATTAAAAAATAGCTCTTTATATAAAGAGCAATATAAATGTAATTTTTCTTTCACAATCAGTTGTTATGTAAGTTCAATTATTTTCTCTTATACTTTTCATAGCATATAACTGACATATATCAAGGCATATGAAACATATATCCAATAAATGAAAGAAAAATTATTAACAAATTAAAATTTGAAACATTAACAATAATTTTCGTTATTAAACATAACAGTGTTAATGAGTGATGAATTTATATAATGTTATATATCCTTAGTACCTAAAAAATGAACTTTTAATTTTTTAAATCATATAGTTTTAAACATATATTCATATAGTTACTAAATTTTATTAGAAGTCTATTATTTGTTACCTGTAATCTTTAAAAGCTGCAATAACATGACACATATTTGTCACTATATTCCAACGTTAACCAAACAAAAGTATGCTTTACTATTCTTACAAACACATATGAGGTATTTTAATGTTTCTTACTGCGTATAATAATGTGTCCTAAGGACAGGAATGCAATTTAAGTATATTTCGTTGGAAGTTTGTTTTGTTGCTGAACAACTTTGTTGCTCCTTTCTTCTGTTTGGGATAAGCTAAACATTGGAATATTTTAATGACTATATAAAGTATATCTCCCACATTCTTAGCATGCCTTCGTGGTGTAATGGTCAGCACACTGAGCTGGTATTTCAGAGGTCCGTAGTTCGATCCCCGGCGAAGGCATTGCATATTTTTCATCTCTCTTGTTCCAAAAAATACCTAATGTCTCTACACTGGCGCCCGAACTAAAAAGGTGGTGGATGATAATTCTCAACCACCGCGATTTGGCGATTGGGTCCCCAAAACCCCAGTCGCTCTTTAAAAGCGGGAGTATATAAGGTATTTCTCCCGCCTTCTTCGTATGCCTTCGTGGTGTAGTGGTCTGTTTGCTCGACGCGTAACCGAGAGGTCCGTGGTTCGATTCCCGGCGAAGGCGTTGTTCATTTTTCATGTCCCCTGCTATTCGTTGTAGAACATTAAAAAAAAAATTATCTTCAAATTGTGAAGTCATTAAGTCATATAATTTTCTGTGTTAGTTATTCTTTTATAATTTGCTATTATTAGACCATTCTAGAACATCTAGAAAATAGTAGAAATATGCAGCGTAACAGCAGAAATAGTTTTTCTCTTTAAGACAAAATCTGATTCATCAGCTGTTACACATAATACTTTAAAACTAGTTTATACACGCATAAGTAATAATAATGATAATAACTCCATCATACACAAGAAAATAAATACAATAAAAAAAGGGGGGAGGATAGTTCTATATCTTCTGCTTTACCGGGCCGATTGACGAAATTCAAATTGCGTTTTTCATGTCTCGAAAGCGCGACTTATATATGCTAGATTTATAAGTCGCACTAGATATATGCTACATTTATATATAGCATTGTTCTAGTATAGGTATTTTGACACAAAATCGGACTTTTTCTGAAATGACATGCCAATTTGTTTCCATATTTCGATTCTACGACTCAAATTATGCATGCTTAAATAATAAATTCTGTAAAATTTGGTGCGAAATTTACGGAGAAATTTAAAAATTTATCTTGGTTAATTTTTTTCAGTTTGCGTCAAGAATAATTCACTTGGCGAACTTTTTAACTTATAGCAACCTATTTTCCTTTCCTTTTTTATATTGTACAGCAGCGGTTCTTAACCTATGGGTCGCGACCCAAAATTGGGTCGCGAAGCATATTTCTTGGGTCGCGCTGAGTCGAACAAAAAAAGTTAATAATACACCAAATAATAAGTAATACCAACACCTCCTAGAAGAGTTATTCCCTAATACAATGTTTCGGTTTTACCGCTCTTCGCGAATGGCCATCCGGAAGTGACGTCCAATTCCTGTCCTGAGGCTTTCTCTTCTAGGAAATACGCACGCCATTGCTTTGCGTGCGCGCAGACTCAGTAAGCTCTTTGTCAAAAACTCGTTTCTGCGTATTGTGTTGTGAATAACAGTGAAACGTGTAATAACAGTGAAACGTGAATACAAGCATTTTAGAAACAAATTTTGTCTTATTATAAATAGTGGAGTGATCAAGCTGCAGTGCGTATTGTAAAATTGTAATCACCCTAATAATGGCAAAACTTGAATACAAGGAAGCATTTTTAGAATTAGGTTTTACTTGCATTTATGATCGAGGAGTGAACAAGCAGCAATGCGTGTTGTGCAGTGAAATATTGAGTAATGAATCGATGAACCCGAACAAACTTAAAAGACATTTTGATGCAAAACATAAAAATTTTTCCTTTGAATGAAAAGATCGTACTTTTTTCGAAAGAAAAGAAGCCCATTTAAAAAGACAGCGTTTGGATGCACCAAGTAGTAATGGCTTTATAAATTCTGCCAAACAAGCTACATTTGCTTCTTTTTATGTGGCTTGGCGTATTGCAAGACAAAAGAAACCCCATAATATTGCTGAAAAACTTATAAAATCTGCTGCCATTGACATGGCACGTATCATGTGCGGAGATGAAAGTTCAAAGAAATTACAAAAGATACCATTATCAAATGATACAATTCGTTTACGAATTAATGATATGTCATTTGATATTAAGAATCAACTTATTTCTGCTATAAAAATTGCTGGTTTATTTAGTATTCAACTGGATGAAACGACAGATGTAAGTAAAGATGCTCAACTCATGGTTTACGTGCGGTATCCAGGTTTAACAGATATACAGGAGGACATTTTATTTTGCAAACCAATGTCAACAACAACTACAGGTGAAGATATTTTTCTTATGGTCGATTCGTTTTTTAAAGAAGAAGGATTAAATTGGAATCAGTGTTTCAGTATTTGCACCGACGGTGCAGCTGCCATGACAGCATCTCAAAAGGGATTTTCGACAAGAGCAAAACAAATGAATCCACAAATTATATCGATTCATTGTTTGTTACATAGACAAAATCTTGCTTCAAAAAATTTATCACCCGAATTATGTATCGTTTTGGATGAAATTGTTGCGGTAGTCAATTTTATCAAATCAAGAGCTCTTAACTGTAGAATTTTCCGCGAACTGTGTTTCGAATTTGGTGCAGAATACGAACATTTATTATATTATTCTGAAGTTAGATGGCTGTCCCGGGGCAAAGTTGTTCAAAGAGTATTATCATTGCGGACAGAAGTCGAATTTTTTTTGAGAGAAAAGAAGCACCCATTAGCATCTAAATTCTCCGAGTTGAAGTGGATTACTCAAGTTGCTTATTTGTCAGATATTTTATTTGAAATAAATAATCTAAATACGTCTATGCAAGGACGTAATCATACTATTATTGAATTAACTGAAAAAATTACATGTTTTAAAAATAAACTCAAATTATGGAGAAATAAGGTTGAAGTAAAGAAACTTGCTTCATTCCCGACTCTTAATTTACTTGTTGAAGACAATAATATTGATATCACAGATTTTGAAATACAGAAAATTATTATTAATCATTTAGAAAAACTAATAGCAGACTTTGATCGATATTTCCCTGCAGACGATGTTTTCAAATATAATTGGGTTCGAATGCCATTTACTTTTGATGTAAGTGATTTGCATGAGGAATTTGTTAATATTAATCAATTTCAAGAACAATTAATAGAAATACAAAGTGACCAAGCACTTCGATACAATTTCTACAAAAACGCTGAATCTTTATGTGCTTTCTGGTTAAAATTAAAAACCGAAAAGCCAATAATTGTTAAAGAAGCCCTAAAAGTATTATTGCCCTTTTCAACAACATATATGTGTGAGGCTGGTTTTTCGGCTCTGTGTGTAATCAAAAACAATTACCGGAACAAGTTAAATCCTGAAATAGATATAAGGTGCTCCTTGACAAGCATTCAACCGAGGTTTGAAGATCTTTCAAAATGTATTCAAGCACAAGGTTCTCATTAAAACTGAATGACTTGCATTTAAAATTTAAAAGACTTAACATATGTATTGATATTTCTTTTTTTTAGGAATAAGTTAAAATGTCAATTATTTTCAAAAAGTTATAAGTATATTTTAATTTGGTCAATAAAAATTATTAAAAAGCACTTGATTATTATTTAAATTTTCCTTGGATCGAAAAGTACTTTTGTTTATCTTTATTATTAAAAAAATAAATAAAAAATTTGTAAGTTAAAAAAAATCATCATCGTAGGATTGAAGATTTTTTAAAAATACGATCCAAAATAAAGCAATGAAAAAATTTTGACTTTTTTTTGGGTCGCGACATGAACATATTTCTCAAATTTGGGTCGCGGCTTAAAAAGGTTAAGAACCACTGTTGTACAGGAGCGGGGAAGCAAGGTCAGTATTCGTTGCTTTCAAATAATTTTCACTGAGTGAACCACATTTGACGTTATAATCGCGTATAACAAATATGCCAAATTTCAAAACGCGCCAAAGTGTAAATTCACGTATATCTTAGGAAATTCTGAACAAAATACGCTAACTTTTTACAGGTATGTTTAAAAATACATCTACTTTAAGATTATGTCAAAAATTTTATGTGTTATAATTCAAATTTTTGTTTTCAAAAAAATATAAAAATTACTTAAAAATAAAAAGTTTAAAAATAAATCATAAAAAATTGGCGAATTTTATTTGAAATGAACCTAAGTTTGAAAATATGAAAGGAAGCATCATATAAGTGCAATAAAAAAGAGATGTTAATAAATATATACCAAATTCAATTAACAATGAGGAGCTAAAATTTTGAGAGCTAACTTTTTAAAACTACTCGCGCGCTTTTTACAAAATTTGGCAGTTTGGCATAATTTGAGTCGTAGAATCGAAATATGGGAAAAAAATTGGCATGTCATTTCCGAAAAAGTCAGATTTTGTGTCAAAATGCGTATATCAGAACAATGCTATATATAAATCTAATACATATCCTAAATCGCGCTTTCGAGACATGAAAAAAGCAAGTTGAATTTTGCCAATCTGTCCAGTAGAATAGGAGATATAGAACTGTCCTCCCCCCTTTTCCCCCCAGTGTACCATCTTTTTTTCTTTTATTTTTCTGTCAGAATTAAA
The DNA here is from genome assembly GCA_000611955.2 of Stegodyphus mimosarum. Lineage (NCBI taxonomy): Eukaryota > Metazoa > Arthropoda > Arachnida > Araneae > Eresidae > Stegodyphus > Stegodyphus mimosarum. The sequence goes on along the minus strand of KK114136.1, from coordinate 302,464 downwards.
TCATCTCATCCAGCTATGGAAGAAAACACTAATTAATTATGTCGGTATCCGTATATCGAAGATTCAAATTTAGGGATTGCTGTTGCGAAATCTAATTCCCAATTCTGTGCTGGGGATAGAGTATTGTTACTAATTTGCTGAATTGGAGCAAATTCGGCACGAACACTCTTTTTGCATTTTATAACATATTTCTCTATCTCGATCTTAGCTAATGTTACAGTGTAGGTTTGGTTCTTTTTCTGTGGTTCCATTATCTTCGAAATTTGCCAATAAAGTTCCCTTGCAGTGATTATCTAGGGAAATCAAGAGTTTACTACCATTTTTTTAATTAATTTTAATGCATATGATCTATCTTCAGCTGAAATTACAGCTGAAAGACCGCATCTGGTTTCCCAAATTTATTGAAATTTAGAATAATCACGATTTAGAATAAACACATATGATTGAAAACAGGATTGCGTTTCCCGCCTTTTAGTAATTTGAAAATTCTTCACAGCAGCTGGTGTACTAATGATATTCTAACAAGCCACTTGACGTTAATCACGCTACTTTCCCTGTCTCAACAACGTTTTGAAAAAGGGATGAATCGGATAAATTCTACCTTCTCTCAGTAGGGGTACTGTTGAGGTTGATGTGGGAGACCAGTGGATCAGACGAGAAAGATTTTGTCAGTAGTGTTACTGATGAGAAGGAGAGGGATTGCTGTGAATGAAAGGGCAAGAATTTAAACACAGGATGGAAAGGGGAAAGGAAGAAACGAGAAATCTGCAAAAAATCTTCATCAAAAAGATATACGTTTTAAATTGCAGTTTGAAAATTATAACTTTTAATAAACAGTAATCTTAATCTTTTAATAAAATTATCAATCATATTTTTATAATTTTTTTGGCTGTAAATAAAATAATATTACAGCAAACACAAAGTTTTAATATTTGAAATATTTTAATGATAATTTCCGCATCCCTATCAATGCATTAACACTTTTCACTTTGTCTCATTATAAATTAGTTGTGTCACTTTCTTATCGATTCTGTTGCCATTCGACAAAATGTAAGATATTTATATTTCAAATTTAATCTGTCTGTTATTGATAAACAAACTAAACTCCTTAAAAGTAATAGATGCGTTTTTTTTGTTATTATTATTTTTTTACTTTTTAATCTGATTGATTTAAGTTTGCATTGAGTTCGTGATCTACCTAATTAAAAGCATTAAATAGTTTTACAGTATTATGCTACACTTTTTTTTTCTCTTTTCAAATGTACAGAAGATACACAGCGCTTGCATGCTAGTCTAAATATATATCATCTAGTACCCTTTTAAACGTTTCGTTATTCTACCTGGATCTTCTCTATCGATAATCTTTACTTATAAATCATATTAAACTTGAAAATAACCCTTTTGGGCGACCGTTAAAGTCTGAATCCTTTCAAATTTATTTTAAATCTATTATTCCGATCCAACTGTTAGGCCGTATTCTCTCCCCTTCCCCGCAAAATCCCATTTTGAAAAAATCCCGGTTTATATTCGCAGTCGGGCTCTTAAAAACGCTATTAAGATAATTCATCCCTTAATCCTTAAATTTTAATGTCAAAATAAAATGTATTCTCATAATTTTACTAAGTGTGGCATTTATATCTATTTTGATTAATTTTAACTGTAGCTGCACTCTTATTTCAGGCAACAGAATACTTTCAATACATCCAATTCATCCACATAGCGTTATATGCAAGTTCGTTTTGACTGACACATAACCTTTAAAGAATCGTTTTGTGTAATGGCATATTATTTTAGGGCCAATAAAGTGTTTTCATTTACTCATACATTTAACTACAACATTAAAATACAACAGCTGAAACCGAATTTATAGGAAAATTATAACATCATAATTAACCCATAATATTTGGCACTCAGTTAAAATTTATTTTATCAAGTGTTTCGATTCTAATTATATATACACTACCCGACATTGAAAATGCAACACCAAGAAGGAGTGACCCAAAACTTATACTAATTTCAGGGTAGACGCACATCACCGAATTATGCGAATGATATGAAATGCGCAGCTCTCTAGCGCACGTTGAAAACGATATAAGGAAAGAAACCTGCAAAATGTTCAATATTCGTACAGCTATTTCTGTTATGTAAATCATCGTAGAAAATTTTTTCATGTCTCAGAGGACGTGTGTAATAGCAGAGAATGCTAGGCCGTAGTCAACGGAGGCAGTTTCAACAGACAGACGATTTTGTGAGGAGTATGGTAAGCAGAATGAGAAAGGCAGGTTGGTCCATGGTACAAATCTCAGCTGATACACACCTGAACGCGTTCACAGTGCACCAGCTGTGGCGACGATGTTTGGAACAAGGAATTGCGCTAAGTTCGAGGGGTGCTGGTGCAGCCAGAGTGACGTCCGCACAAGCGGATAGACACATCCGTCGACAAGCGGCGGCGCATCTGCAAGCTAGTTCTGCCTCAATTCTGCAGCATGTTCAAGACACAATGGATATGTTTCCATATCAATCAGGCTCATTTGCCATCGGTTGGTGGCTAGTGGCCTGCATTCGTGGTGTCCGTTAAGAGGACTGCCATTGACCCCACATCATAAACATCAACGTCTGCAATGGTGCCCGGCTCGAGCGATGTGGTCGAAGGAATGGCACAAGGTCGTGTTCTCAGATAAGTCACGCATCTGTTTCTCCAGTGAAAATCGCCGTGTATGAGTGTGGCGTCGGTGTCGAGAGTCCAGTCTGGTAGCAACAACAGAACGCCCGCGATAACGTGGCATCATGGTTTGAGGCGCAACTGCATATCATTCCAGGTCACTTCCCCTTCGTACTCAGGACACTATGACGGCCTAATGATACGTGGATGATGTGTTGCGGCCGGTGACACTCCCTACCTTCAGGAAGTGCCCAAGGTCTTTGAACGGCAGGATAGCGCTCGATCACATACTGCTCGTATCAGCCAATGTGCTCTGCAAGGTGTACAGATGCTTCCCTGGCCACCATTCTCTTGAACTCTGACCAATCGAACACATTTGGAATGTGACTGGACGCCATTTGCAGACTCTGCCATTGGCGTGTTGAGAAGATGAACTGTGGCAAGTGGTTGACAGGGAATAGAGATCCATTCCTCAAAACACCATCCGTAGTCTCACTAACTCTGTTCCTAGACGACGTTTTGCTTAGTGTATCGCCGTCCAAGTTGGTCCTACAGCTAACTGAGTTCATGATGTTCTTGCTCTGTATTATGCATATCATTTCGAAATAAAGATCACTTACTGTTCCTTGCTGTCTCTCTGTTTGCCGAGTTTCATCACTTTCTGGTCACTCCTTCTTGGTGTTGCATTTTCAATTTTGGGTAATGTTTAATAAAACAAGAAGAGATTTAGAAAAAAAAAAATATATTAGCGATGTCTGAATTAACAAAAATTTAACAGCATTTAAAATGCTGAATTTATTTACTTAAATTAAGAAGCATTTTCATTGGATACGGAGAATAAAGCATATAAAATACGCTTTGTTGCTCTAACATGAGTCATTTTATTCTTCTCATCAGAAAATAAAAGTTAAACGAATCCAGCATTACATAGAATGTTAATCGTCGATGGTGTATCAACCTCAGAATTTATTTGAAAAGTGGTGTAATAAAGAAATTGAATTTCAAAGCGAATTAAAAATAGATATACATTTATTTAAGTTAAAAAAGATTTTCTTTTCAGATTTAAAACTTATTACTAAACTAAAAATCAATATTCTATTCTCATATTTATTATTTTTAATTTGTTTTAAAATGTTTAGCAGTTCGAATTGATGCAGAATTAGAAATTAGTTTTCCTCCAGTTGTGTACAATATAGTGTATTTTCTTTCAATTGTTTTCTTTATGGGTGAAATATAAGTTAATATATTCTAAGGATCATTTTTTAAGTGTTAGCTTCAATGCATTTTCTTATTTACAACGTTATCTGATTTTAAAATGAAAGAATATTTTATTTTTAATACTGAGACGACATTTTGAGAATTGGACTTTTTCAGTGAATTAAATTAATATGCAAGTATTTCTTACTATAATACTCGAATGCTTCTGAAATTTCTAAATCTTGCTTAACTGGTATTTCTTGCAGAAGTGCACGGAGGGTATCTATGCAAAATTAGTATTATAATATTTTAAGCCTTAAATGCTTAGAAAATGGTATAGTTAACTTTTTTACAAAATGCACAACTTAAACAAGTGTTTTTTTTTTTTAAAACTCTTTCCGTTTACAACGCCAAACCTGTTTCTAAATCGACCTCATTAATGGTACTATTTGAATTAAAACGATGTTAATCGGAACAAACAGAATTCCAAATACTAAGAAGCTCCAAGAATAGAATACGCTTCAAAAAATATAACTAGATTTCATTGCTTGAACCCAAATTCCTATGTTAGAATTTCTTATGACACTAACTGGATTGTATATAAATAAAACATTCATGTATCTGGAGAACGTACAAAACAATGCTGTAAGCAAAACGATGTGTTACCCAGGCGACAGCAAAAAGCTTAACACTACATTGCGATATTCTGACACATAATTTTCGCTTTAACATTTAAACATTATATTGCTCTAAAAGGGGTAAATTAAAATATATGGACTTCAGAATAAACCAAACTATAAAATCGCTAAATTATTCTCTCAAAAGAATACTAAATATTTACACGCTTTAAAAACTGATTTACTTCAGAAAATTCACTTTGTGAATGATCCCCATTGACCAATCGAAAGTTAACGAGAGTTTAACAGCTACTATCGCTGCGAATATCAGAGTTAAAAAGCGTAGGGGTAAACCCACTCTTTTACTGTGATAGCCGATACCTACACAGGGAGGGGGGGAGGATCACCTCTTTGCAGGCCTCTTGACCTCTAGTGTCACTCTGTTGTCGTATGCACCAAATCACAGTTATTTTCATAAAAGTTGTAGACTGAGATATCCAAATTCGAAGCTTAAGAGCAAATTTCAAGTACTTGTCTCCATTTGTAAGTAAATGTATTCGTAGCTTAGCGAAAGATTATGATTTTTAAGGATAAAGAGTGAGATTACATATACTTAGACTACCTACAAAAAAATCCATGCTCGTAATAGCAGAAAAAAAGTAGATATTTTATGTATTTTCAGGGATTCATGTGATAAAATATCTGATCCGCGGTGTTTTCCTTAGAGCTTCATGTCTTTCAGGGTCCTCTGGAACTAGTATCCGTGGTTCAGAGGCGAAAATGACTAAAATCACGGAACTTGACTGTTTAACAGAATACTGATCCTAGCTGCTGAATGGGATGGGATTTTTTGTAACTTAGCTTACACGTAAATGCTTAAATTTTAATTAAAATATTTTCGAGAAGCCATTTTTTTTTCAAACAAATAAGCTTCATGTGCTTTGCAAAAGTTCATTTCTCTGGTCCAATCCTTGTTCCTAAACCGTATTCGCATTTAATTGTGTCTACCTATTTAATTTTTCATTTGCCCCACCAGCAGACGAGCGGTAAAATCGCTGAACACTAGTAGTTCGGTCCGAGGTTGGAATACTGAGAACGGGCTGGCTGCATGAGTGTTTTCGTAGTTTTCCCCATGTGTAAGGTGTATACAAGCCAGTTTCCCTTAGAAAGTGCTCCACAAAAGAATCCTTTCTCTAAGGCAGATAACCCTCGAATGCTATGCCATTAACAAATATACCAATACCAATACTTTTTTTTTTTTTTTTTTTTTGCTTTATAAGGCATTTCTCCCGCCTTCTTAGCATGCCTTCGTGGTGTAATGGTCAGCAGACTCGGTGCGTATTCGAGAGTTCGAGCCCTGGCGATGGCATTGCTCATTTTTCGTGTCTCCTGCTTCAAAAAAATTCCTAATGACTCTACAGTGGCGCCCGAACTAAAAAAAATGGTGGATGATTATTCTCCACCACCAGGATTTGGCAATTGAGTCCCCTAATCCCCAGTCGCCCTTTAAAAGAGGGAGTATATAAGGTATTTCTACCGCCTTCTTAGCATACCTTCGTGGTGTAATGGTCAGCACACTCGGCGCATATTCGAGAGATCCGAGTCCCGGCAAGGGCATTGCTCATTTTTCACAGCTCCTGCTTTGAAATAACTTAATGCCTGTACAGCTTAATGCTAATTAAGCTATGCGTTTAATTATTTTTAGAAAACTTCGTTCACAAAAGTTAATCCAATTTCCCTTTTACCTGTACTAATCATTTATGAAATGTTTAAATATTTTTTGTTAGCAATTAAAAAAACGGATGAATTTCCTTCAGAAAATAAGTAAATTTGGTTAGTATTTTATGACAACGTTGATTATTATCTTTAACTAATTATTGAATCCACTTACTGCGCATCTAAATTCTTGATATCATTATTTGATATAAAACTCATTATACATTATCATCACTTTCTTTCTGTTTCGTTTCACTTAAAATAAATCAATCTATTTTTCCAACTTTTTCGTATTAATAACTAATTCAACCTACCTTGAGAAAACTTTGCATCACATCCCACGTACACATGATTGATGTGCAATCATAAAATTTCGAAATACTTAGAATTTTCCTTGTGTAACATTCCAGTGTTTAACATTTCATTGTTTAACATTTGAGAACTTATATTTTAAGTGTTATAAACCGTCAGCGATATTTATTCATTTTCTCGTCTTGTAACTAGAAATAATGTCTTCTTCTGATATATTCTTTTATCTCCGAAGAAAGAAAGAAAAAAAAAAAAGAAAAAAATCTTGTCACAACAAGCGCTAGGAAATACGAATTCTAACCGCTAGTATGTATGTGTGTGTGTGTGCATATTCTCTGCAGACAACACATTCCCAATCGCCTTTGCTCTTAATCTCGTTACACTAATGAACAGCAAATCTATATCAATGGGAAGGCGTCTGCAAACGAGATTATCGGTTGTTATGGCGATACTCCGCAGTGAGTAAGTACCTCGGGGATCGTGAATTTGCAGAAAGGAAGATATATGTTTGCCTGATGTTTGTGGATCGGTGGTCTGGGTGGAGCTGGATGTCTTGTCAACTTCTGTATAGTTTTGGCACAAGCCGGAAGGTTTTTCAAGAAGACGTTCTGGGGCGTGAACAAATACATCTAAAAAAGAAGATATATTGGATGATGGCTTTAGTTTTGACGATCTGGGACTGGAGTATAAACATATTTTGGGAATTCTGTGAACTGAAATATAACGGAAAAAGAAAAAAAAAAAAAAGACATACCTTTATAGAAAGTTTAGTGCTATTCGTAATTAAATTATAAACATCCCTGCTTACTTAATTCAAACTAATTGTGATGAGTCGTTTCTAAGACATTCTGAGATTTTCAAGCAAGCATTTTTTGAAGGTACAGTGATTTTTGAAGTGAATTCTTAAAGTGATTCTTGAAGTCTATGTCAAGTATCATTATCATGAATAGTAACAATAATGTAAAGAAACGTGGTGAACACAGGTCCCTGATTAAGAAATTCTGAAGTTCTAGGCACAAAATTCTTTCGGGCTTCACTAACAACCAGATTCCTGATTGAACGAAAACAAAAATATTCAACTCTTCTGGCAATCGTAAGAGAATTTTTGTTTCTTTTCTTGCTTAATTAGTTATGACGCAGCAGACCAGGGCTACATACTTAAGATTAAGGATGCCATGGTGGAAAACTTTCTAAAAACTTCCTCATATGCGATTACACTTGGTAAAAATCACAGAAATAGACATGCAGCTAACCCGTTCGCTGAGATTCGAACCAGCAGAACTGCCAATGTTCAAGAACTTTAAATACTTCGCTGCTAACGAGCTTGGGATTTTGCAAAACTCTACAACTTGAACCCTAGGTTTTAGACTGTTGGAAACCTAGATGGTAACCAACATGTATATCAGCATCAAATGCAAAATTTGTGTTTCGAAAAAAATGAGAGACTGACCAGAAGTAGAATAACCTATCTACTTTTAAACACGCTGGTACTGACATAAAAATTATTTTACAAACAAAAATGAGATTTTTTTTTTCTTCCAATGGCGGGCCTTAAGCAGACTTCGGCTCGGCCATCACTAAGGCCAGAAATGGTGGTCGCTTTATTATGGAGGCACCTAATAGGCGGGCGACCTTTGCCTCCTATGAAGAGACGGACAGTTACAGCCATGCCTTCTCCGGGATTCGAACCCAGGCCTTCTGGTATCACAGCCGGCTCCCCCTAACCACTATATCGTCTGGGAGGCAAAATGAGAAATATAATAGTGAAATAAATCTGCTTGAATAAGCAGTACCTTACTTTCGTGGCTTTCTTTTCAAAATCTATTCTATTCTCTTTTTAAAGACTGTAGAATTAATTGTATTAAAATGTTAAATTACCATCGAAAGATACCAAAATTTCCAACGCAAAATGCCAAAGCGGAATTATAGTCCTTCTAGGCAAATTGTCACTTTGGACTAATAAGTCAAAAATTAGCTAATTAAAGCCTTTGTTACATTCTTATTTTGTTTCACAATCTAATACTTTTAAACTCCTCAGATAAATAAAAGTAATCCATACTTCTCCTATTCTATCTTTTGATGAGTAAAAAATTTAGGTAAAAGCTAACATGAATACCCAAATAAAGATTAACTTATCAAAATGGTACTAAAAATATTTTCCTCCGTTTAGATTTTTTATTTACAAACAACCATTGAATAAACTTGGTTTCAGATTTAGGACATCGTAGAAAACTGCCTAAAATTACACTAACTTTACTACCTCATTTTATTTACTTTAGAAGGCAGGAATTAGAGCCTCCGGCTTTCATGATCGCAAGCGAAGGTCTTGACCCGTCTTGTAAGATAATGCGTTCACATTTGACCTTTTTGATGTAGATGAATATTAATATTTTCTGGGTTTTTCATCTCGGCCAAACCTGTTTTCTAACTGGAAAACAGATAATAGAAAAAGCCTTTCTCAAGAAATGCGTGTAAATAAAGCGCTCATCTGATGACCAGTATTCAAGAAAGCTTACAGGTTAGTGTATAGATATGTGTACAATATCTTCAAAAATATTATCTTCAGCACTGATATTTGTTAACGGAATTACACTGTTTCTATCATTCCTGTTTGATAGCGCAATATGTGACTTTTGATAAAATTTATACATTTGTAAAACAGTCACTAAAAAAAGGAAGTTATATTTCAAGGTAGTCTAGAGTGTAATCTAGCAGATATTCTTGCCACCTGCCTTTTTCTGTAATGGTTATTTAATTAACGCTTACATGCTGTTATGATTTTCGTTTTTAAAAATTTCTTCAGAGCTCATTAGAGTATGGAAGATCTAAAGTGCCATCCAGACGGTATAGTGGTTAGGGGAGACTACTGTGATACCGAAGGGCCCGGTTTCGAATTCCGCAGAAGGCGTGGATGTTGGTAAATGTAATAGTGTCCATGCTGCATGTGGAGCACTCTAAATATACGGTGAGCCGAAAGTCTTCTCGAAGGGTTGAAGGTACGGGAAGAAGAGTGGGAGACCCTCGGACCTGTCCACTCCGGGGTGCTCTTCATCAAAATTGGGGGTGGAATTGAGCTAAATCGCAGTGTCACCTGTAAGGTACTCAAGGATGTTGGCTAACGACAGGCGTAAATTTGCGCTACTTGTCAAGAGGAATTTCATGGGCTTGGGCTGATGTTACCGTCAGACAAATGAGATACGTCACAACATAATAACACAGATCTGAAGTAGCTGAAGTCGTTCCATTGAAATTTTAGATTTCCTAGCTAAGCCACAGTGCGATAGTCTTAACTAATTGCCCTTAAGCTGAATTAATATTATTCATATATTTATTTTTGGGAAATCTCAATCGCTTTTGGTTGGGAACAAATAGAAAAACTAAAAATACAAGCTAATTGTTTTCTTGTGGATTAGCTGAAAACTACTGACAGTAACATTGTATTCCTTCGAGAAATGAAGTTCCATTTTGGTACTGCGCTGATTAGTATGACCGATACACATGGAAAACGAAATATTTGCTTGAATCAAACCATATTTAAATAAATTGATATATTTTCTGCTTGCGAGGGAAAGATATCAAAGCTGTTCGGAAACAACTTTTTTCAGAAGAGAGAATAAAAGTAAGAACAGATAAATGAATAAGTTGTCATTTAAGCTATTGTTTTACGCTACCTTAATTCTTATATTTAAATATGATTTCGTCTTAAAAATGACACCAAGAAAACAGAAAAAAATATTGTCAGTTATATCAGCATTCAAAGTTATGCAACGAACTGGATTGTTATAGATCTTGGCAAACTTCGAGTAAAATAAAGTGATTACCATTTCGAACGTTTCCGTATATTTACAAAGAATAAAAAACGAAAACTATTACATAAATCTTCATCGTAACGAAGTGGCATATTTTGAAATGCTATATAAATTTGAAAAATATAAATATTTGAATTGTACTCCTGATAACTTAGAGCGAGTATAGAAAAGAAACAGGAAAATTAACAGGAAGAATTAATTTTATGAAAATTCTAAACAGACGACATTATAAGCTTAAAACTTAATAATCTGCATTATTAACTGCATAAAAGTTGAAAATTTATGTTACTAACTTCATATAACTGTATGTGTGTCTTATTAAGAAAAATGGTCTTTCCATGTAACATTAAATGTACTTTGTAGCTTGTTTTTAAACACGTTTGTAGCAGAAAAATGTTATCTTTTGCAAGATAATTTTTTTTTAATCTTTTACAAGATTTGTTTTTATCCTTCTCAAAATGCAAAATAAAATCTGAATTATCATAATGTAATGGTAATTTAGATTACCATTTATTTACTTACTTTCCGTTTTTTTAGTAAAATAAAGTTTTTGGAGTTATTTTTTTTAAATCTCCAAATAGAATTTCGGACTTAAAAATATTTTGTTTCTTCAAAATTCTTAGGAAGGCGTTTTCCATTTTCCTACTAAACTCAACTCATTTTTTTTTCGAAGTCAGTTTCTCACGTGCATAGTGAGAATATAAATTTTGCTATGGTTCGAAATTTTTTTCCGTTGTTATAAATCTTGCATACCATCATTTTTCCTCCTTTTTAATAAGTTTTAAATCTTTTGTTAATCAACAAGCATCTGTTTTCCGTTCAGACATGAATGAAATTTTATTGAACCTGTGCTTAGATTATTTAATTTTGTTCTCGATAAAATAATAGATTAGATTCCGCACTATTCTCAACACACAACCATATTTCCGCCGCTTCGCAATAGAAAGGTGGAATGAAGTCATTGCCTCATGATGGCTAGGAGAGCAAGTCGGTGGAGAGAAAGGTCCAGCGGTGGGGTGGTTTTGACAAATTAAAACGATCGTCCATCAAGAAGGAGTATCCTTTGTGCTTCCAGTTGTACCCTAACCACTTCATAATGCACGTCACGGGGGTTGCAACCTCCGAGTCATAGAAGGGCAGTCAAGCAGTTCTAAAATATCGTTAGGAACGGAAGGATGAGTTTCAAAGGGCCCAGACAAGGGGGAGTGAGGGCCCTAGAATTGAAACACGGTTCACGATAGAATTTTCTTTCATTCGTTTGTTATTTTGGGCCATTTAAGAATAATATTACTATTGCCGCTTTCCCTATATGCATCCCTCTTATAATGCGGAGGGAGTAGCTCTTAGCTAGAGCTAAAGTCAGCACCTCAAGAAAAGCAACTTGATGCTTTTTATACAGCTTCAGAGATGCATTTGGTCTAAACTGGCTACAGAAAGTAGGTAGGCCTTACTTGCCTTTGCATTATTTGAATAATAAAAATCCATAAGCTTGATGGTATTTTCCAGTATTTCCTGCTAAGGAAAACAGCAAATTAAAACTTTTCTATAGAATTTAAATTCTATCACAATCAACTAAATCCACATGATTCTAGTAGAAGTTTCTAGCAGAAAAGTTTTGTAAAATTTATAAGTATTCCAACGAATTTATAGAAATATTTATTCATTTTTTAACTTTATTATACAATTAACTTTTGGAGATGGTTTGGTTTAGTTTATTATAACAAAGTACACAAGAGCTATCTTTCTAAAGAGATGAATGCCTTCGTGGAGGGCGTTTTAAGGGGAACTGGCTTGTATACACATTACACATAGGGAAAAACCACGAAAACACCCATGCAGTCAGCCCGTTCGCCTGGATTCGAACCCAGGTCGGAAATACCAGTGTTGAGCTAGATTCCCGCTCAGACAGTGGTGGGCAAGTTTTGGAGATGAAAAATAATAATAAGAGATTAAGACAATAGACGTTAAGATACTGGAATCATCATTCTTGCCAGCAATATAATCTCTTCATGCTTAATGGATCTGCATTATAGGTTTATAACGAATTACAGCATTCCCTCTCCTCCATCTCGTGAGTATTCTCGTGCTATTTAAACACATCCAGGATGACAGCTGAAGGATAGATAGTTCGAATTCTGTCAGATGAACAGTTGATTTAATCTGTTCTGCTTCAAAAGTACCTAACCGTCTCTCCAGTGTCGCCAGAACTAAAAATAGGGTTGAAGATAATCTTATCACCATCCTTCTGTATTAGCGCAAACACCTTGGCACACTTTAGCGATTTTTTTGCAGAAGAATGATGGCTCTTATAAGTGTGTGTGCGTGTGTGTGTGTGGGGGGGGTTCTTTCCTTCCTCATTTTTTGTTTTGTTTAAAAGAACAATTTACCCAGAAGGACTATTAATTTCGTTTTGGCATTTTGCGTTGATTCACCACAAGCGTTGTTTCCTTTTCAAATTGTTGCCACCAAATATCATCGCCCCGTATTATATTTGAAGAAATTAAATAATGAAGAATCTAAGTAAATGTCTGCGAATATGGGCATCTGGAAGCCCAAATTTGAAATTTGTTTTATTATCGACTTCATATTTTGTAAAACTTTTAACGAATTTTTGATTAACAAAATCAAGGATTTCAAAGCGAGCAATGGCAACGTTGTACAGAAAAACGTACTTATCTCCAGTGCGCGAGACTGTGTATCGGAACTTCTAAAGACATGCTCATTTTAAAATTATTTTGTTATACTACTGTTGAACTGAATTTTATGGTTGAAGTGAGAAGAATATGGTATTTAATAAATAAAAGGTAAGACACAAAATGTAAAAAAAAAGCCCCTTTGGACGTAACTTAAAATCTGAAATATTTCAGATTTTTTTTCCCCCTTGCCTTGGCAGCTCCTTTCAGCGATATTGCTGAAAACATTGCCCGTTTTTCTCATTGAGGCAAATCTTACAGACGTATATCAAGGCATGTTTGTTAAAACTGTTGGAACTTGGAATATAACTAAAAGGACGTATACGAAAATGGCGATTGAAGAACTAACATGCACATAGCTGCCAGAATCTGGCGACTTGTACTAAAGAGGTTTCGTTAATATGTAAGTACCCTTTCCTTCACTTGGATTTCATAGATAATGTCTTGTTTTTCTCTCCAATTATCCTTTTAAGGAATTATCGCCATTCACCTCTTGTAATGGAAGATACATGATTTGAGCCCCATCGATGGCACAGCTATTTTTTCCCATTTCCTGGCTTCGTAACATATAATAACATAACCTAACCTTTAGCAAAAAACAATGATCCTCTTAACTTTGTATTTCCACATTAACAAAGTTACAATTGGAATGGTTCCCAACATGTTTTATATGACATTAAACAAATTTAATTTCGCGTCAACATAATGAAAATATATATTTACTACTATATAGCCGTTATTATTACATATGAATCCATATTTGAATTCATGTACAAGTAAGTGTATGCATATTTTTAACTTCACTATATACTATAGTAAATTTTGTCAGGCTTGAAAGTTGCAGAATCTTTTTCAATCACAAGAAGGTAATTATTAATTGCAATAAAAGAGAAAAAAAAATGCATTTAGATCTTGTTATGTTCGGAAGAAGAGGGGGAAAAGAAAAAAAAAAGAAAGGATGAAGATTATGCATTTAAAACCAAGTCCCCCAAATCTAGATAAATTATTTATCTTCTTTATATTTCTCCAAAGCAAATAGCAAGTTTTTAGACATCGCAATAAGAGCCAACACCGATTTCAACACAAAAAGCAACCGAATTCCCTAGTTTTGTCTTTCACTAAAACTGCTACTCAAAGGTAACAAGTGAACAGACCTTGAGATCTTTCAAAAAATAAATGAGAACAGTTTTCGAAAGATACAACAGTCGCTCGAGGGCAACTCGTTTCTGGAACTGGTTGAAAACGATATTGTCGTCGGGGTAGAATCGAACACGAAGATGGATCATCTTACCTGCACACCGGAACACAATTAGTTCAAGGGCACACGGGATGGCAGATTTGCAAAGAAGGTCCTACCACGGAAAACCTTTTCGGTGAGAACTTGACTCTACTGAGTTGTTATAAAACGAGTTGCTTGAAGAGAAAAAATATATTTGATTACCTGAATACCTTGCCATCTAGTTAGACATCGACAGTGACAAAAAAGTAAGAGATATGAGTTTCGTATATCGCTTCCAAATTTTGCGTATTTTCCCTTCGTTGAAGTGTTTTTCACATGAATAATTAACATGAGCTTGAAATAAACCTCAGATCATTTTATCTTATAAGCAGTCATAAAATATTCCCCAACAGTAGCCCTATGATCATTTCCTTCCAGACATAGTCCTTATGTTTCTAACTGTTTTTTGCTTTTTTTTTAAAAAAAAAGGCTTTAAATTTGCATTAGCTAGTGAACTTGTCTTTCGTTACCAATTAATAAATTTTTATCATGTGCGTTGAAAGTAATAAGAGTTACAACATTATTGTAATTAATAAAATGATCAATCAGTTGGCTTCAAACTTGACAATGAAAATCAAAGTATACCTGTAGGGCATTTACTGTATTCCTCCCTCAACATATTTTTCCCAATATATTCATCGGAGAAGCGGATTTAGAAGCATTCTTCCTAAGGAGAATACAAGGCAATACACACTATATGAAGCCATTCAAGTATACTAGAATTACACAATATTTTACCTCTTCCCCCCCAAAAAAAAGAAAAGTTACAGATGTGATTTCTCGAGGCTAAACTTCGATCTTAGAACATTTGACCTTATCTAGTAAACGTTTCAAAGATGAAATTCAGTTTTTACTGCCCAAAGTAACGGCACCTTGATGCCTAAAGGTATAATATAAGTAAAACTGCTGATTCTGGAAGTGATATTTTAATGGATCACGAAGGTATGGAAATTAAATTCTTTAAAAAAAATATTACTGAAAACAGATTTAAGAAAAACGGCACTTTCAGATGATTATGTTTATGAATTAACCCGAGAAGATGATAAAAATGATGACATCTTTGAATTCCATCTATGAAGGACAGACAGAACTGTTCATTGATCTAAAAATTAGTTAAGTAATAAATATTTTGATTTTATATTGCAAACGTTAAGGTAATTATCCAATTTTTTAGTGGTTTCAGCTCGATTTCTATAGTTCCACTAGTAATCGCGCTAGAATAAATTGACTTTTTAAGTACTGTTTACTGAACGAACTTTTTTTTATTAATCAAAGAATCCTGCAGCAAAAAATACCTGTATAGCACAGCTTTTATAGAAATGTGCATTTTTTCCAACTTCGTTTTATATAAGTAAGGAAAAGATACCCAAAAGTGCCAAAATCTGCTAGGAAATTTGAGTTTAACTGCAGATCTTACTTTGAGATAAACTGTTAGAACTTTGATATTATTAACAACTGACTATAAAAAAAAAAAAAAAAAAAAAGATAATTCACTATTTGTCACTTAATTTTTCATTAAAAGAAAATATCTTTACTAAATTTTATGTTACAGTGTGGTGTTGAAACATCTAAATTATGTTTCATATTAAGCAAATTCAAGGTTAAGTTTCACTTTTTAATAAACGTATGTATATTTAAGAATCTATGAGTTGTATATATGAGATTATCAGTCTAAAACCTTTCTAATTTGTAAATAATAACCAAAACACAAGATCGTCTTATATTCGGGCTTCATCTTTTATACGGTGTACGCAAAAGCAAAATTTTAAAAAGAAAAGCTTCTTGCTAAATCTGACTTTCAGTTTGTCGTTATTTTTAATCGATTGAAGCAGAATATTCCAAGACTACCTGCCTGAGATTAGGTATACCTTCATAAAGGACTTTGTATAAGAGGACTTTGATCGCATTCATACTGCACAGGGAGAAAAACCTCAAAAATGTGTGTAAAGTCTGTGTCTCTTTGGGAGCATAAACTATAGACTTTAAAAAGAACTATTGAAGAATTATAGTCTAACCTTGTCAAACAAAACAGAAATCAAAAGAAAGGTGTATTAGACCCTTTTATTCGAACACAACAAATGACCGAACTTGGACTTACGCAAGCCAAGCAGTTCTGGCTTAACAGAAATATGTAACCAATAACAATTTCAAGGTGTGGTAGATTTGCTTTACGCCTCACAGAATACTTTAATTCTCAGGAAAGGCTCTGGTTTGTAGTAAGCCAGCGAGACAAAGCCAAACGGCTAGAAGCACTCAACGCCGTTAATACAAGTCGCTAATAATCACAACACAACGTGGCCTGATATAGGCAGACACGCTCTAAAACTAACTTCCGAAACTCTTGTTTAAATAGCACTTCGTTCTGCCTTAATCTGAATAAACGTTCACTATCTTATTTAGATTCTGGCATGAAAAACGTCGGTGAAAAGAAAGTAATAAGGAAGTTCCCAAATATAAAATGAACTATTAGTTAAAAATAAATAGATAAACCTCAAATGTGTATTCAGCTAATTATCGCCAAGCTAGGGATTCGAGCCTCATTCACACTAAGTATTTTCAGTTCTCCTATGCACTTCTGCATTAAAGGGTCGTAGAGTTTTCATAGTTACTCAAGTTTTACTGCGAAACTCATTGCAGAAAAATTTTGGAACCATGAGGAAGAAAGGGTTAGCAGGGTTAATTAGTTAACCTGGAAGTGACTGCAGTTTCCGAGAGTTCGAAAAACAGAGAAAACTGTTAAGGAAAACGTACTTAAGAAGCTAAAGTATGTGTTGGCAAACTTTGTTCTAACATGTATATGGAGTGTTGATACTTATATCTAATTGGAAACTTAAGTATTCCCTGCCTATAACGCTGGGTCTTGTAGTTGTCTACAGTTATGATACAGTTTTTTTCCTCAAAAATCCCATTAAGTAATGTGGCTCTGAAATTATGCATTTAATAACAAACCAATTAAAATTTCATAATAGTAATTCAAAAAAAAGTTGGAACGAGGACAAAAGGAAGGGCCAGAAGGTAAATATCCCAGGTTCATAACTACAGGTGTTGGAAGTTATGAATATTTTAATGCAGAGTTTGGCAGCAAAACCATGCAGTTGTCCGAGACTAAAAGTTTAATTTTACAGATATATATAAAAGCCAAATAAGGGCTGAAAATTCCGGAATTCTTTTCGAAAATATTTTATACAGCATTCATACATATTGTGATTTTGACTTTCATGTATATAGGATCGAATGTAATTGCTTTCTGTGCAATATCTGTTATAGTTTGTCCCTTTCTTCTTGTTTGTTGCTTTATATTTATATTCTTTCCTATACAAATTGTGTAAAAAGGCATTTTGAAGTTACTATTACATTCCTAAGAGCATAATTTCTTTATTCCATGTAAATATTCTTTTATTTCTTTGTGAATACCGGACTTTTATCATTCTGTTGCCATCTCCCTCGTTATAATGAAGAATAACTGCCTTGAAAATTTCAGTGTAATTTGCATTCTGCACCTTCGATTTTGCAATTAAAGCAGTAACGGAATTCAAACTTTCGTTTGATTCGCTTCTCAAGGTAAATTTATAGTATTCGATGTTTTCTAAATTCAGTATTGGTTCAACGATTCAAAGCTTTCACTTCGAAAACCCTCAGCTCACACTAAACAAAGTTCATCATACCATCTAACGTATCCTCGACATACTTTTGACGCTCAACATCAACTACTCAAAGATTCCACTCAACTTTTATCTTCCGTCACTGCAACCAATGTCCTACAATTTCAACGTAAAACCTAATTCCACGTCAATAAACGTTGACCGGGCAGCTGAATCTCTAGCGAAACACGACATCTGCCACGAATTTTTGTGCCTCGATCTTCTGCATTCAAACCAGACAGAATGAAACGAATCTCCTCTCCCCTCTAAACCGCCGGTTATAAATAAAATAAAAACGAGAGAGAGAGAGAGAGCTCATGAGGTAAGCCGAAGGGGTCGGCCCGATGACAAGCTGAATTGAGTTGTAATTGGATGACAATTGAGCTGCTGTTAGCGGATGCATCCTTCCCACCCTCATTTGAATACAAGGCGAGGGTATATTATTGCATCAAGCTAATGATTTTCCTCAGGAAGAGGTGTCCCCTAAGTGCAGCCTGATACCCCAATGAGGTTGTTACCAAGGAGGGAACAAATACCTCCTTTTAAAAGAGCGTAATTGGATGAAACGCTAAACAATGTAACACCTCAATATAGTATTTTTTGCTTTACAACGGAATCCCCTTCTGAGGGTTTCGAAGATGATAAAAGGCAGGCATTATATAGCTTTGTTCCAGGGTACCTGAAGGGGAGAAAGTTTAAATTTTCGTCTTACATTTAGTCAAGCGTTTAATGAATCTATGCAGGGTTATAAAACAAAAACGATCTTAGTGAAATGTAAATTTCTGTATTGAACAAAGTTAGAGGGGGGAAAAATGGGATATATTATCAGATATACAAGAAGCAGATAATATAGTATAAGAGGTAAAAATAGAATATAAAAAAGAAAAGAAATGCTATGTCCATGACTTTTACGAAATTTGCTATTAAACCTACTTTTATCATTTTGCATGATTTCTGATGTAATAAAAACTAGAGTTAACATTAAAATTCTTTTTGTTTTCACATTGTGTAAAGAATTTATGCGAATGCTAAAAGATGAACATAGCATAAAGCAACAAAAACATTCAAGTATTCTCTTTTGGAGTTATTAATTCAAACTAAATTAACAACTACTTTTCTCATTTCTATTTAATGATGCGATGCTTACAATAATTATTTTGTATTATACAATAACTTCTATTGCATTAATTTATTTGCGTCTGCAATAACGGAATGTGTTTAATTTTTAGAGTAAGACACACATTTCAAAAATCTCGTTTACGTAATAGAAAATGAATGGTACAGAACGTTGCACAGATTTAAACCAGAAGTTTTGAAGAAGCAGTTATTTAATTGTATATACTGCAAAACCTACTCAAATATGTATAGGGGCGTATAAAAAGCGTTGTTTTAGGGATCTGTTCTAGGAATACAAGATTTTAAATATGTTCGTTATTGACATTTTTATCTGCAGTTATGTTACTCAAGAAGGTAACCCAATTATTTTTGAAGACGAATAAATTCGAAACTAATCTTCCATCTCTGTCAAAACTATAGTTGCAGTCTTTCTTAAAAAAGGCTTTAGGCATGCGCAAATGTTGCAGGAGTTTAAAATTGTTAGTCATTGATATGTCTTTCGTAGCTATCAAGAAAGATGAAAATTTGGAAATCTATCGATGCCACATCCAGATTCATTTCAAGCAACATTTAAGCCAAAATCACCACAAAATATTCATAGATGCTGCTATTAATAAGTCGAGTTTAAGTGTTCAAGAGCTGCACCATCTGGTTTTAAACAAATCTATTGCTGTTTCTTCTCAAGTTTAAACCTGTACCGAAATAGGCCTTCCTTCAGTCGGTTCTGGTGCTTTCAAACTCGAATGCTCCAGCCAAGGGTTTTTTTTTTGTTTTCGGGGGGAGGGGTGTATTTTACTTATGGCTCATTGCCTCCTGTTTAATGCTTCTTCTAGGAGTTTAATCTCTTCTTGTGAACGAAATAACTCCTTTGAAAAATTATCTGACTCATAACTTCAGTTCCTTCAAGGACAACTCCTTCCTGAGAAACTGTCAAACTTAGTTTGTGAAAACATTTCAGATTTTCCATAATAAATATCAAGACTATATGAGATTTCTCTTGGTTCATCTGCAACTACAACAATATATCTGAATTATTCCATTTTCAACACGGCGACAATTTATGGGTATGGATTGCTTATATGTAAAAATTTTCAAAGTTTTAAGCTTCGTAGAATTTATTGCTGAATCTGCTGTAAGATCAAAGATTATTTTCAAAGTTTCAACCTATGAGAGGTAATTTTCTTTAAGTACAATAAGGGCTATACGTCAGTTATTATCTTCCAGGGATAATCGTGAACCTGTTGCATATACATCAGAACAGTTTACCAGATTTTTCTTTTACTGCTAACAGAAATAAAGCTATGGGAAACTAATGAAACCTTAGTAACACACTTTAAAATCTCTTTGGCTTAAAAATACAGAAAATTACAGTTACTAACTTGAACATTAGCTTGAAATCTGTGAAATTCAGAAATCATTATTCATAAGTTAGTGGAATTTTATGTTAGATTTATTTTAATAGAAAGTAAACTTTCTGCGTAAATAGCTTTCCTCATAGAAACATCATCAAAATTGCTTTAGAAATACAACTTACTCGCTTTCTGCTCAATACTTTGTTGAAGCAGCTAAGAAATTACGCCAAATAGGTGTCAGTGCTTGTAATAAATTAGTAAATGGCAGTGCAGTTGAAAAGTAATATCTGTGTAGTTATTTCCTCTTGCATATTATAATAACCGAAATGTAATTCGATGCGCAAACATACGTAAAAATTTACTATTTCGATAACTGAGGGAAGGAAACATCTTACAAAACCAAATTAAAATTTGGGACAATTCAAAACAATAGATGGCGCCACATTTCCATTTTTACAATACTCGTCAAAAGCACTATTTTTGGAGCAGTTAATTTAAAACAGTGTAACAACATCAGATTTACAAATAGTCATTATAAAAGAAATAAGTAATTGCGATGTGTTCTCTCTCTCTCTCTAAGAAGCAGCATATTCAACTTGTTCAGGATAAAATTCAAAGAGAAAAATTAAGCAACGAATTATGCTTTGCAGTAATGAGAATGCCTTATCACAAGACGCTCCCTCCCACCCCCCAAAACATAAAATTAAGGTTAGCAAAAACTTAACCATCTTCCACATAAAGGAATTCCTTTTTAACATGTACGAAACTTTCAAAAATTAAAAAGGTATACGTAACTAATAGAAAATTAAGCTGAATATGCTTCTTTATAAATATTGCATTATTATTCCTTTTAATATACGTTATTAAAAATACGAAATGAAGTTTAAGAACATTGCAAATTACTCTAGGTTCTTTAACCAAATTGCGATTAATTGTAATTTAATTAATTTGAATTCTTTTAAATTATAGATTTCCCTAAATTTCAGTTTCAGAATCTACATCTTTTAGATTCAACAGGTGGTTCAAATACAGTGAAGGACCATTAGTGTTTCAAAGTTCAAGTATTTTTAGTGTTAATTTTTAAGGTCATTTCATTGTTAATAACGAATAAATAGTGATTAAGAGAGAATAGGTTTATATCTATTTCATTGTTATCCCGTTTCTGATCTCAAAGTACCGAGTTTAATTTCAGTAGCTCCCTAAATTATGTAAAGTAAATTCTTAAACTTTAACTATGAATTACTTCCATATTTTAAGAATACATTTGCTATTAATAAGGAATTTTATTTTTCTTCTTTTAAATGTTGGTCCTTTTGTTACCTTTTTAGCGAAGTTTCTTTCTTTTCTTTCTTTCTTTCTTTCTTTTTTTTTTTTTTACAGTAGGGATAAGAGAGGCCCTTATGCGAGACAAAGTCCATAACGTCTGAAATGCTGCCACACTTATTTTATAATAATGTCCAGTTTAACTGTAACCTCTATATATACCGTGATTTTTATCTACATATTCAATGCAAATACGTTTCTCATTTTTCTAGAACTATCTTACTTTTGCATTTATTTATTTTGCTAATACTATATGAAATAATGTTGTCACTATAAATGAAGAAAGTGATGTTTCATCGCTCCCACTGCAATAAATTTTGCTCCGAACTAACACAGAAGGCCCACCAGCGACCGAGAGATTAAATCACTGAACACTGG
The DNA here is from genome assembly GCA_000611955.2 of Stegodyphus mimosarum. Classification (NCBI taxonomy): domain Eukaryota; kingdom Metazoa; phylum Arthropoda; class Arachnida; order Araneae; family Eresidae; genus Stegodyphus; species Stegodyphus mimosarum. Next base: position 280,372 of record KK114136.1, on the reverse strand, counting down.
TATTTCCGACCTGGGTTCTACTCCAAGTGAACGAGCTGGCTGTATGGGCTTTTTCGTGGTTTTCCGCATGTGTAATGTGTTAACGAGCTACTTTCCCTTAGAAGGTCCTCCACGACGGCATCCCTCCCCTTAGGCAGATGGCCGAGGTGTGCTTCTCCGTAATTAACACAGACAAATATGTACTATTCTTATTGCAATAACGAACTGCTGCAGAAAAGTTTTTGTTCAATTATATTCATGCCATGTTGTGTTCTAAATCGGCTGTACGCTACACATTATTTATGAAGTCAATTACATCAGAAGTGCTGATATTAATAAGGAATTTCTGATGCTTGTCAAGGCTATGCTGTTAAAACGATAAGGTTTCTATGTCATAAATTTTATTATTAACTCTGAAGGTATGCTGATTAACGAAGGCTGACTATACACATCGTTGGGTCCAGGTTCGAAAAATGGACGAATGTAAGAGTAGTTTGTGAAAAAACCATTAAAATTTATTCTATCGACAGGCTAGTGGAATGAGAAGAAGGGATACGAAATTTTTCTGTTCTTTTTAGTTAGCTTTATCATCAGTTTTGTTTTAGATCAGATACAATTATTACCGCTTTTTAAATTAAATCTCGAATCAATAACAGACAAAATAATAATAATAATAAATCCAAAGCTTTGAGATTTTTATATTAGGGACTTCAAAGGGACTTTCTTAACATTTTATGCGTTACCTTTATTTATTAAATATCAGGTTCTGCTCACTTAAACCACATAAATTTTCAATAGCAATATCACAAAATATTTAAAAACAACATTTCTTTAGAATTTCCGTTAGATAGTCTCGCGCGCTGGAGTTTTTTTTTTTTTTTTTTCCCGTACAGTGTTGCTTGCTTTGAAATCGTTGAGTTTGTTAATCAAAAAGTCGTTAAAGTTTTACAAAATACGAAATAGATAATAAAACAAATTCCAAATTCGGGCTTCCAGGTGACCATGTTCGAGTGGAGAATTACGTTGTTCAAAATTTTAAGGCTATAAGTCGTTTTTTCACAATGAGAGAAACATACGTACATTCATGCAGATTCTTCATTATTTAATTTCTTAAAATATAATACAGGGCGATAATACTTGTTGGCAACAGTTTAAAAAGTGATTCGCCGTTTATAGTGAAACACTACAAAATGCAGTTTTCAGACTGAAAGCCAGGGCTACCGCCCCTTTAGGCTAGCAAGCGCAAACGGATAATTTTTAATGAGCAACAATTACCTAATGCAAAATTTAATAAACCATTTATAATTCGCAATGTGTAATTTGGGTATATTTTACTTTCTGGAATTGTACGTGATTACATAAAACAGGCTAGACTTTAAATTACGAAAACACTGTCTGACATAAAACTGATTAGATCAAAATTGTAATGACTCCGATTGTAAAATGAAATGTCTTTTAAATAGCTATGACCAATATCCAATAATTATGAAGACGGTAACTTTAAAATTTTTAAAGCTCTATTCCATTACAAAATATATTATGTTCGAAATTACTCGTGATTTTTTTTAATATAAAATAAAAGGATTAAGTTATTGATATAGTCAAGTATATATATATATATATATTTACAAACAGGAATTTAGATTACTTCTTGAATATGTATTTTACATAAAGGCAGGTTATGAAATGTTTAGACCTTGAGAGAAAGGCATAGATTTTAATTTTAACATTTCAAACGGTATTAATCAGTTTGCTTACAAGATGGATTTCATTCCTGGACTTATATATTTATTTCAAAGAAATCTTAAAAAAATTGTTTCAGGCCAACTGCAGACAGTTATCTAAAATCAGCTTTCAGAAACAATTTTTATTTATTTTACAACAGATTGCTCGTCGGCCAGCATACTTAAAGCATAAATTAACACTTTCCATTCTTACATTCATACTTATATACTTTCATTTTTTATTAACTGTTTTCTACTAACTAATTATATTTATTAACTGTAAGTGTCTAGCAATAGTATGAAGGCTTAAACTAGCGAATATATATTACTTAAGTATCGCCAAGACTTTAACTTAAACAATTTCAAAATCTAAGTATTCCACACAAAAATAAAAGTAGGCTTATTCTCAGTTTAGAAGCTTGGTCAGTTAGAAGACGGTCTAACGGACATAAATGAATGTCAGATAAGTGAATGACAAATATTCTCTTACTGAAGGACTTTTATAAAAATGAACATGAATAACATTCTATTTTAAATGACTTAGTGTCTCCAACAAGAAATGAAGCTGGTATTTAACAATATCCAATAATTTGCAACATGCAATTTAGAAAAATAAAACCCTCAAATCACCCGTATTTCTAAATAAATTCGACCAAGTTGACGTTGCTGCCTGATGTACATTTTATTTCAATAAATATCATCGTTTAGCGTATTTTTTAGCTTTGAAAATAATAGCACATAGTCTAGTCATCTGTTTGCATTTAAGCTGCAGCTGTATTCTGCGGTTTATCGCGTTCTTTGAATACTTTCTTTTAAACCTTCGAATTTAATACGTTTGATATTGATCGTTAAGATAAGTATTGTAGCAGAAGAATAGATTTGTAATGCCTTTTGATGATGTTTATGATTATGAAACCGAAATTTGATTTCATTGGGATTATCTATATATATGTCTGTGTGTTTGGTTGTCCTCTAATAACTACGTCGCTACTATAGATATCCTCACCAAATTTTCCACAATTCTTTTTTGGGTCCTTGGAAAAGATCGACGTCCACGTCCCCCCCCCCGAAAAAGTAGCTAAAATCAGAGATATTAATTAAAAATTCCGACAAACAATAATTTTCGCCCTCACTTTTTCGAGTGGCAATAGTCTCGCAAGCTGGAGATGAAAATCTGCTTTATTTCGAAAGTTGTTGCCACTGCTCGCTTTCAAATCCTAGATTTTGTTAATAAAAAATATCTAAGTTTTATGAAGAAATAAAAATGCCATTGCCAAACATTAAATACATTATTCTCGATTCTAAAAATTAGTGGGAAGCCATTCAGGCTATTCCCATCTTCGTACGAGTTTAATCAGCTGAAATATTAATTAAAACTCTGATAGCGCTAATTTTCACACTCATTTTCTGAGTGGCAACAGTGTCCCGCGTCGGATATAAAAATGCTTAATTTCGAAAAGTGTTGCTATATTGACAAAGCTGATGGACTTTGTTCTGTATATATTTATTATTACTATTTTTCTACTTTAATTTTCAATTACCTACAAAGAAAGTGCTATACATCGCCAAAGATTACTTGTCTATTGCCATAAGACTGCTGCTCTGGACTTGTTATCAACTGCAATGCTTATTTACTGAGTTTACTCAAGTACTGATTCTCGCCTTCGGGTGTGGTATATGTTATAACATACACCTTTAGTTCTTAAATTTTTTAATGGCATCCGGTGTAATGATTAATCACTGATTAGAACTCTTAGTAGTTGAAGCCAGAAGCAAAGATATGATCCAAGAAGTGTTGCCACTGCTCGCTTTCAAATCGTAGAGTCTGTTAATTAAAAATTTGTAAATTTTACAAAATCTATATATACAAAGAAGAATGTATGTTTGTGTGTTTGTTCGCGTTATTGATTTCTGACCAATTATGATCCACTTTTTTGACACATTTAATCGACTAAAATTGAATATAGATGAAATATTAGATGGAAACTGGAGCTTTTGCGACTATTTGATTAGAAAGACGAAAATCATTATAAACTGCGCGCCATTGTTGCTGATATAATGAGCTTATCTTTCTATCGAAATTTTTTATGTGGGTTCCATATCGCATTAGACTGAAAAATGTATGACTATGAATCCTATTTTTTTGCATCGTTATTAGAGAAGGATTACAGCGGTATCGTTCTCTCTGTTGTTAAATGTATTACTCTCAATCGAATTTAAGTGTAATCGGTACTTCCGCTAGTATTAAAATATTACTTGCAAATAACTAACCCCCAGACTTTTAAAATAATGATTCGAAATTCAATAAATTAATTTTATTTTATGCTCATTTGATGAGAAAGATACTTTGCAGTCACCACTGAAATACAATAACAATAAAATGAAAGCTGATTGCAAATATTAACAGTTGCAATCGACCGTTGAATTTATTACTTGCGCAGTGTAATCTGATGTGGAATTTGAATCTATAATTTGCAGATGCATTTCAGTAACATTTCCCATTATTTCCCCCAACTTTATGCACAATTTAAATCAAATAAAATGTTTAAATAGATAAAGAATTTAACACCGGTTTTAAGTTTGCACGGCTTCTGAAAAATAAAAGCAATTCAGATGATAATAAAACAAATTCCAAATATCAAATTTGAGCTTCCAGATGCCCATATTCGGGTGGAAGGGTTCAATATTCAAAATTTGATGGCTCTCGGTACCGTTGTTTTATCACAGTGCGAGAAACACACATACATTTATAACATTATACATATAAACATACACACATTTATGCAGATTCTTCATTATTATTTAATTTCTTTAAATATAATACAGGGCTCTAATATTTGATGGCAACAATTTGAAAAGTGAACAGACATTTCAACGCAAAATGCCAAAATGTAAATAATAGTCCTTCTGGACAAATTGCTGCTTTGGACTAATAATACTAGGGATCCGGATAAGAAAAGTCCTACTGCAAAATAAATAATCTTTTGATAAATGTTCGTTTTACGCTCGTTTCCAAGTACTCACATTCATAAATATGGGTGAATCAAGAGAATCAACAAACACACTGCATTTAGAAATAACATTACATTTGAGAAACGAACTGTTTGGTTTTAATTCAGTTATTGCGAAAAAATAAATAGTGGTGATCATTTAAAAAAGTCTATTAATGTGTGTGGGAGAGAAGCAGGAACAGGATCATGCATTTTATTACTAAACTCGTGAAAATTACTAAAGACGGTATGCACTTTTATATCTGCTAAAAAAATGTTCATTTTATTGGCTAAACAAACAATTTGCCGGGGGAATATTATTTCCCCCTTTGTAAATAAGTACAGAAAAATCTGAATGTAAGACCACAAGAATTTTCGTTTATGAGTTCCCCTGCTATACTTATAAAATTAAGACACTAATTTCATGTGAATTAAATGAGGTAAACCTGTGCATAACAATTTTTAAGTTAAAAAAGAATTGCTTAAAGTTTTTACGACTTGATTTAGTTGAAGAAATAGTCTTTTAAATTTACCTACAAAAGAGTAATTGAAAGTGAGGAAATAAATATTTTCAGTATAGATAAAATCTATTTATACATCAATGTTTATGCGAATATTGTTCTACTCTTAGGAAAATATACGAAGTGATTAACAGATACTGTTCGTTAAATGAATTTATATCTTTGTAGCTTTGAAGGCTGAAATATAAAGCAGATATTCAAATTAACACCGTTTAATTATGAAACTTTCATATTTGAAATGAAGGCATTTATGTGTTTTCTGCAGCATTCCATTCCGTTATTCGTGTTTTTAAAACTGCAAGTCAAATTCAGCATGTTAGGGCAGAAAAGAAGATGCATTATTGTTTTTAATACTTCAGTTACTGTAAGAAAACTTGATCATTCTATCATTACTTTCCGAAACAGTGTCCTTTAAAATTTCTCATAGGCACTCTAAAAAAATTACCTGAATCGTCGTGCATTTATTTGTTTTCATTCTATATAAAATGCAGTTGTTGTTTGATTTTATTTACATTTTACATTTTTTTGAATTAATTTTAAAACAAGAAATAAAAGAAAAGAAAATCTGAAGGCCCTCAGATTTTATATTACTCCCAAAAGGGAGTTTTTTTAACCTTTTGTCTGTTACCTTCATTTATTAAATATCATATTCTTCGCCTTTAAACTACATAAAATTTAATTCAACAGCAATATCACAAACTTCATATTTTTAGAATTTCTGATACACAGTCTCGCGCGTTGGAGTTAAAAATGTTTTCTTTTTTTTCCCGTACAGTGTTGCCATTGCTCGCTCTGAAATCTTTGAGTTTGCTAATCAAAAATTAGTTAAAGTTTTCCAAAATATGAAATAGATAATAATAATAAAAAAAAAATCCAAACTTCCAAATTCAGGCTTCCAGGTATCCATACTCGGTTGGAGAACTACGTTATTCAAAATTAGATGGCGATAGATACAGTTGTTTTTTCACAATGCGAGAAACATTCATGCATTCGAGCAGATTCTTTAAATATAATATTTGGGGGCAGCAGTTTGAAAAGTGAATCAACGCAGAACGTGAATTGAAGTAAAATGCCAAAACGAAATTAATAGCCTTTCTGGGCTAACGTCCTTTGGGTTAATAATTTCTTTAAAATTCTTTGTAAAAATAGCTTGTAGTCAAATGTTCATGATTTACTGAATTTTTTTTTGCAGGGGTTCTGATGTAAAATGAAACAGTGCTGGAAATCTATACATTTTAATACATATTTTAGGCACGTAACTTTTAAAAAACTAGATAATTAGAAATCAAGTTTTACACAGCGTTTAAATCTTTTACCTACAAGCCAGTCATTATAATTATTTATTTAATGCCATTTAGTTATTTGATAAAACCATCAAAAATTGTTCTTTTTAATGTGCTGTAAAAATCAACGTAGAATATCTTCATATAGTAGATATTGAAAGCAGCAAACTATAGCATTTCGTGAATGCTTAATTTATCGCAGAATGAGATGTCTGTTTCTTAAAAATTATTCTCTATTATAGGTGCAGAAAACTTTATAATTAACTATATAACATTAGTTTATATACATTTATAATTTCCACACTTTGTCATAAATTCGCTCATACGCATATGTACATGGTCATATAATATAAATTAGATTTCCATTTCAGTTTGGTTTGAGATATTAGATAGGAAAAGAAAAAAGTATACCAGAAAAAATAGACAATATTTGACTTTTGAATGCTAATAATTTTATAGAAAACTATTTGCATTTTGAAGGAAATCGATTCAAATTCCCCTGCTTCAAAAGTATCCTATAATATTTCTTCAGCAGTACGTCATTTAAATAGAAGCAGTAAAATTATCTCAAATGAGAGGTGCATTTTCAGGATGCTGTTTCAGGATTTCTGTTATATACGATCAACAAAATATGAAAACAAAAACACTAAAATAAGAGCAAAGCATCTGGTTCATAAATTTTCCGTGATATTCCAAAATATGAACACAGGTTTTTGTACCATTTAAGTTAGATTTAACTATTTAATGTTTCAATCCAGCAATGCAAATGGATAGAAGCGTGTAAAAAAAAACTTCAAACCTTCTGCTCACATTTGTTATGTACATATTTTTATAAAAGATGAAACGAAATGATACATTAAACAGCATTAAATACATATAGCAGTTCTTTAAAGTTTTCACTAAACTGAAATTTTCTAAATTAATAATTAAAAGATTTTTGTACATGTAATGTACGCCAACAAAATAGTGCCAATATGTAACATTATAAAATATACGAATGCAGCATTTGTTCTTGAAAGGGAACCCTTCGATGAAAAATGTGATGAATTTTGCTAATTGCATAAGTGAAATCAAGTAACAATCTTTCGGTTGCGAAAGCTTTGTACTTTTTAATTGTCCATAATAAAACTTTTAACGCGATAATAAAACAAATGAATAATTTTAAAAACACATACATAAACTCAAGGTAAACTATTTTAAGAATTAATAGCTTGAGGTACTTTTTTCCCTCAGGATTTTATTAAGCGAATGCACATAAAAATTAGATCACTTATCACACTTAATTTTTTTTATTTTAACAATAACAGACGATGAGGACGCGGGATGGTTTTTAGTGCAATTATTTTAGTTTTATAATAGCTTTAGTCAATAACATTAATTCCTAATTTTTAAAATGGATCCTTAAAAACGTTTTTCTATTGTGTTTAATAAATGTAGATTGAAAACTACCAAAAATTTATAGACAAAAGTATCCCATAATGTGACAATGATTGCTTTAAGAGGATCTTCCAGCAGTGTAATTAAACAGATTTTCTGCTTAAAGTATTGCGAAAAATTCCCCTCTTTTTTTTTCATTCAAAACCTGTTTACCTTCTCAATCTTTTCCAATCCGACATAAAAATTAAATGCTACAAGAGAAAAAAACGGAATACTTTCGCCGTTCGCGAATGTCCATAACAGTGATGCATGATGTTATAGCATTAAAAACGTCTTTTGTTAATTACAATCTCAGTGCAAATGTTTAACAAAATTATGAACTAAATATATTATTGCTGTAAGCAATACAAATGTAAGATTTTACAATACTTGAAATTTATTGAGAAGCATGCTTTTTTAACTCATTTTTATCCCATTAATTAGTAATGTAATGTTATAATTTTAAAAAGATATAAATAAAATAAAACCAGCAAAGATAAAAATATATATAAAGGGCATAATATTGCTTTTAAATGTTTCAATTGTTACACTCATAAGCAGTATTCGATTATTATTTGACAGAAAAATTAAAGATCTTTTATGCTAGGAAGGGCAATAACTCTCAGCTTATTTTTTTAATGTCTCAGGCACAGGAAAGATTAATTCTGTGGCATCCTACTGTAAGCGTAAACTATAAAGTCAAGACCAAAAGTTCTCAACCGGTGGGGTGGGGGGGGGAGATTTTCCACAGGGAGGGAATTTCATAGTTTCAGAGGGGATGCGGTCAGCATTTTATTTATGTGTTAAGTATTTAGTTTCAATTTATGAATATACAAAAACTACTTTTATTCAAGTTTTGATATTTATCAACATTTTCAGTACTTAAAGGCTTATAAAACGTAATAAAAAATAATCTGAGTTTATACAAATATATATATATATATATTTCGAGTTCGAGAAAGGGGAGCGATAATGGTGACAGGGGTGCATGATACAAAAAATGGTTGAGGATCACTGATTTTGACTGCATAAATTTCTCATGTGAATATGGATATTTGAATCTTTTTTTTTTTTTTTTTTTTTTTTTTTTTTTTTTTTTTTTTAAATTTTACATAACTACTAATTATAGCAGTTACTACAGAAATTTCTACAACTGATTTACTCAGTTGTGTAATTTCTATAATACTAAGTATGGAAATTATTAAACTGAAATATAAGTAATTACTTGGTCGAATGTAAAAAATTATAAACTAAACTCAGTGGCCCAACAGCCACGGCCTGCAGTGCCCTTTTTTTCTGCTTTCTTGACCTTTTGGACCGCGGAGTGCATCAGAGTATGACCTGGACAAGTGGTAGCTTGTTGCAGGACCCCCGGTGTTTGGCCCTCAAGCGAACTTGGTACTCGACCCGCTTAAGGGATGAAAGGCTGAGTTAACCTTACCCAGCCCGTGGATCGAACCCTGGACCTGCGGTGCTGCTGCGCGACAATGGACGATCATAAAAAATTATATTTACCAAATAATTAATTCTTTCATTAGTTGAAGATTGCAGTTAATAAAACAATATCCTCCCTCCACCCCCCAAAAGTCCTTTGTTTACTTATTGCACAGATTTCCCTGTATTCAGTCAAAGAATTAAGTAATAAAAAACGAATTTTTTCAAAACAGAGCAGCATTTTCGTATAAAGTTCAGATTTTAAAGCTGGCAATAATCAAAGTGGAAATGGAAGAATTTTCATGAGCAAGCATTCCAAATTTATAACGCAAATTTTACGCATATATTACATTTCTGATTTTCGAAATGTGCTCAAGTTATAGCATAGTTATTAATTTTAATTTATAATTTAAATGAGAAGCTTTCACGTCTTAAGATCAGATTCATGCAATTCATTACTATGTTTTGAAAAATACGTTCCTGATTAATTTCTGTCAATACAAACATATAACTGTTTAAATTCTCCATTAGTATTGATCCATTTATTATTTAGAAATAGAATATATGGTACAAAAAGGCAAAACTAATTTCATATTACATGATCAAATAATAATGTTACAGTGGAAGCAATGTATTGTATAAGATAAAATCTTTATTACAAATACAGCACTTAATGCAATATGTAGAAAGAATACCAAGAAATCAGAAATCATTTTTACCCATTTGCAGAAAATTATGCGCTACCGTTTTATTGCTGTATAACTTCTATAACACACAACCAAACAATTATCCTTAACATGTGCTGAATACAGTATTAATACTTCTGTAGCAGACTTTCTTATTAATACAGCGAACTTAAAAATCTTCCAGCATGTTATTTATTTCTAAAAAATACAATAGCAAAGCCTCAAATTTAGTATTAAGGTAAATTGTACCTTATAATTTAAATGCAGTGCTTCTATACATTCAACTGATAATTTTGATAGTGGTATCTTTTAATTCGCGAGCAGTTTTTTACTTAATATCAAAGCAAGTTTTCAATAATGTCATACGTTATTATTTTTTTTATTTACTTTCAAACAACATTTTCCTTTAAATACTTAAGTAAGCAGCAGAAACAAATACAGCTTGAGGAACTTTGCGTGGAGAATCTTGCAAGTAAAGCAAAGTTATTGAAATATTTCTGACTTTTCTGAAATTCGTTTGTTTTCAATATGTCACCAAGTATAAAACATCTGTTAAAGAAAAATGCATGGATTACCTAACCATTCGGAAAAATCTAAATTATTTACAGTTTTGCAAATATTATACAATAAATACATCAACAATTCATCTTAAAAAGGTATTTTCCCCCTTTCGCAAAACTGTTTGCAATTATGTATTGACCGTGTAAAAAACAGTTACTTGATCAACAAGTGTAAAAATCAGCTCGCCATAAAGCAATCAAAATTTCATCAGGCTGAAAAGCGAAAGGAGAAAAAGAATCTGTAAACAAAAAAAAAGCATCCATCACTTACTTACCTCGGCGTAGGTTGAAGTAGCAGCGCTAATGTCAAGAGAGCGGAAGTCCAGCGCGAACTGTCACTTTGGCTGAACCCTAAAATCTATGACAAGGGCAGAAGAATCAGTAGAGCACAACAAAACCACAAGAACGTACGACTGACACTAGACGACTACTACTACTAAAACTCTCGCTGTTACCATGAAAGCGTGGCAACGAAAACGACGCCCGCCGCTCGTCCGACTACACGGCCAATAAGCTGCCAGGTGACCGTGACGTCACGCCACTGCGTGTGCAATCAGATGTTCCGAATGAGTGCACAATCTGATTAGTGGCCACGTCCAATGGCGGTCGAAGCCCCGCCTTTAGAAACCACGCCTCGGACCACCCGCCCACTCGACAGTGAACGATACCGCCATCTATTAGGTGGAAAACGTACTGACGGAAGAAGAGAGTTGTCGAGTTGTGATGATTTATTACGGTTTTTGCACTCGTGCAGTTAATTTTGATGATGATTCGGAGTTACGCCGGCGTGTGCGTACGGTTTACTCCCTGACTTATTAGAGGCACTTTATTCTTTCTCTCCTTGTGTGTCGAGGAATATTTTTCTTTACTTCTTTTCAATACAATTGACTCATTTATTTTACTATTTTTTTTTTTAACGTTTCCAAAAACGTGAATCTTTTTTTTGCTATGGTATTTATTTACCTTTTCATTAATCACATAAAAGATATAAGGTGCAGTAATGCGATTAAAAACTGAGTTGCCAAACGATTTCATGTAATATGGGGGGGGGGGAGTGTGATTTTTAACTTTTTGAAATTAAGAAGGCTTATTAATGAAATTATGAAATTTATCATTCATATTAGCTAATTTAAATCACCTCAAAAATGAGATTTTTTGGTCCAAACGGCAATTTTCCCAGAAGGACTATTAATTTCGCTTTGGCATTTTGCATTGATTCGCTATAAATGTCGGTTCACTTTTCAAATTGTTGCCACAAATATTAGAGCCCTGTTTTATATTAAAAGAAATTAACTAATGAGCAAACATAAATGTATCTATGTTTACCGCATTGTGTTAAAACAACAGTACCTAAAACCACCAAATTTTGAATAACGTAATTTTCCACCGAATAGGGCATCTGGAAGCTCTAATTTGGAATTTGTTTTATTATCGATTTCATATTTGTAACACTTTAATGAATTCTTGATTAGCAAACTCAACGATTTCAAAGCGAGCAATGGCATCACTGTACTGGGGGGGGGGGAATCATCCCCTGCGCGCGACACTGTGTATCGGAAATTCTAAAGATGTGATCCTTTTAAAATTATTTTGCGATGTTGCTGTTGAATTGAATTTTATGTTTAAGTGCAAGGAACACGGTATTTAATAAATAAAGGTAACACATAAAACATTAAAAAAAGTCTCTTAGGGCGTAAATCTGAAAGCTTTCAGATATTTTATTTATTTATTTATTTTACTTTTACTTTTTCTTTTTCCTTTTTTAACACCTCGAAGGAATATTTTTATCGGTTTGATTTATCTATAAAATTCTCTCCTTCTACAAATGAAAAGTTAAGCAGCTTGGTAATTGGCAGTTGAACCATCACCCACGCGACATGTCAAGTGTTGCTACTGAAGACGCAAAAAAACTTTTGTTTTATATTCACCCGGCATGACAAATAGCCAATTGCTATTCCATGTGACAGCTGGCTGTTAATTTATTTTTCAAGACTTTTCATATATATTCAAAATTATAACTTTATAACAAAATTATTAACTCTAACAGTTTAGAAGTAATAAACGTATTTTTTTATACTTACATTTTTACTTCTTTCCTTTAGTAACTTCTTTATTATTGGTGTGAATTCAGTTGTGAAAACATCTTCCAAACGTCTAATGCTATACAGGGTACGTGAACTCTTGTTAGCTTGAAGAATTGAATATTTCAGTAAAACATGAACCTCGGTGGTTATGGATTACTTGTGTTTAGTACAATATTGTAAATGCTCACTGTAATTCTGTGCACTACCTATTATGCTCAAGAAGCTTGTAGTGAGAACACGGGGTTTATTAAAAAATACAAAATTCAAGTTCTTAAGAAAAAATTATAAAAAATAGGAAAAAAAAATAACTTGAATATTTTAAATTACAGTGTAGCCCCTCAAAGAAAGGCTTACCATAAAAAATTGCAAATGTTTTAGAAATATTTCAAAAATTACGGAAATATAAAATTTTATAAAAATTAAAAATAAATAAATATGATCTTCGTATTTTTATTTGAATACAAACGTAAAACTGTTTAAGCCAAATATTTACTCTAGGCCAATGGTTCCCATCCTCTGTTTGCTTGTGGATCTCCGTAACTTTAAATATGGAGACCTCAATATAAGCGTATCTAATACTCCTAAACTAAATATTTATTTGTGGGATACTACAAGCTATGAATTAGATAGTTAAAAAATCCCTAAAAGAGGAATTGTGTAATATAAAAATTGTGAAAAATTAATTTGCATCTTTGATATTAAATAGTTCTTCCTTTTAGTAGCCTAACTTTCGTTGTAGTTATTAAAAGATAAAATTTGCAAACGATTCTAATATAATATAAGAAATGTAAATTACAAATTTTGAAAATTTTAAATGATTTATTTTTACTTACGGAAATAGTACTAAATAAATAAATAAAATGCACTATTTCAAGCAACATATGCAAATTTATCCCTAAGGGTATAAAATAGGTAGGCCCTGCTAACAGGATCCTTGTGACTGGTAGTTTTAAATTAGCAATTTAATATTTTTTTATTATTATTATTATTATTTTACCAGTGGTGGGCCCTCAGCCAACTGCGGCTTTTGAGCCCCTATGAAGGCCAGTGGTGGTCCCTTTATTATGGAGCCATTCAATAGGTGGACCATAATGCTTCCTATGAAGGGACGGACAGTTACAACCATGCCTTGTCCGGGATTCGAACCCGGGCCCTTTGGTATCGCAGTCGGCTCCCCTAACCAGTCTGGTCGGCAGCAATTTAATATCTGGCTCAAGTTTTGTGAGAGTAATCTTAATATTTACTGTTTGTGCAATTATTATCAACTTCCCACATCAAAAACTGAATACTAAAAAGGAATTTGTAAGAAAAAAGATTAAAAAATTTTTAATTGATTGAAAAATTATATTTTTTATTTTATTTTTTGGAGGAAGTTCAACTGTACCACTGCTCACCCAGCAGGTTGCTTGAAAAACGTAATTCTTAAAACGTTACTTAAGCACCAACAAGTTACTTAAATACTTGAGTACCCCAACAAATTACTAAAGTACTTGAGAAGCATAGTTCTCGGTACTTCAGGAAATATACTCCACTAGAACAATAACGTTCAGTGTCACAAACAATAAATTTTACCACAACGATACTGAGTACTAGCTACAGAATAAAACGACTATCTCTTATGACTGACTGTTTCTAAGTTAATTGGTGCTTAAATAATGATTTTTTCTTCGGGAATTTTCTATGCACAGAATTCTCCCTGGAGACAGGAGTATCTTCACACCAGGAATTTCTGGGCTTTTCCCATGGCAGTATTAGCAAAAAGAGACGTTAGCCCAGAAGGGCTATTAGTCTCGAAATGACATTTTCCATCGTATGACTAAAAGTGTTGAATCCCTTTCCAGATTGTTGCCATTAAATATTATCGCCCTGTATTATATTAAAAGAAATTAAATAATAAAGAATCTGCATGAATGTTTGTATGTTTCTCGCAATGTGAAAAATAACTCTACCTAGAGCCATCCAATTCTGAATAACGTAGTCCTCCACCCGAACATGAGCACCTGGGAGCCCTAATTTTGAATTTGTTTTACTGTCTATTTCCTATTTTGTGAATAACGAATTATTGATTAAAAATCTCAACAATTCTAAAACGAGCAGTGGCAACACTGCGGGGAATAAAATATTTATCTGCAGCGCGTGAGACTGTCTATCGGAAATCCTAAAGATATGTTGCTTTTGAATATTTTTCAACTCAAATGCTCTTGTAACATATATGTGTGTGTGTAAATGAAACAAACGCTCTTTTAGTAATATTAAGCTACATAATATAAAATCTGCAAGCTTTCAGATTTTTTAAAATTATTATTATTATTTAAAATTTTTATTATTGGAACACATCCTAACAACGATAGGAAAATGGAAAAATGTTGTTATGGTGGTGTCTAATGTTGATGTCGTTTCTTACAAATGTCTGAAACTTATATTAAAAGATATCTAAACAACAAAATAAGTTTTATAATAATGATAAAAATACATAATGTAATAGCTTCTAAAACAAAACGTATTCTGACTGGCAGGGGGGGAGGAAGAATGCATCAACTAAAATAGCAAAAAATAGACCTTTATTGATATCATATTTAACTTTTATTTACTGCGACGTTCTTTTAAAAATTTAATTGCAGTTGCTGTTCTTTTATTCATAGTACTTGCATATCATTCACAGCAGTATTCATTCAAGAGTTTGAGGACATTCAGGTTTTTCTTGTTGAGGAAACACGAATTTCTTGTAGTCAGAAGACATACAGATTTGTCAGGATCAGGAGACATAATGTTGAAATCGACAATATTTGATTTCCAGTAAATCTCCTCTCTCAATCAGGGTTGCGTTATTTGAGGATGCCTGCAAAATAAGTTAATATTCAGCTTATTACTAACAAAAAGAGAATTTGAACTTCTTTTTATTACCGATGTGCTAATTAATCATGTGCAATATTTAAAATATTCAAATAAATTACTAAGGAGGCGAAAAATGAAAATTTTATAGCAGTGGTACGTAACATTTGACATATCTTTTATTAGTTGCATTGTTGTTGGAAATCTTAATTAAAGTTGCTGCAAAGGTCTACTTGTGTCAATTTGCTTGAGTTTAGCATTAGCTTGAAATGATAACGACAAATCACACATAGCCTGTTGAAAAGGATGCCTTCGGGAAGGGCTTTTTAAGAAGCGTTTGTTGTTGTCGTATCCATGACCACATGGAAGAAAGATTGCCAGAGCCTACTCCGAAGAGAGGTTGGACTTCTATTTTCCACCCCCAATTTTGAGGAATAGCATCCTGGGGGGGGGAGAATCCAGGGACCCTAAGATTGCCAGAGCCTACTCCGAAGAGAGGTTGGACTTCTATTTTCCACCCCCAATTTTGAGGAATAGCATCCTGGGGGGGGGAGAATCCAGGGACCCCACCCCTCTCCTCTCCCGCCAATCCACACGAGAGGACTTTCGGCTCGCCGCATATTTAAAGTGCCGCAATGCCGCACCGACACTATACATTTACAAACATCCGTGCCTTCTCCTGGATTCGAGCCCGAGCCCTTCGGCACGGGACTCAGCGACGCTAACCACTATACCGGTTGGGCGGCTTAAAAAGCTTTCACCCGTATTTAAGTTGGCAAAACTCTCATGCGACAAACCCTGAAAACCTCCCTTATAAATCGTTTAATTTTGAAAAACATTTGTAGCTTAATAATGCCATAATGACATTATTTAAGATCAAAAACAAAACAAACAAATAACAACAACAAGCAAAACAACAACATCAACCAAAAAAAAAAAAAAAATTAGCCTGCGGAAGTTTCTATGAACTTATAAAGATGAACTTCAGTTACAACTTTTTATACAATATATTAACGAGAGATTTTTTCGTATTAATTAACTGTCTAGTAACTTTATTAGTTCAAAAGAGCTATTAGTCTTGAAACACGATTTGCGTTGATTAACTTTTCAATCGAGTCTGTTGCAATTCGGCAATAAAAATGCATTTAATTTATGATACATATTTAACAAAACGCGTTAAATTCTTTTATAGAATTGCATTAATATTTTTTCATTTTTCAAATAAACAGAAGATATATAATGTTTCATGTTAGTCTAAATGCATATTCACATAGTAACCTATAAAAGGTTGTTTCGCTCTTCCATCTGTGTCATCTCTATTGATAATTTCTACTAATACACCATATTTAACTTTAGAAGAGACTTTTCTTTCAGAGGACTGTTAAAATCTCAACCCTTTTAGATTTATTTTATTATTACCCTAAAGGGGCGGTAGCCCAGAAATGCTATTAGTCTCAAAGCGGCATTTTGTGGCATTTCACTATACACAATGAATCACTTTTCCCATTGTTGCCACCAAATGTTATCGCCATGTGTTATATTTAAAGAAATTAAATAATGAACAATTTGCATGAATGCATGTATGTTTCTCGCATTATGAAAAAACGACGGTACCTAGAGCCATCAAATTCTATTAATTTTTTATTAACAAACTTAACGCTGTCAAAGCGAGGAGTAACAATGTTGTACGGAATAAAACATTTTTATCTCCAACGCGCGAAGCTGTCTATTGGACATTGTAAAGATATGCTGTGTTTAAAGATTTTGACCTCAAAGCCCAAAGTGTTGTGCACTTTGCTGTGTTAGCCCAAATGCTGTCGAAATGTAGATGTGCGTGTAAAGGGGGGGGGACCCTTCGGGCGTAATATGAAATTTGAAAGCTTTCAGAGCTTTTTATTTTATTTATTTATTTTAATTTTCTAATTTCTAATTTCGTATTTGTAAAGTAAACTAATCATCAGTACTCCTTTAAGCCAACAACTACACTTTTCTCATTAATTTAATTTTTCAATAATAATATTTGACAAGTAAATTTTACTTGTAATTCTTACGGTTCACTTTTAACCAAATGTTTTTTATTTTCAACTTTTCACCCATTTTTAAAATAGCATAATACTGGTTTCAATACTGTGACATAGTATCATCCAGAGTAGTGTTACCTGTAACCAGGTTAGGGTGTAGAATAGTGTTATTTGCGTGTCTTAGTTTCAGAATGTCGAAATATGTCTAAAAGTTTACGAAAAAAAGACCAACGTGAATTTTAGTATTTAGAGACTATTATTTAACTTTATTAAAATTTAAGAACTTCTGATTTTTAAAGTAGGATTTAAAATGATATAAATAAAAATTGAATTACATATAGAAGTGGGCTCAATTTAAGCTGAATTAGATGTAAAAATGTTAATATACTTTTTCCCCCCCTTTTTCCAATTTTTACCCCCTTCCTTTTTTTTTTTTTTTTTTTTTAAGTCAAAAGGATAGAAAGTTGAGGGAGGAAAGGGAAATGTCTACTTTATGAAATTCATTTTTCTAAAATCTCGGTAATTTAAAGATGTAAAATCCATGAAAAGTCTACCACAGATTCCTCGGTTATTAAAAGACGTTAGAATAAACGGTTTTTATGTTTAATATTCTCAATAATTTTTTTTTTCTTTTTTGGGTAACTTATATCATCACTTATATATAAGTTATATAATCCTTTATATTTTAAGTCATATAATGAAAATACAATAAATAAATTAATAAAATCTGAAAAAAGATCAGATTTTCAAGGCCTTTCTGTAAAAAAAAAAAGGGTTTTTTTTTTTTTTTTTTTTTTTTTTTTTTTTTTTTCCGATAACGTCCCAGTTGCTCAATATGTTCTTGTACTTTTTTCTCATTGATTCTTTTACGATTCTGTTCTCTCATATGATGAAAAAGTCGAAATTTTTACTGGTTGCTTCAAAAGTTATGAAACTTTCGTTCTTGCAATATTTTGAGAACACTTCAAAGAAACTCTGGCACCCCTGGCCAGTATGATTGATTTCGAGCATCGTTTTCCTTTTAGTGTTAACCGACGTTGTGGCATCTGTTTATTTGAAAAGTGATGCGGACATCAAAAGTAATTAGATGAAAAAGGTCAGGTTTTGAGACTATAGACCTTTCGGACTAAAAAAAGGGGAGGGAGGATTTTCATTTCTTCTGAAACCACGATATGTTGAATATATGATGCTGTTGTACAGCTGAATATAGATCATAAAGTTGCTAACATTAAAAAAAAGCTAAAAATAAATCCTGAAAAATTTAGGTCACACATTTAGACAAGCACCAGGTTTGAGATAACAAATTTCCTTTTGCAGCTTACGAGTAAACTGAAATTTCAAAAATATTTCATCTAGTTCGTATAGTTTCATGTAGTTAAAAGTGAAATTCTTAAGTATTTTACCGTTTCAATAAGTAGTAATATCAATAGTAAAAGTTATGCTGGACGTTATTTCAGATACATTATTACTGCGTGTGTGAAGAGAACAGACTACTCTCGAAGTGAGACATTAATTAGTTTCTGATTAATATTTGTTTAATTTAGATACTATATCAGGTTTTTAAGAAATTTTTCATAGGAAAATATACTAATTGCAGCTACTTAGGTAATAAGAACAGTTTTAATTGTAAAAAATCATTGTAATCACTAGCATATTTACGAAATATTACTTGGTATGTTTTTCAGCTTCGAGTATCTGAAAGATTTATAGGGTATTTTTTCGAGTGAGGTATTTTTTGTGGGGTATCTAAAAGCTTTGAGAGGTTTTGTGGGGTTTTTTAAAACAGTCGTATCCCCCCCGTTTGTCATGCTAAAAAAAGGAAGGAAAAAATAGTTAAATTTTAATTTAAAAAAAAAAAAAAAACTTTACCTAAGTTTTACGCCACACTTAATTATAAAATGCAAAATAAAAGATAAATATACAAAAACAGTATATTAAAAAAAAGAGCTTAATTAAAAAAAAATCTGCATTTAAGTTTTACGCTATGCTTGATTATAAAATGCAAACTAAAATATAAATACCCGGAAACGGTATTTAAAAACACACAGACGCGCATCCGAAAGTGAACGCATTCTTTCAAATGAATGGATTCGTATTTTCTAGGAACACATAAACTGAAATTTAATTTACGACATATTTTTATAAAAATTGTAATTTAATTTGTGGATATAGTACATATATATATGGCACGATTAATAGATACTTTCATCATACCTATTAGAGCTAATTATTACATTTTCCTTATTATAATTACCCATATTTGTTTTAATCATTTTAAAAGCTTCTGTAAGCATTTTTCCTGAACCAGTGTGAAATTTAACTCTTTTATTTATTTTAAAGTCTCAGTTACCCAATTAAAATTTGTTGTAGTAATAAATGTGTTATTTAGCTTCAGAAAAATGACACCTTAGCGCATTTACGAGCAGCAAATATTTATCCCAGCAAATTCCGAATTTAAAACTCCCGCACGAATCATAACTCATTTTTAAAACTGACTTCTGAAACCTTTCCTCATCTCAGTGACGTTAGGAGGACATTTAAATAGCCACACGTCTTTCTTTTTCTGCTTAATAACCCGTTCTCACAAGTCAACAGTTGTCAAGCAGTACCATAACCAACCTACAGATGGCAGCACGGTACGATGGGGGGAAATGCAAGTAATTGCCTCGCTGTTTCCCATCCAATTCGCTGCGCGCCACATTCAGCGTTATAATTACATGCGTTGTGCTTCGCCGGTTCCCAATGGGTGGCTAAGAACTTTCACACTGCACTTGGGCGACCACGAAATAAATCAGCGTGACGCGAAGAAGAAGAAGAAGAAGCATCTCACGAAAGGAAGAGGAGGTGCAAGAGTTGCGTTATTAGCAGCGACCTCTAGCGAGGGGTATGAGCTAACTGGTCCGCTTTTCTTGGCATTAGAAAAAGGCTCATTTGCATGAGAATGCTAATGGTTGCGGAATAAGAATAGGCTTATGCTGTTCGGCTGGCTTCTGCTTAAAGAGCGAACAGAACGGTGGGGGTGGTGAAGGTGGGAAGCTTCCTCCCCACCCCTTTCTTGTCCTTTTTCATCTCTCTCTCCTTCTATTTCTTACTTATTTGAATTCCTTATTCTCCAATCTTTGGTAGTATCATCGTGTCAACAAGCTTGTTTAACGACTGGTTAAGCAGAGCATTTCCTTTCGCAGATCGTTCGCAGGTTTCTTAGAGAGAAGAGGCCTGCATTTTTCGATAGGGGGGGTACATAAATTGTAATGATGTAAACGTCACTGATGAAAAGTAATGAACTACTTTGGCTAGAGTTATAACATACATGCATAAGGGTTTTTGAAAAAGGAAGAATTCCTGTACATTGCTCTGAAGTTTTTCACCTTTTGTAATCTAACTAATTCCGTTTAAAAGGCGTATTGGTTGAAGCAAAGTTCATGGCGAATATTTTTTTTAATATAATTCTTATTTAATTAGAATTAATGAGGAATTAATACTTTCGAAAATTTATATGTTAATTACAAATTATTTAAAAATACACTTGTAAACTTCACATATTTCTTTTTAATACACATATATATTACTTAACGATGGATGATATTTAAAACACAAACTGTAGATGCTTTTTTACTTTTAGGTATTAATCTTCATTTTTCGAGAATTTATGCTTGCAAAAGGTAAACAAATGCTATTTTCTCCTTTTTCACTCCTTTTTGCAATTGGTAGAGCGTACTTTCCTTCTGGTGTTGCAAAAAGGTAATTGGCTATTCTCAGTTCAAGTAACGGAAAATCATTCCATTATGGCGTATTACCTCAACTAACAAGACTTCAACAGTTTGTTCGCATATCCTGGTTTCACAATACGTAACCCCGAGATTTTAATGTCTGGTTTCAAGCAGAGGGACTTGTAGGATGAAAGCGTCCAAGTTTCTCTTCACCCAGACTACAGGAATGGAGCTTGTAATCATTCAAAGGAGACGTTATTAAGCATTTTCCAGCTTTCCACTTCCTGGATGACATGGGATTTTCTTTTGATATGATGTAATAAATGATTATGACGAGGTGATTACAAAATAGTTCTTCGGGCTGTAAAATCTGTAAATTCCAAATTATGCGTTGCCCATGTTCTTGAAAGAAACATATCTTATTTTTTTAAACCTTGTGCATGCAAACTTTCTTGAGAAGTATCGCGCGGCAGATAAATGGTACTATGTAACAGGATTTCGAAGGAAGTATGATATACATCCACCAAGCTAGAGTATACTACGGTATCATAAGTTGCAAAGCAATGATTGGCTGTATAAAGGTCACTAGACAAAACAAGGTCAACTCTTCCCAATGCTCGAGTTCAGTGACGTCACTTGACTTAAAGAAATGGAAGATACAAACGAAGACACAAAGGAAATAAGTTGACTTTGAGTAGATTATCAGACTTAAAGAAATAGGAAATCCAGATTCCTGGATGGACGATCGTTTCTAGCGAAAGAAAGTGCCGCGTGTCAAATTACGCTGGCTGCGAACTTGGTATTCTGCAGGCAAACATTAGGAAGATTTGGCGACTGCTATTGAAACTGAAACCATTCCATTTTCAGATATTGTGACCAAGCGAAGATAACCTTATGTAAGAAATACTGTGAGAGGTTATTTTGTTGTCAGTATTTAGCGAAGAAGCGACTTTATATTTTCGACATCCAGATTAAAGTGATCGAAAACTATCCCGCTTTCTTTGAAATGAAAAAGATTCATCGAAACTAAACCTAAACATCTGCAGTATTTCACAGACAAGGATGAATGTGCCTTAATATTTTTTAAATTTATTTATTTATTTATTATTATTTTTTTTAAAGTTCGAGAATATGATGGTGGGTAAGTCGTATCCTCATACAATGCAGTTTTGATTATTTCCTCAAATGAAAGAGGATTCCTAGCATTTAATTTTTTTATAAAACTGAGCTACATTTTAGAGACACAAACAAGCAAATCGCCACGTAAATGATGACCTCCTATCTGATTAGATCGGTGAACATACAAAGATGACTTAACCAGTTTCACATGACCACCAAAGTCTTCCGTGCAGTGATTATGCAGTCTCCGTGCAGTCTTTATGTGCAGTGATTTTTCTTTTTTTGGTAGTATAGTCAAAATAATGCTTATGTGATGCCCTAATTACCAGCAACATTAGAGTAACTTCAAAGTCGCATTTCAGCTGATCTGTTGACTACTAGGACTGAAATATTACGATGCACGCGGGTCGAAATTGAAGCACCCCTCGGACATGTCGTGTAACAACAAGAACACATGTCGAAGTTTTATTACGTCATGATTAAAACTGAGAAGACTTTTATTTAATTTATTTAATTTATTTATTATTTCATTTATTTATTAACTTTTTTTTACTTCATTCATACTTACTACATTTCATCTAGTGCTCCTTTTTTATTGCAGTACTGTACGCAATACATCATTCTGAAACTCGATGAATCATTTGTAATAAACCTACATTTAATGCTAGTGGGAAAACCGTAACTCAGATGAATAGTACATCTTCACCGGAAGCTTTTCGTAAAAAAGCTTACTCTTTACGTTCCGTAAAAATAGAGATTTCTACAAAAAGAACTATAAAATACAACTCCTTACAAAATATTTAAATATAGGCGGTGGGCATCTTAAAATTTATTTTACAAGTAGGTTTCAAATTAAAATAAATCTCAAAATTTGTTTTAATTTTTGGATATTCTCAATAAGAGTAATTCATTTTCTGAATTTAAATTAACTACTGTTTTGATGATAATTTGAATTAATTTGTATTTAATTTTATCTATAAGTCTAGAAATTTAATATTCAGAATAGTATTAAATGCTACTACAGTTTAACTGAAGGATATATGTGTTGTATCGATTACGTAAGTATTGTGCACAGAGTTCATTATACTAAAAGAGAAGTAATTCTCTTAACAACATAATCACAGTCATCTTCGGAACATAAAAACTTTTATATTTTACAAAAAACAAGTTACAAGGATACATTCTTTCCAAGCGTTTAGGTGCATACAGTTATAGTTACAGTTTTAGGAACACTGCGAAAAAAAAAAGGGGGGAAATATTTTGACACAAAATCTCACTTTTTCTGAAAAGACATGACAATTTTTTTCCATATTTTGATTCTACGACTCAAATTGTGCCAAATGTTCAAATTTTGTAAAATTTTGTAAATTCATATTTGTTGAAAGCGATAATAACGAAAATGCGGTTTACGCACTTTGTTAAAATTATTCCAAAGTAGGAACGATGTGACTTTTTTTCCGCACAATGTAAAAGATAGGAATGATGTAGCCTTTTTTCCACTCCTATGCAGTGGAAGGGAAAGGAAAGTAGGTTGCCATATATTTAGAAGTTCGCCGAGTAAATTATTCTTGTCTCAAACTGAAAAAAATTTGAAAAAAAAAAAAAAAAAATTGAGCCAAGTTAAATTTTTGAATTTCCACGTAAATTTCGCACCAAATTTTACAAAATTTAATATTTAGGCATAATTTGAGTCGTAGATCGAAATATGGAAAAAAATTGGTATGTTATTTCAGAAAGAGTCCCCTTTTGTGTCAGAATAAAGCTATATACGTATAAATCTAATATATATCTTAAGTCCCGCTTTCGAGACATACAAAAAGCAATTTAAATTTGGTCAATCGGCCCAGTAAAACAGGAATTATAGAACTGACCCATTCTCCATCCCCCCCGCAATTTGCAATTTCGTTGCAGCTTAAATGCAGGAAATTTCGCTTATAGTAAAAATAATAAAGGCAGAGCTCTCACATGCTGTGTAATTATTTTGTAAAAGACTTTCTAAAAGAACTGGCAAGCATTCACGTAACATATGGAGAAAGCCACGAAAAATCCATCCAACCAGCTCACTCGCCACCCTTTTTAAGCTACCTGTGTAGAGTGGTTTTATCCAATCCGCCATTGATAGTTTATATGCAAAAAAAAATATATTATACTTTAACAGAGAAATTCAGCTGGGGGAGATGAATTCTAATTTACTATAATTAAAAAGTTAATTTAGCAAAAATATTTTTAAATTTATTTTATGAGAAGCCATTTTAACAATCAGTTACTTTAATCAAATTGCAATTAATATCTGTTCTTATTTGGATGTCTTAGCTTTTTATAAATTTCAACTCTTTCTACTCATTTTCAGTTTTTGATTGCTTAAAGTTTCCTTTTTGCTTTTTCAGTAAAATTTATTAGTTAAATTCAAAAATATGAAATATGAAAATAACTATTCCTTTTTTTGTGTGTGCTCACGAATTCTTATGTGAACGTGCATTTAAGATTTTTTAAAAGTTTAAAATACGTTTCTGCAATGTTATCATCACGCGATGATTTGTAGGTGCTTTATTTTTTACCATGCTACTTTTTATGACGATGTTTTTAAACTTCGAAGTTTTTTAACAGCTTTATTTTCAGAGACGATGTGTTACCACAATGTTTTGGGACTGTGAAATTTTCTCATTGCTTTCTTTTCTCCCAGGAGGATTTGTAGGACAAAGTTTTTCCCTTGTGTTGTTTTCTTCGCGATGTTTTTGCCGCTGTAATTTCGCCTGTGTCGCCATGTCGAAGACCATTAAATTCAACCGCCATGCATATAATATGGCAAGGTTTTAATTTAAACTGTAGGAACGAAATTAGTTAGAAGAGAAAATTGCTTAATTATTCTTTTAAAATGATCTAAAATGAATCCAAAACTAAGCAAAGTTAGTGTTAAGTTGCAGTTGCTCTTAATTTTTTTTTTCTAAAATCTACTCAATACGTTTTCAGATAAACCGTAAAGTAATGCAGTATTTTATAAATGAAGACTTCAACATCTATCTCTTTATGTCCCTTTCTCCTCCACTCGAATATGAAGTTCATGCGAGATAGTCGAAAATATAACATCATGCTTTCTCCGCAAAAGAATGAATTATGCTATTCAAATGTACTCTCCATCAAAAAAGCTTCTGTTTTTCATTAATTCACCTCCTCCCCGAGTAGAAACGCAAAACTCCTTGATTTTTGGCAAAAATATCTGAATCTCAATAATATCTGTGATATTTTCCCCTTTTTGGAGCTTTTTTCTACGATGGCCGGAGATGGAGATCTCTATCAAATATGTATTTGTGCATGCATTTTGACTAAGAACATCTAGCGTCAGTAATATCGTTACACATTTTGACGTAGAACGGATTTTTTGGATCTGTAACACAGGCAGTTTGCTGCAAGAACTGAGCTTAAACATTCTTGACTAAAAGTTATCCATAGTATGAGACTCAGCAGAAAATAATTTTCTTTCAACACAGACCTCTGTAATAGCACTTCTTTGTTCAATTACAACGATATGTTTAAATATAATATAATAACATATAAAATACTATGTTTAAATATAAATAACACATAAGGCTTCTGTTTGGACAGTAGCAACGTATAGTTATGGCTTACTACGAGTCCTCAGAAATAAAGTCCGCCCCTTTTAAAAGATTACTGATTTGTATAAAACTGTACTCTTCATGCTGACCTCATCGAAAATATCACACGTACTCAAGTCTTAGGATTCTACAGTCTCACTTTGAGATTATTAATAAAACAGGATATTGCAATCAGTTGGTGATGTATAAATTCAGATTTTCTTGTATTATCTTTAAGAGTGAAAGATGGTAATCGTTAATTCGCCCTAGCGGCAAGCTCTTTTCAATTCAAGGCTTCAGTAAAGAATTAAAGGTCGAGCAGCCCTGTAGTTCTTAGCAGAAAACAATGAAAAGAACATGATATCCATTTTTATATCACTATTTGACGTCATCATTACAGAATATAGCCGTGCTGAACCTCAGGCAGTGGCGTAATTGCTTCAGTTAAAAATTAGAGAACTAATGTAATTTTTTTTTCTAATGGCCGGGCCCTCAGCCGACTTCGGCTTGACCACTATTAAGGCCAGAAGTCGTGGTCACTTTATCATGGAGGTACCTACTAGGTGGGCCACCTTTGCCTCCTATGAAGAGACGAACAATTACAGCTACGCCTTCTTCGGGATTCGAACCCAGACCATTTGGTATCGTAGCCGGCTCTCCTAACCACTATACCGTCTGGGTGGCAGGTATGTAAAATTAAAATATAATAAATTGGATAAATGATAACAAAAAATATTTAGAGGGTCAATTTAGAAATGTGCCTCAAAGGATAAAATCCGTAGACGGGCTCTTGGTATCAAATTTCTTATGTTCGCGTGCGTTCAGGTAATCACGTAATTTAATATGTTATCACGTACTCTGTGACTGAATTGAGTCATTGTATTTCAAAACTGATACCATAATGTTTGCTTTCACTTCGTATACATTGCCAAAGTCTTAAAACTGAACCTCCATATAATTTTTTATATTGTTTTCTGAAGTATTGTTGAATAGTCAATTAGTGAACGACCATAATCGCGGAGAAATATTTTGAAAAATATTTGTCTTCGGTTCGAAGACTTCGGCTTCCAATTCTGTACAGGAAAACGTCGAAGATATGAAGTTTGGTAAGCGTCCCAAATTTGGGATACCAACATCTGATAACGTGAGAAACCTTGAAAAGATAATCTAAATTGCTGTGGAACTTTACAAAAAATGCTTCTTCTAGGGCGACAGCACTTTAATATGACCATTCTGCATAGACGTTCATAAATTGTTGACCGTTGTAGTAGAAGTAGACGTTGACCGTTGACCCGAGTCCTTCTTATTGTCCAATAAAAGTATATATTATATTTCTGTTGTCTTTATTTATTCCAATTTTTATCGGGAAAGATTTTTCTGTTGGATTTTGAAGATAAAGAATAAAAGAAAAGGCCTTTTATGGTTCAATTCTTTTAGCAGGTGCAACGAGCTATGATTTCAGACATGCAAAATTACTGATACTGCTGGCAAATGCTAATTTTCACGAAATTTCATTTAATAATTAAAAATTGTATAATTACTTGAAATTTATAAGCATGTATTTTAACTAAGGGTATTTTTATTTCAGAAATGAGGGACTAGCTTGTGTGGCAAATGTACAGGAAATGAAAGCCATAAAAGATTCCTTCTTCGAAATTTCGAATGCTAATTAACAGAAGTTTCGAAAAACTTCAGAAAATAAGCCTAATAACGCATCGAATGACAATGAATACTATTCAAAAATCTAAAAAGGTTTCGACAATGTATAACGACAATGGAAAACCTCCGGAGAGTACCAGATTCTTTTGTGAGGAATCTGAAGTTCCAATTTACTTAGATTTTCATCCTAATGCATAAGATACATTATTATGATCATTTTTTTCTTTCCTTATCTTTTCCATTTCACTCTACACTTTTAAACTACCGTACATCTTGAAGAAAAATTTTTCTGTTGAATACAAAAGATGAAGTTCAAATTCTTGCACTAGAACGGAAAATCGTCTTGGACAAATAGAGAAGAGCGGCACAGGAGGGAGACAAAAAAGTGTTTTCTAGTCTTTTATTCGCACTTCAATGATTCCATGAATACTAATTTTAACGCTCATTAGGAATGTATAGTTTAAAAATTCTTTCCTTAGTTTAATGAATGGGACTTTTGAGAATTGGAAAGAGAGAGATGGGGGTTGAAAAAACGGTGCCTTACAGTGCGAGGTGTCCGCTCAGAGCGCGTTTTGTTTAACTCTGAAAAGGAAAAGTTGACGGTGGATGAAAACAAAAGCAGTGCAACTATTCTATTGCAAATGTCTTTCGGTATCATTTGCATTCGAGGCGGGTTTCCTTTGAATGTGGACATCCAGTTTCGGTCTCCTGGGTACAGGGTGGAAAATTTTTCA
Source organism: Stegodyphus mimosarum (assembly GCA_000611955.2). Lineage (NCBI taxonomy): Eukaryota > Metazoa > Arthropoda > Arachnida > Araneae > Eresidae > Stegodyphus > Stegodyphus mimosarum. The sequence continues at coordinate 252,027 of KK114136.1, read as the reverse complement.
GAAATGACTGCTGAAATAGTTGAACCAGAAGTAAAATGATTGCTTCAGAATTTTAATGCAAGATATGAGCATGCAAGCGGTATATAATGTAAGATATTAATTTTAATTTAAGAGGATTTCAATTTAATCTCATTTTTGATAGAGAAAGATGGCAAATTACTACCCGCTCGGTATGACGGTACCTTAAATCTATAACTATTATACCGATCTACGGGTTGAATACCACACTGGTCAATACTTAGCCGATTGGTAACTACCATGTCGATTCTATGAGCTGTATACGTGTACAAACGGTACTCAGCTAATCAGCATAGGGCTGCCTAGGAAACGTATCATTGCGAAATTTATTTTCCATGAGCCGATTATCTAGAATTTGAATTCTAACTAAAGGTGGACATTTGCGAAGGTCACGTTTATGAGAAATAAGGGCTCGTAAAATTCTTCTCTCAGAAAAACGAATTATTGCCTGAAAAGGCAAGTATAAAGGATACTGAAATGATCTGTGACCTTAGGTTTCTCCACTTAAACTGGAATAATCTTAGGGTAGAAGTTATACTGAGGCCCAGAGGCGCAAAGGCTAACGCGTTGCGCACCAGCACCACAGGTCCGGGGTTCGATCCCCGGTTTGGGCAAGTTTCACTCAACCTTTCATCCCTTAAAGGGGATCTATAAAATGAGTACTAAGTTCTCTTGGAGACTAAGCAATGGAGGTATTGCGACAGGCTGACCACTTGTCCAGGCAAAGATGCACAAGCACCCCGGAGCCTTCGGTCTAGAAAGCAGATATCAGGGCACTGCCAGCCATGGCTGTCTAAGAGCTGTTTGTGTCGCCGAGTTTAATTTTAGTTTAGAAGTTATACTATCACCAGTAGTATCTAAGAGTATGGACTGAATCCCAATCAAGATTTTTGCGAACTATTGCCATACATGTAATAGAAACACGACAAAAATATACGAAAACAGTAATTGGCAAATAATAAATAACAAGGTAATGTGATTTACTTTGTCATTAGAACGTAAGGCCGTTGAAAACTGACAAATCTAAGAACTAAAGGAGCTGAATATATTTAGTCGATTTCTTTATATGTATTGAAAATAAAAGCCAGTTCTTTTTAGATCGTATATCTTATGAAGGAACTTCTTTTGAAGGGTATAGCCCTCTTTTTTTTTATTGTACCGTATTATGTAGCCACTGACATTTTTAGTTCAATCCAGTTTTTCAGTATTAAATTAAGTCTTCTTTTCTGAGAAGGTTGTAAAATAATACGAACTTTTCTTAACAACTTTGCTAAGAAAAGGTACATAATGTAATTTGACTTCAGACTGCTTCCTCATCTTTGTAGCGTAGAAAGTGTTTAAGTTATGGAAGTTCCTGCCGTCTCTCTCCATTTACCTATTTTCTTTTATGCTCTCTACCCCTTTCATACCACTTCCTGATCTACCGCTTGACATTTTACATTTACACTTTCTTATTTTTATTGTATGGTTAAAATACACCAACGGAAAATGAAATCCCAACATCAAGAAGGAGTGGATAGACAAAATTTGGTAGGCATGTCTGAATGTCGAGAATGCCTTTATGAAGACGAAGAAAGCAGTATTAGCAGTTTACTGAATTTGAACGCTGCCGTATAAGAGGACTACGAGAAGATAGATTTTCTTTTCGCGGTACTGCAAAACGACTTAACAGGGATGCATCCACTGTGCATGCGTGTTGACAGAAGTGGTCACGGGTAAGCTCTGTCTCAAGAAGCCGAGGTCCACTAAAACGTGCCACCACTCAAAAGAAAAAGGTAAGCATAATGGCCGTGTCTTGGTTAGATAGAAGCCAGGTCAACGCTGAGAACCAAATTGTCTACGGCGTAGACACTTTGAAACTACACCAAGAGTGTAGAACAACTATGACAACACAGCAGACTCTTTGTTAGCCCACAAACCTTCATAACAAAATTGTACGTCAGAGTGGTGGCTACATCATTATGCTGCCATTCTTCAGCGGAGCATTCTTGAGCAAATGCCACTTGAGTATTCCAGGTAGCATTTGTTAACAGGATAACTTTCATCTCCATATCACTGCTGTCACCCAAAGTGCTGTACAGAGTTTCAGCATGTTACCTTCGCCTGCGAGACCTCCCGATCTTTCTCTGATTGATCAGTTATAGGACATAACTGGATGATAAATCCAACGTCATCCACAACCAGCAAGGATCGTTTTTGACTTGACTGACCAAGTGAAACAAGTATAGAACTCCATCTCCCAAAATGACATACTATATCCGCACGACACAATACATGCGCGTTTGCATGATGGTTACATTCGACACTGTGGATTCTACAGCGGGTATTAATGTACTTTTTTAGAGAAACAGAATTCAAACAAATGTCAATTTTCCTAGTTGTTAAAATTTAACTATTAAGCTGGCAGTTAAAAAACCATAAAAGCGCAGTGTATTTAGTAAACTGGAATGTCTTCAATTGCGTTGCTCTAATTTTTTATCTTTCTTTGGAATTTATTTTAATCTTTCAAGGGTGAGGACTTTTGGTTACAGCCAAAAACATCGCGGACGAAAACGTCGCGGTTAAACAACGCAAGGCGAAAACATCGTAGTACAAAACATCGTGGGAGAAAAGAAAGCTAAGAGAAAACATCGCAGTTCTAAAAGCATCGTGGTATAAAACATCGTCGTCGAAAAGAAAGCGGTTCAAAAACTTCGCAGTTTAAAAACATGGTGGTAAAATATAAAGTACCTACAAATCATCGCATGACGATAACATCGCACATATGACTTTTCAGGTTTTAAAAGCCGTAATTGTATATTCGCATAATGATTTGGGAGTGCAAGAAGGAAAGAGGGATATTTCTACTTCTGTATTTCCTATTTTTGAATGAACTAATAGAGTTATGCTGAAAAGTAAGAAGGAAATTTAAACATTTAAAAATTGAAAATGAGTAGGAAATTAATGCAACTTCTGGCGCTTAATAGAACTTTAAATTTACATAGTTAATTATGAAATACTAAATGAATGTTAAATTAATCTTTTTTTTATAAATTTTTACTGATAATTTTTCATGAAAAATACGGTCTAAAAATGTTTATCGAAAGGAAAGGAAGATAAATAATTGCACGAGGTTAATTAACTACGTAAATTTAAAATTCTATTAAGTGTCATAAGTTGCATTAATTTTATACTCATTTTCAATTTTTAAATGTTTAAATTTTCTTCTTACTTTTTCAGCAAAAATCTATTAGTTCATTCAAAGATATGAAATGTAGAAGTAAAAATACACCTGTTTCCTTCTTGCGCTCCCAAATCATTATACGAATTTGCAATTACAACTTTTAAAACCTGAAAACTCATGTGTGCGATGTTATCGTCATACGATGATTTCTAGGTACTTTATTTTTTTACCACGATATTTTCGACGACGATGTTTTCAAACTGCGAAGTTTTTGAACCGCATTATTTTCGAGCACGATATTTTGTACCACGATGTTTTAGATCTGCGATGTTTTCTGTCCTCTTTCTTTTTTTCCACGATGTTTTGTCCTATGACGTTTTCGCCTTGCTTTGTTTTCTCCGCGACGTTTCCGTCCGCGATGTTTTCGGCGGACACCAGAACTTTTATATTTCTCGAGATTTAAGTCATAATTAGCCCAAAGGGCGTTAGTCCAGAAGGGCTATTAATTTCGTTTTGGCATTTTGCGTTGAATATTTTAAATGTCCGTTTTACTTTTCAAATTGTTGCCAGCAAATATTATTGCTCTGTGTTATATTTAAAGAAATTAAATAATGAAGAATCTGCATAAATATATGTAGTATATTTCTCGCATTGTGTTAAAACAACGGCATCTAGAGTCATCAAATTTCGAATAACGTAATTCTCCACCGAAAATTGGCATCTAGATCTAATTTGCAGTTTGTTTTATTATCGATTTCATATTTTGTGACAGTTTTAACGAGTTTTTAATTAAAAAACTCAATAATTTCAAAGCGAGCAGTGGTAACGTTGTACAGAAAAAAAAAATTTATCTCCAGCGCGTGAGACTGTATATCGGAAATTCTAAAGACAGGATCAGTTTAAAATTATTTTTAGATATTTCTCTTGAACTGAATTTTATGGTTTAACTGTACATGAACATGATATTTAATAATTAAAGGTAACACACAAAATTTTAAAAAACAAGGTCCCTTTGGGCGTAATATAAAATCTGAAAACTTTCCTTTTTTGTTTATTTTTTACTTTTTTATTTATTTAACCTTTACTTGCTCACCGAAAAAGAATGTCGGAAAAGAACATTGTACTGTGGATTCCATTAAATCCATGGAATGTTTTGCGGTTAGAAGCTTAATTTCACAGAAGGATGTACAGGTGGATGACAGTTGCAAATTTTGTATACAAATCCATATATGACAGATTTTCCTTCACAAAATATATGAAATTAAGCTTACTTAATTTGTATGTACTTTGGGATTTCATTTTGTATTCTTCTGTTTTATCTGTGAATTTTTTTAGATGAAATGTAGAAAAATGGTTTAAAATATGGTTTAAGTAATTCAGTATTAAATATATAACTGTTTAGTTTTTAATCCAAAGGGGCTTTATCCCTGAAGGACTATTGCTTTCATTTTGTGATTTTGCGTTGAATCACTCTGAATGTCTGTTTCACTTTTCAAATTGTTGCCACCAAATATGTCGCTCTGTGTTATATTTGACGAAATTAAATAATGAACAATCTGCGTAAATAGATGTATGTTTCTCGCATTGTGATAAAACGACGGTACCTCCTAGAGCCATCCAATTTGAATGACGTAATCCTACTGCAAATATTGGCATCTGGAAGCCCAAACTTGAAATTTGGAGTCTGTTTTATTATGGATTTCATATTTTGTAAAACTTTAACGAATTTTTGATTAACAAACTCGGGGATTTCAAAGCGAGTAATGGCAACGTTGTACAGAAAAAACATTTTTATCTCCAGCACGTGAGGCTGTGTATCTGAAATTCTAAAGATATGCTGAATTTAAAATTATTTTGCGATATTGCTCGTGAAGTGAATTTTATGGTTTAAGTGCGAAGAGCATGATATTTAATAAATAAAGGTAACGCTCAAAATGTTAAAAATAAAAAAATAATAAAAAAAAAATCTGAAAGGTTTCAGATTTTAAATTACGTCCAAAGGCGCGTTTTTTTAACGTTTTGTGCTACCTTTTTTTATTAAATATCATGTACTACGTACTCAATCCATAAAATTCAGTTCAAAATCAATATCGCAAAATCATTTTAAAATGAACATATCTTTAGAATTTCCGTAAGTCTTGTGCGCTGGAGATAAAAATGTTTTTTTTTCCGTACAGTGTTGCCATTGCTTGCTTTGAAATCATTTAGTTTGTTAATCAGAAATTCGTTGAAATGTTACAAAACATAAAATCGATAATAAAGCAAATTTCAAATTCAAAATTAGGGCTTCCAGATGCCCATATTCGCAGTAGGATTACGTCATTCAAAATTTGATGGCTCTAGGTTTTATCACAATGCGAGAAACATGCATACATTTATGCAGATTTTTCATTTTTTTAAATTTAATGCAGAGCGATAACATTTAGTGGCAACAATTTGAAAAGTGATACGCCGCTTTTGTGTTTCCGACGCAAAATCGCAAAACGAAAGTAATAGACCTTCGGGACTAAATCCCTTTGGACTAAAAAACGCCCATTTGGACGTAATTTAAAATCTGAAACCTTTCGAATTTTCTTTTTGTATTTTTTAACAGGTTTTCCATATAGTTTATAATATATAAAATAAAATAAGTGTATAATTTTTCAGCGAACATATGATATACAGCGTTTTTAATTCTGGCATCATAGGTGGTGACGTTATAACCAAGAATCACTGAGTAACAAGGATGTGTTACAAAATTTCTTGATCTGTTTGTTCTGTTAAGAAAAATATTAATCGAATACTTTTGTAATTATTGTGAAATATTCATTATTTGTATTTTATATCATAATGTTTACGAACAAACAATAGATCTCAGTACAGAATTCTAAAGTTTCTTCTTCTCTACACACACACACGCACACACATAAAGAGAAAATATGAGCTTGGAGAATAAGTCAATCAAATAATTCCAAATATTAGTTATTCTAAAACAATAAAGATTGTTTATTCTTGGAAGAAAAGGCTGATAACTCTCATGTGAATCTTCTCATTCTAGTTTCAATAATTATTTGTTTCCAGTACTTGTTTCCCAATACAAACTTTAAATTTAACCCATTGTGCGAACATTTCTAAATGACTGAACATCTGCACAATTTCAAACAATCAACTCATTCCTCCCGAAGTCATATTTGTATTGGATTGAATTTCATTAACAAATTTCTTTCGATAGATAAGCGTCGCATTGTTAACGGGAACCGTGACCTCGCGTAATATACAATAACCGCCGTTAAAAATTCGAACACTTAGCCGTTATCGAAAACACGCACGGTTGCAGTGAGACAGTCAACGCCAACTTTCGGAGGCCCGGCAATCAGAGTATGTAAACAAAATGCACGCATGATCAAAACCCAATTAAATTCGGGACGCGGCATTGTTTACCCGAAAAATTTCTTTTCCGTGCGATTGCGATTTTCAATTAAGATTAAAGCTATTGTTAGTCATCGTTATCGGCTTTGTTTTAATTATTTTCCCCAGTTCCGTGAGATAATGAGATTTCTCTCTTCTTCCTTTTGCTGCAGACGATATTTTCCCTAGCGTGAAAAATCCGCGACAAAATTAAGACAACAATAAGGATCTTAGGAGAGGGAGAGTAAAAAAATAACAATTCACGGAATAAAGCCGATAAATATTGCTGAAATAAAAACCAGAATTATTTTTGTTGGAGTGATAACTGCAGCCTCTCAAATAATTATCTCAGGAAAGAAGCCTATAAACCACTTACAAGAGGTTTTAGTCATGCGTTAAAGTTAATTTTATCAGCTACCACAATATAATTGCTAAACGCTTGAATTAATTCATTGATAAAAGCGAAGTCGGGAAAGAACAGCTTGGATTTCAGACATCTTCATTTGTAGGGACCTTTTAATGAATATTTTTCTTCGATAATGATGATTTAATAGGAAAAAAAAATATGTAAAAACCGATGTGGATTCGAATTGAAAAGATAAAAGCGATTTTTTTTTTCTCCCTCCGTTTCGATTTTTATTGTATTGTTCTGACAATACGAGATCGATGTTCTACGTGGAAGATTAAGCACGTAGCGACATCTATCGGTGAACGTGATCAATATAAACGCCGATGTCTAAACCATGACACATCGATGAGCATAAGTGGAAGAACAATAAGTTTGTAAAGCGATTTAAATTCAGGGGGAAAATGTAACAAAAGATATGAATTATTTTATCTGAAATGTTGGAAGCTTTTTCTGTACATGTTCTGTTTGTATAAATGCTTATAAAGATAAGTAGTTAATATTTGTAATGATTATTACAAAATTATGCCAAAAAAAGAACGGCATATTAATTGATTCAGAAACGCAAAGCGGCTGGTTTGCGGTCAAAGTTAGAATTTAAAGCCTAATTTAGGATTTAGATATTTCTTTTAAATAAGGACAACATTTCGTTTTCATTTCCTTCTCATATTTATCATTTTCAAAACTAACGGATTTAGAACAAACACTGTATCATGAATATAATGTTACAAAACATTGTTTTATGATATGTTTAAATACAGTTCTAAATATATTTATTACAAAGTTATTATGAACCGCTTTTCAAAATGCCTGAAACTATCAAATACTATCAAAATAAGTGTTATAAAATTTTATTTCTAACTAACGTTTTAATATACTGAGAAAAGGGTATTTAAATGTTTTTCTCTCCTTTCCGCCCTATTTCATTCACATTTTGTTGATTAAGTGGAGCTTAAACGCAATACAAACAACACGCATCTACGTTTGGCTATTACTACTTTCAGTTTTATCATTCAAACTGCAATACTGTGGCGGCTTAACTGAACTTTGGAACTGTTATTTGCTTTCTAACTATATTTAGCTGCATTTTTTTTATGTATACTGCGAAAAAAAAAATTGGAACAGTTCTATATCTCCCGTTCTACTGGGCCGACTGACGAAATTCAAATTGCGTTTTCAAAAAAGGTCTCGAAAGAGCGACTTAGGCTATATAATAGATTCATACATTGTATTGTTTTACTATACGTATTTTGACACAAAATTGGTCTTTCTCTGAAATGACATGCCCATTTTTTTTTATATTTCGATTCTAAGACTCAAATTATGCCTAAATTTTAAATTTTGTAAAATTTGGTGCGAAATTTAAGGAGAAATTCAAAAATTATTTCGCGCATTTTTTTGCAGTTTGCGCCAAGAATTGGCCACCTTCTTAATTTATAGAAACCTATTTTCCTTTCCTTTTTTTCGTTGTATATTCATTCAGGATGGGGGGTAAGTCTTCGTTCATTCTTTCAAATAATTTTAAAAAAGTGAGTGAACGACATTTGTGTTCTTATTGCTTATCACAAATGTTTCTCAGTTTGAGATTCTTGATAGTTCAGTTTGAGAAAACTTGAGACAAAATTCAGTTTGAGACAAGAATAATTTACTCGGCGAACTTCTTAATATATGGCAACCTACTTTTCTTTTCCTTCCATTTAGTAAGAGTGGAAAAAAAGTCACATCATTCCTACCTTTTTACATTGTCTAGCAGCGGAAAAAAAGTCACATCGTTCCTACTTTCAAATAATTTTAACAAAGTGCGTAAATACAAACAACACGCATGTACGTTTGGCTATTACTACTTTCAGTTTTATCATTCAAACTGCAATACTGTGGCGGCTTAACTGAACTTTGGAACTGTTATTTGCTTTCTAACTATATTTAGCTGCATTTTTTTATGTATACTGCGAAAAAAAAAAATTGGAACAGTTCTATATCTCCCGTTCTACTGGGCCAACTGACGAAATTCAAATTGCGTTTTCAAAAAAGGTCTCGAAAGAGCGACTTAGGCTATATAATAGATTCATACATTGTATTGTTTTACTATACGTATTTTGACACAAAATTGGTCTTTCTCTGAGGACCAATTAATTCTTCGTTATAATCGCTTATTCGATAATTCTTCGTTATTATCGCTTATCACAAATGCGCCAAATTTCAAAACGCGCCAGTATATAAATTCACCTATAGCTTAGGAAATTTTGAATAAAAACCTCTAATTTTTTGCAGATATGCTTAGAAATAGATCTACTTTAAGATGATAGTAAAAATCTTATACATTATAATTCAAAAGGTTTAAAAAAAAGCATAAAAATTATTTAAAAGTATAAATTTAAAAAATAAATCACAAAAAAATGGGCGAATTTTATTTGGAATGAATCTAAATTTCGAAACGTGAAAGAAAGAATCAAGTAAGTTTAATTAATAAAGAGATATTAATAAATATATATTAAATTCAATTAACATTGGGAAGCTAAAATTTTGAGAGCTAATTTTTTAAAAACAACGTGTGCGAATTTTACAAAATTTGACCATTTGACTTAATTTGAGTCATAGAATCAAAATACGTAAAAAAATTTTCTTGTCCTTCCAGAAGAACTCAAATTTTGTGTCAAAATACCTATATTAGAACAATGCTATATGTAAATCTAATACAAATCCTAAATCGCGCTTTCAAGACATGAAAAACGTAAGTTGAATTTCGTCAATCGGCCCAGTAGGACGAGAGATATAGAACTTTCTCTTTTGGGGGGGGGGGTGAGGAGGCAGTGTACCTAAAGCTGTAAGTATAACTGTAAAGAAACTGTATGCATGTAACTATAACTGTAACTGAGTAAATTGCGTAGTCTCGCTCGTGTTCGCTTGGAAAGCATGAATCCTTGTATCTCCTCTTTGTAAAATATAAAAGTTGTTATGTTCCGAAGATGACTGCTGATTATGTTGTTAAGAGAATTACTTCTCTTTCAGTATAATGAACTCAGTGCAAAATATTTATGTGATCGATACATCACACATAGCCTTCAGTGAAACTGCAGTATTTTAATACTATTTTGAATATTAAATTTCCAGACTCCTAGATAAAATTAAATACCAGTTAATTCAAATTATCAGCAAAACAGTAGTTAATTTAAATTAATAAAATAAATTATTCTTATTGAGAATATTAAAAACTAAAACAAATTTTGAGATTTATTTTAATTTGAAGCATACATGTAAAATTAATTTTAAGATACCCACCTATATTTAAATATTTTATTTAAGGAGGTGTATTTCATAGTTCTTTTTGTGGAAGTTTCTATTTTTGCTGAACGTAAAGAGTAATTTTAAGGTAGACGTAAGTTTTGATGATGAGTTAACCATCATCAAAATCATTGAATTATGACCACGAGTCGAAGGTATATTATGAATAGTCAACAATTCCTTAGCTTCCATCAGCGGTCTCAAATATATTGAAATTTCTGAATGATCCTGATACAGAAAACCTCTGGATCTGTTTGGAAACTCAGCATATCTGAAAAGTAGTAATAATCGCTAGCATGTGTATAGCAGTAAAACACGCGTTGAAACAAACTGTTTATGATGCAGAAATAGATTTCGTAAATATACATAATGATTCATTGGATTTTGGCAATAAAAAAATTGAAACAGTTTTTGGAGGGGGCAAAAATTCAAATTTACAGGATTTATACACGAGAACAAAGAAAATTAAAAATTGAAACCTTGTGTTTTTGCAGTTTTTTAAGAAATTACCAGCTGAGGCGAGTACGGAACGAAGTCTCAACTCTAAGTTCTCGGTACTCACTTAAGTTGATCTTTGAAGTAGTAGAATTAGATCGAATGATGCTACATCGTAGTACCTGGTTATGAAAACCTATTTCGATCAAAAAATAGTCCTTCCCAATATATCAACTTGAACGCGAAGTGGTACATACGAGATATAATTAACGTCATATTAATATGTTATGAATCAGCAGTCATAGCGGGCGTCATAGCAAATGAGAATGCCGGAAAACGTGACATGCTGTCGAGCTAGTCGCATATAGGGTCGAGCTGGTGAGTCCCACAGAAGAAAATTAGGCAGACATGCATTGTAATACAGAACACCAGAGACGAACTCCCATCCTGTTTATTATCTTTCAGGAATTGCGTCCGATCTCCGGGAGACCATCCAAGTGGGCGCAGTACGGAGGTCCCCTCCAGGCTTTACACAAAGATTGGGAAGAAAAGAACGCTCAGACTAACATTAAAACGATGACATCTTTGTTCCCGGGCATCACTCCAGTTGCAACAGACACATTCGCAAGAATGTTCCGTCCACTCTGTCTGTCCTCCAGCAGAGGACCGAATGAGACCAAACCCCCAAGCAAAGCCTCATATCTAACAGTGTTGCGACCCCACAGCCAAGGGGCAGACCACATGGTCCCTGGGAAGCCTGAATTATCTTCCGAATGAAAGGAGGTTGTAGTCCTGTGTAGACTAATTATATTCCGCTCGGCCGACACTGCCTAAGTTCAGATCCCAGCCAGTAGCTTCACCGGTTTTCCGGCGCCAAGCACTGGGGGAGGATACAGTAATACAGGAAGGGCGAAAACTTTCGGGCAAATTACTATTAAACACAACTTAAGAAACAAAAACAAAATTAATCAGAAGTATATAATGCCTTGGTCGCCCAGACCGTATAGTGGTTAGGGGAGCTTACTGCGATACCGAAGGCCCCGGGTTCGAATCTCAGAGAAACCATGGATGCTTGTAAATGTATATGTCTTTGCGGCAGGGAGGTACTCTAAATATATGGCGAGCCGAAAGTCCTCTCGAGTAAGAGAGATGGGAGACACTCGGACCCGTGCCCTCGGAGTGCTCTCCATCAAAATTGGGGCGGGATTGAGTGAAAGCGTATTGTCAACTCTATGGTGCTCAAGGATTTAGCTAATAACAGGCGCAATCTTGCTCTCCTTGCCACGATAAATTTCGTGGGCTTGTTCTGATGTTAGTGTCAGACAAGTGAGGTAAATCGCAACAACAACAACACAATCCAATATATCAATAGCGTGCTTAGGATTATTTGAGTTTCTGTGGAGGGAAACGAAATTTTGAGAATCAAGACCCTTCTTTAACTGACCTGAAAACTTGACTTTGAACTGACTTGACTTCTTGACTTTAAAACAAGATGTTAGAATTTGCTACACTAGAATTATTTAGAGATTTTGCGGAGGTAAAACATGACTCAATAACGAAGCATTATTGGCCCGGAAGAATTCGCACTTACCGTTAAAAATTTTAATCCTTTTTCAATCAAGGTGATTTGAGCTTCACTGATTGAGAGATGCGCCACAGGCTCAACTTGAGGATTATCCTTTAGAAAGCTTTCTGAAACTTAAAGAATCTTGATCAAGATTATATTGTATTATTATATAAGAATTACACACATTACATTATATAAGAATATATATATATATATATATAAGTAAAAGACATTTATTTATAAAGTCATCCTGATAAAAACAGTCCTTTTGTAGAAAATCATCGAGAATAGTATCCAAATCCAATGTGTGACAGTTCAAACTCTAATCCGATTCACTGTTACACACAATATAGCAGATGGAACTGAAGCCATAACGAAAAAATATTAAACCTTATCAGAATATAATCGAAAATGAAAAAACGGGGAAATAGAATCTAAGACAGCAACACGTGCACGCACGAAGAGCTCACAGGAAAAGTAACTATCACCGACGACGTCTACAGTATTTTTTCGAACGATTAATTTATGCTGTAAAACTAATGCACTTTCATAACACTGAGGGTAAAAGAAAGTTCTTATTTGTCATTGTTTGATAACAATTTCTATTTACTATTTACCAGAAATGAAATAATGATACTTCGACAGAGGTTCTTTAAGGTGTCAAAAAACTGTTAATGTAAAAAAAAATCAAGTTAATTGTTTATTTTTTAGCAAATGTTATTTTTAAATTATTGACTAAATGCCTCATATATAGAATTCAAAAAAATTAAGCGATAAAAATGATTATACTAAATGTCAGAGTATTTAAGAAAAGGATCGTAGTTTATTAAAAGTATGAAATATAACATAAAAAATTGATTTTTTTATCATAAATAAGGACAATTTTACAGTTTCAGAAATTCTCCTGTCAAGTATTTATAATACCAGTGATAGACGACGATTCACTTCCTCATACAATAGCAAGTATTCTGCGTTTTGCTATAGTATTTTCACTAAATTTTATCCACAATATATTCAAAGTTTGCATAAATATACCCGAAAATGCAGATACCCGAAAATAATTTACTGGATATGATATTTTTTAGAAACAAATCTTTTACAGTTCACTGCTTCGTTATACTCTAAACGGTTTTCATCATAATGGAAACCAGCCGTTTAGTTATGTACTCTGTATTTAACTTTAAAGAACGAAACAATAAAAAATTTGGTAGTGCAAAAACTAGAGATGACTGGTTCTATTATTCACTAATTTGATTTTGTAATGCACCATAATAAAATCAGGATATATCTCTACGAGTAGTTCTTTTCTAGCTAGAAAATATTCAGTTAATATTAAATATCACGGTTCATTTGTAAAATCCAGAGATTCTAGAATTCCTCCTAGCAGAATCTTTGATGCGCTTCGGGTGCAACTGAAAGTTTGGTTGAGCAACAAATTTATTTGTCTACGTACCTGACATTTGGTACCTGATTTTGATACACAGCTTTCGTGTGTGGCGGTTGAAATTCTTGTTCACTTAACCTCGTCCACCGAAAAGAAAATTTTCTATTCTTTGAATTTATTCCGAGATTCTACTGTCTGGTTGTTTTTCTGGGTGCATTCAGTAGAGTATTCTTATAAAGCCAGCGGCATTTTTCGTTATATCAAATGCAGTCCTTCGTCTATTTCTTTTTTTTTTCTCCTTAAATGCAAAATTCGATTTTTATTGCATTCCCTAACAGTAAACTCAAATTATTTAAATACATTTAGATTTAGAGACTTCCAGACAGGTTACTGTCTAAAGTAGACGGAATTTTGTACTATTTACAAAATCTGATGGGAGTACTTACAAGGACCTATGTAATAAAAATAATTTCGATCTCATTTAAAATTTCGGTACTCTTTCTATTAACAGGATCAGATTCAGATATGTTTGTATATATGCATGTATGTATGGATGTATGGATGCATGTTTATTAATATTGAATTATTAGCACAAAATAATAGAAAAATAAATGTTTTGTACGAAATAACTTAGTTTTAATCAGGTTTTAACCTCTTTGGCGTTGGTGAGATTAATTATTTTTATTTTTAGAATTTTTGAAATTATTTTCTTAAATTTTACTGTACTTGTTCCCAGATTTTTTAAGATAATCTGATATTTTTTTTAAAGCTTTTGATCTACAATGTTCCGTAAATGTTCAGTATGATTACTGTATCAATCTTGGGTTCGAGAAATCAAAATCTGAAGTACGGCACTAGCTCATCTTGTTAGGTAATTTCCTCGAACTTAGATATATGCTTCACGTTACTGTTATATTGATAGTCAAGTTTTCAATCAATCAGTTCGAAGCTAACTTGGTATATAACGATGAATAATGATTTGCTAATATAACTTTTAGAACATTTTTTTTCTTATAAGATTTGTCTAGA
>KK114136.1:226823-237332 GCA_000611955.2 Stegodyphus mimosarum | reverse complement strand
AAAAAATAAGCAACAAAGGCAAAACACGGAATAAAAAAAAATTTGTAATGGATATGCGTGAAACTGATCCAAGAGGTTGGTGTGGCATTAATAGGCCACATAGCAAAGAATGATGCAGCGACATACAAAAACGCATGTATTACGATTATCACATCGCGAGAGACCAAATGGGTCGGAAAATTATGCAGTGGAAACATCACATGAATAACGATATGATACCCTCTAGCTGAAAGGCATGCTTGACAACGGAAAGATGGCAATACTGCCGTTGATCATTTGTTGTAGCATTAGCGCCCATTCCTGTAGTAGCACGTTGGAGCTCGTGGAGCGCGCCTGCCGGCACATTGCGACCTGCTATCTCTCGTCTCAATACGTTCCACACTTGCTCTATGGGATTCAGGTCCGATGATCTAGCAAGCCGAGGCAGACGTGGAATGATTTCTTCCCTCTCCAAATAATTATGCACCAATCTAGTTCTATGCGGGCGGGCGTTATTGTCCATAAACATCGCGTGGATGCCCATTACAGCGATAAAAGGACGCACAGGAGGGTGTAGAATTTCATCATAACATCGGACGGCTGTGATGGAACGAACAGGAATCACGTAGAGGTCGGAGCGGCCGTTTGTTGTTATCCCAGCGCATGCAAGTAAGCTTCACTCTCTGAAATCTTCTCTTTCGACGATGTTTGGCGCCCGATCGCGTGTCCCTGTCTCTCGCTATATCATTGCCCTTCGGAAATCATTCTAAATCGAGACTCATCCGTGAAGAATAAGTAAATCTACTGCTCTGGTTTCCAACTGCGATATTCATGGCCCCATTCAACCACGGTCTGACATGCGATGGAGACAAAGGAACAAAAATCACAGGTCGTCGGGCGTACAGTCCACCTTCATGCAGTCGATGCAGCATATGGGTATGGCTGCGGGATATTGGCCCTCCTGCAGCAGCCGAGAAATGTGACGCCAGCTATCATGCTATTAGTAATCTACGACGTCTTGCATAAAGCAATAAGAAGCGATCATCTGTCGTTGTGGTAATCCTCCGACGTCCAGACCCACGTCTTCTACACTGGTTTTGATCCCTTCGGTATGACACTACGATGACCATTCAGCTGTCTTGCAACAGCCGATTGTCTTGCACCAGCTTGCAACATGCTGACAGCCCTCCAAAGCATTTCATTGGGCAGACGGTGCCTTCGGCTCATGCTTTCCCTCTGCCTATCTCGGATTATGCAAGATTATTATTATTATTATTATTATTATTATTATTATTATTATTATTATTATTATTATTATTATGTTTGCGAATTGACCCATAGGTCGGCGATGTCCCTTTTTAAAGCATTTTAGTGTTGTTGTGGGATTGCGTTTTATGCTAATTTTGGTTGCCTATTTGCATTTGGCAATGCAGCTTCTACCTCATATGTAAATTTGTAGAGTCATTACTGTTTTTTTTAAAGATAGAGATGTGACAAATGTACAGTGCCCTTGCCGGGACTCGAAACATGGATCTGTCGAATACGCGTCGAGTATGCTTCTAATTGCACCCCGAAGATATGTAGAAAGGAGGGAGAAAGTACCTTATATACTCCCCCCTTTTAAAGGGCGACTTGGGATTAAGGGACTCAGTCACCAAATCTTGGTGGTAACGAATTATCGTCTACCACCTTTTACACCAGCTTTTAGTTCGGGAGCCACTTATAACGTCTTGAGATTTATTTTTTATTTTAATTAAATTTTTTTTTTAAGTAGGAGACGTGAAAAACATGCAGTGCCCTCACCGGAACTCGAATTCTGGACCTCTTGAATACGCGCCGAGTATGCTTCCAGTTACTCCCCGAAGGCATGCGGAAAGGAGGAAGAATATACCTTATATGATATAATTCCACTTTTTAGATTTGTACCATTTTCTCTTAGTATTTGTTGTTTATTTTGTGAGCACGAGTGTAACAAACCATCTGCAAATAAGAAGGTCCCATCTTGGTGACGTTTTTTCTAAGAAGGTCTGCGTACTGTTGTTTTTCGTCTAATTTTATCTAATATACTGTGCCCTTTTTTTTTCATCAAATGAGCGAAATTTTGATTTGAGAATTTTGAGAAAAGAGAAGGTTGAGAAAATTTTCATTTTTCGATTACACTATTTCTACCTTTTCTAAAGGCATTTATGTCCCGGCAGTATCTACTTGAAAAGTTATTTCATAGATCGTTTTTAAATAATCCACTTACAAACAGCCTCATTGAAACAGTGAATTTAGAGAGTTTCGTACTTTCTGAAAAGTATCTGTTGAGTTCTTTAATAATTCTTTAATAACTAGGACGCTATTTGCTTTTCTGTTTTCGAAACACCGAACTGAATGTACGAATCCTAAAAAATATCTTCAATAAACTCTCTTAGTCATTATTTCCATTATTAGTATTTTTAAAATCAAGCTTCTCCCTGTCAAGATATTTTATTGATTTGCTTGGTATTTTGTAACAAGCATTTTATGTCACCAGTGCTGCTCAATCAGATTTTATTTTCCACTAATTAGACCATTCTGGTAATGGTAGTTCACTTTGATGCTTTCATCAAATAGGCTAAAGATTGTTATCTACAAAATTCAACATATAGAACGGAATCTCTTTGGATTGGCCGTTCTAGATGAATCACAACGTAATTTATCTAGGCGTCATCTTCAATAAAAATTACCGTCGATGCTGCATGTAAAATGCCTTAAATCAAAAGCTTATTTTCTAGCAAACTCCCTGTTACATGCAATATCGTTATCATGCGGTGTTCCATCGTAGTTAATGCGACAGTGGTATTGTATAGTCACAGAAAGAATTATTCTGTACTATGCTTCAACTTTGACGAATTAAACTTACAGTTCATACATTGTATTATCAGCTTTACAGCGAACACATTTATTACAAATTTGTCGGATACGTAGAACAACACCTACCGGTCTCTTGTGGGGTTACCCATTCAGGACTTTATTGCCAAAAGAGAAGCAGCTGTTGTTTCAGTTACACCCATAACGAACCCGTACGCACACAACAATGTTATACATTTTTTTTTAGCTTTTCAAATATGCTGAAGATATATAACGTTCCCATGATATTAAAAATAAATATTCATTTAGTTTTATCGTATATTATATTTCATTATTTCACGTCGCTCATTTTTATTGATAATCTTTCTTGATAAACTATATTAAATTTTTAGCCTAAAGGGGCTATTACTGTGGAAGCACGATTTTGCTTTTCATTAGAGTCTATTACCATTCACATGGATCCATTCAGATAATTATTGTCATGATTTGATGGACACTACGCATGTGCACTTAGCCGACCGCCGCGCGTTTTCGCCTCTCTCTCACTTGACAGCCAGTCGTGATTAGCCTACGATAAGGATAAGTTATGCTGTAAGCCAGCACCTCCGTCTTATACCGCCTACGTATGCTGTATAAAAGTGCCTGCGTCATGTCACGTCTATGTTAAATATATCCAGAACCACCTGACGACAGATATATCACAATTATCTTTCAGATTTAATCAGTCGATTATTGATTAACAAGCTAAGATACTTAAAAGCAACAGATACAGCTCTTAAGAGTATTATTATAGTTATTATTATTATTTTACTTTTCATGACTGATTTAAATAAAAATGCATTTAATTTATGACATTCATTCCAATTAGAAATGAAATATATTTGTAGAATTATATTGCTGATTTTTTATTTTATAACTATATAGATGATACGTAACGTTTCCATGTTAGTCTAAACGTATATTCGTCTAGTATCCTATAATTTCGTCATTCCATCCTGATCATCTCTATTGATAATCTTTACTCATAAACTATATTAAACTTTAGAAGATATCTTTTAGGACACCATTAAAAAACCTGAAACTTTCAGATTTATTTGTTAGATCAAAGGAGAATTAGACCAGAAGGATTATTAGTCTCAAAAAGGGATTTTGAGTTGAATCACTATAAAAGTGTGAACTATTTTTTTAATTGTTGCCATCAAATATTATCGCGCTATGTTATATTTAAAGAAATTAAATAATGAAAAATTTGCCCGAATGCATGCATTTTTTTCGCATTGTGAAAAAACAATGGTATCTAGCGCCATCAAATTTTGAGTAACGTAGTCTTCCACCGAATATGAACACCCAGAAGCTCGAATTTAAAATTTGTTTTACTGTGTATTTCATATTTTGTAGAAATTTGACGAATTTTTTATTAAGAAATTTAATGGTTTCGAAGTGAACAATGGCAGCATTGTACGCGGAAAACATTTTTATCTGCAGCGCGCGAGACTGTCTAACGGAAATTCTGAAGATATGTTGTTTTAAATATTTTATTATGTATTTCAAATGTTTAAAGAATTTTTGGTTAACATACTCGAGAATTTCAAAGCAAGCAATGGGAACACTGTAAGGGGAAAAAACAAACAAACAAACAAAAATTATCTCCAGCGCGCTGGACTGTTTATTGGAAAATCTAAAGCTAGGCAGCTTTTAGATCTTTAGCTCAAAGGAACAATTGCCCAAATGTTCTCGAAACGTGTATGTGTGTGTAAATGAATAATAATAATACTAATAAATAAATAAATTAATAAAAAAATGCCCCTTTGGGCGTATTATATTGCAATGATACAAACTAAGTGAATTAAAAGCAAAAAACGCAATTCTCCATTTCTATTATTATCAATTAGTAACAAAATCCGTGAAAGTACACGAGCTGGACTCATTAAAATCATTATATATTTTTCATCATTATTCATTTTCGAACAATCGATCTTCTGTGTTCATGTACAGGCTTAATATTTAAGAAAAATCTTCGCTTTTAAACCTTACGTATAGCAGCAGGGAAATAAGGCCTTTTATTTTATGTTATTTATATTTAATTAGCTCAGAAGGGTTATTAATTTCGTTTTGGCATTTTGCGTGAAAATTTTAAATGTCGGTTCACTTTTCAAACAGTTGCCACCAAATATTACAGCCCTGTATAGCATTTAAAGAAATTAAATAATGAAGCATCTGCGTAAATGTATATATGTTTCTCGCATTGTAATAAAACGACGGTATCTAGAGCCATCAAACTTTGAATAATGTACGCTTCCACCCGAATGTTGGCATCTGGAAGCCCAAATTAGGAATTTGTTTTATTATCTATTTCATATTTTGTAAAACTTTAACAAATTTTTGATTAACAAAATCAACGATTTCAAAGCGAGCAGTAGCAACGCTGTACGAAAAAAAAAAAATTATCTGCAGCACGCGAGACTGTTTCGGAAATGCAAAAGATATGCTCATTATAAATTATTTTGCGGTATTGCTGTTGAACTGAATATTATGGTTTAAGTGCGAAGACCATGATATTTAATAAATAAAGGTAACCCACGAAGCGTTAAAAAAAACGCTCCTTTGGGCGTAATGTAAAATCTAAAAGCTTTCAGACTTTTTCTTTAATTTTTTTATATTATGTTTTTTTTAATTTATATTTTTAATATTTTTTATTTTATTTTACCTTGAGTATGCTACGGAGATTTACAATACAGCCGGAATAAATAAAATGAAATAAAATATAGAGTAAAGGAAACTAAAATAAAAATAATAAAAATTAAAAATAACAAACGTGAAAGCATCACCGTTGCCTGCAGGAGATTAAGCGAAAATTGAACGGAATTTAGATTGTCCTGTTTTGAATATTAACATTACGCAAGCAAACCAGGAGCTGCTTTTCCACTTTTTCTCTTCTACTGCAGAAGCGTTTTATATATACGTATATATATAAAACATAGGGAACAGCTTGAGTATAGGACCCCATTGGCGATTTTTTGGACTGGCGACCGAAAAATGTCGCCAAGCCATGAAAAAGCAGTTAAAATTGAAAACACAAGTTAGAAAGCACGTTTCAACGAGAAAAAAATTTTAGAATATATGTTTAAACAGCAAATTTTAAGGTACATAAGTAAGTGGGGGCATATTTTAAATAGTAATATTGAAAATACAAGTTTAGCCTTAGAAAAGCAGTTAAAATTGAAAATAGAAGTTAGAATGCACATTTTAACAAGAAAAATTTTAAACACAAATTTAGAATGTATATTTAAATAGTAATACTGAAAATAAATAAATAAGTGGAGGCATATTTTTAGCAGTCATACAGAAAATACAAATTTTAAGCTGTAAAACTGAAAATAGGAGTTCAGAATACATGTTTAAATTCAAAACATGAAAATAAGAGTTAAGAATGCGTGTTTAAATTAAAAAGAAAGAAAAGTTTGAAAATACACAAGTACATGGAGGCATATTTCAAGCAGTAATATTGAAAATGCAAGTTTTAAGTTTTAAAACTGAAAACAGAAGTTCAGAATACATGTTTGCATTTAAAATAATGTAAAGAAATGGTGGAAATTTAGTAAAGTTTACAAAATCATGGTAAATTTACAAAGAAATCCTATACTCTGCCCAGTTTATGTCCCTTACAATTTCTAGAAATTTCTTGAATACATCAATATTTTGCTCCTTGCAATATTTAGTGAAAATACAGACAGGGTTGCCGAAATGCAGTATACTAGAATTCGCTGGGTTACCAGAAAAATACTGTCCGAAAAGTGCGCCAAGCTGAAAATCGCCAATGGGGTCCTATACTCAAGCTGTACCAAACATAGTTTGGAAATGTTGCGTTTATTTAAATAATTGGTTTTAATAGCTTTGTAAAAAGCTGGAAAAAAGTTTTCATTTAACTGTTGAAATACTCTGGAACCCGTGTGTTTGAAACTACTGAAACTGTCTACCTTATCCCAGCTGACAAGTGTTACGAAATAAAATGACATTTAAATGCTTTAAAAATTGCCAGGTAAGCTGAAAATTATATGCATTTATCCAAAAAGTATTTTCTGTATAAATTTCCGATTTAAAAATGCAGAACTTATTTAAATTGAACTTGAAAAAATTAAATAAATAAAGAGTCTGAAAATATAAATTGACAACTTGTAAAACATCTTAAAATAATATCCACTCTTGAAAGATTAAGGAATTATATGTTTGTAAACATGGTCAAGACAGGTAGTTAGTACACCACGCGTGAGCGTCGGTGGTATAACGGTTAGCATAGCTGCCTTCCAAGCAGTTGACCCGGGTTCGACTCCCGGCCGACGCAGTTTTTTTTTTTTTTTTTCTTTTTATTTGTTCCTCTTTCATTTTGTTGGAAAAAATGCTTATTATGAATATGAAGAATATAAAAATATGTCATGAGACATAATACTGAGAAAAGGAAGATGATAAAAAAGTAATTTCTTAATTTTAAATGGCTACTATTATTTTAAGCTGATACTTGATATTTACTGTACACCTACACATATCACGCAGTTTATTTTACTAAATTTATGACGATTTTAAAGATATTTCGCATCATTAAGCTTGAAAATTTTACCTGGCCCTAACTGAAAAAGTAAGAAACATTAAATTATACAATTATAGCACCTAGAAAATAGCGCCTGAATGCTCATTACAACTAAAGATTAATGTTAAAATTGAAATCAGCTTCATCTTATTTTGCAATTAAATGTAAATAAACACCCGCTATTTATTATTAAATTAATAAAAGAAATAAAACTGTGCCAAATACTAAAACAGATTAAGTTGGGTTCTACAGAAATTGTCATTGATTAACATAGTCGGAAGAAGCAATTTTTCTGTTTTTTTGGCTGCATCAATTTCTAAACAAACTCAAAATATAAGTGAACTAAATGGTTAACAAGTACAACTACAGGTATTAGAAAGCGCAGATACTGTATATAGCTCTAAACATTTGCATCTAAGTGCAGAAATGTACCACGAAAAATAAAAAGGTGTTTAGGAGCTAATGCCTGAGCGTTCATTTCAGATTCTTTTATTCATATACTTTTTTAAATAGTTTCTAAAAGAGTTTTATTCTTTTATTAAGTACTTTTTTATAATACTTCATCTATTTTTAAGGGTTAATTTTCAAAGTAAAAAAAAGAATCAAAAAAAAGAACGGAATAAAATTTTATCACGAAATTATTATTTTCAGTACTTGCCCATAGATGACAGCACCTTCTATAGCTTTAAAAATTTTCCTTCTTTAGTATTTACTCGATAGATGGCAGCACTAAAACCATGTGCTCTGTAATTGAAAAAATTTTAGGAAATTTGAATGTTCTTTGGATCCACTTGAGAAAGAGAAAATTAGCAGGTCACATAAAGAATGGGGAAGGAAAAAAAAAAGAAAGAAAAAAAGGAAATACCTTAAAATAAATAATTCAAGAAATTTGAGAGCATATCTTTTGACAGAGAAAAGAATATTTATGCAGATTTAATTTGGATTTGCATAGTAAAGACGCTCTCCACCTATCGAGCGAGTAACGTTCTGAACGATCGCTCATACCCTGAATTTCTTCATAAAATGTTACTAGGTTCGCTACGCATATCTCCTAACGATGTTTTGTCAGATAAGAACTATAAATTCTATTAAATTAACAATTAAAATTGCAGACTAGTAAACTTTTACACGGGTGACTGTTAACTCAACGTTTGACTTGCCTTCTAAAGATTCATCGACAAGTAATGGGGACATTTTTAATGAGAAGGCTGCAAGAGAGGTGGAAGGAGTTGGCATCTTTAAATGGGCTAACAACACTGATTTTTGATGTGTTAAGAAAGTCAATGTCTAAATTTGTCTGAATGTTTTTTTTTTTTTTTTTTTTACGCTGTAAATAAAACCGTAACACTATATGCCATCGTGCAGATTTGGCCAACCTTTCAGAACTTGTATTTTGGTTCTCCCCAAAGTGAAAAAGGGCTTTTTCAGATATGTAAAACGCTACTATTATTAACTTTGTATCGAAGTTTTTGACTGGGGTAGGCTCTTCTTTTCTTTGTTGCTCTTCAAGATGCATCAGCTTTATTGATTGCATCGGCGATGCATTTTTGACAGATAGCTGTTGATTGCATTATAGCACCTTTGTCATGTTGAAGTATGAGATTTTTGTTCTTAAGAATGCGAACGCTTCATACCATTGGAACATGCGACATTCACCAGATCACGACTTTCAAATTTTTTTATTATAATGACTTTTGTTAAAACGAAATGGCTTGTAGCTCTTTTTTGGGAAGGGAGCTGTCACTTTTGTCATTTGATTTTCTCATTTCATCATAATTTATTTTTCTTTTAGACTTCAAAAAAATTTACCTTTGAGAGCTGGTTTGTTTTGTGATAGTTCACAAAATAGGGAACCTTTACATATAAACCTGGAATACTAGGAAATTAGGACATGGAAGTTGCTAAGCAAAGTAAGTACAAAAATATATTTTAGAGCTAAAAAAGATTAAATTATTGCTTTTTCAAGCACATTTTAAGCTTACTAATTCTTAGCAACGATTTGTCCTAACACTCATGTTGTGTTTGTTTTAATGCCT
Source organism: Stegodyphus mimosarum (assembly GCA_000611955.2). Classification (NCBI taxonomy): domain Eukaryota; kingdom Metazoa; phylum Arthropoda; class Arachnida; order Araneae; family Eresidae; genus Stegodyphus; species Stegodyphus mimosarum. The sequence continues at coordinate 227,897 of KK114136.1, read as the reverse complement.
TATTTACCCCAAGAACACCAAAATATACACTGTCTTATTTACAACAAGTCTATAAGACATTATATATTTTGCATAAATAATGTCCTATTTACCAGGAGGACGCTAACATATACGACTAGTCATGCTACGAGCGTTTGAAAACTATTACTGAGCTTTCGTGGTGAAAATGAAATTGAAATAATGTTATAATGCATCATCAGAGAACTCTATTTCATCATTTTTTACTCATCTTTTGAGAAAGTGCCAGAATTTTTTATTTTCATAGCTATGGATAGAATGCACTTAAGTATACAATATACTTTACATTATTTTAATAGTGATGCAATACGTAATGTGTTTTAATGTGCATAATACTTTATTATTACCAAATTTAATGTTAGGGATGTTTTACTTCCGTAAATTATCAGTTAAATTTAGCCGCAATAATGTACGTTGCATAAGTCCTTCTTTACGTAACATTTATTACACAGCGGAAAGTCCTCGAACATATTTAGTCGTAGAACGGGGATGCTATTGCATCTTAAAACTGTGCACAACAGCGTTTATTGACATTTAATTTCTCATGAAACATAAGTTTATAAGGTATTTCTCCCGCTTTCTTAGCATGCCTTCGTGGTGTAGTGGTCAGCACACTCGGCGCGTATTCGAGAGGTCCGTATTTCGAGTCCCGGGGAGAGCGTTGCTCAATTTTTATCTCTGTTGCTTTCAAAAAGTACTTAATGTCTCTACAAGTTAAACAAAGCTTTTATTTGTCATTACACCTACGCAACTAGGAATGTAATGAGTGTTAAAAACGTCTACTAGCTAAGAGAAATTTTATGAGTAGGTTTCAAAAACTGGGATTATTCCGATTGTTTTATGCTGATAAATTATTTTATATTTTCATAAATGTTACATTAAAACTATCTGTTTTGAATGGAAGAGAAACACGCCAATGTGACAATCAAAATCGCTGAAACAACCTTGTATTTGGAGTACCTTTAGTAAAACACTCAATCGATTTCGAGGCAATTACAGGTCCCTCCTCATCAGGAGAACAAAATATCTAAAAAGGGAAAGCAACCTCAATAACGG
>KK114136.1:176142-226768 GCA_000611955.2 Stegodyphus mimosarum | reverse complement strand
ATACCGTCGTGTAGAACCACGCGTGAGGAGTCAATGCCATCTTTGGCAAAAATAATAACCAAGAACCAACCTTAATAGAATTTTAAAAGCGTTAGGAATGATTTCAATCTAGTCCATTCAATCCAGTTCTGTTTTGAGTTTGAATATATATGCAATGTTATACGTCCCTAATTTAAGTAATACTCGATTTGAGTAAAATTTTTTATCTGTGGAACATATTTAAAAGAAATGTAGCTTCCCATTTAGTCACAGAACAACATTAATCGTTGACGACATTAATCTTTGTAAACTGCAAGAAAATACGTCAGTAAATGCACAAGTGTGAGGTCTTTACATTTTATTTCTTCTCCGCTTTTAATAAAATGAAGGATATTTTCCATCACATATTGGCGAGCTATTCACGACTGCTAAAATCGCAGACAATGTACTTGGCAGCAGGTGGTCGACACAGATAGCTGTTATAATTTTATAGTTCATAAACTTTATCTAGTACTATATATACCTCGTTATTTATAACATATTTTCTATTTTCTATATATATTCCATTTTCCATTTCTATATTTGAAATGCGATTGCTCTTTACATCTCGTTCGCCTTGTTCACCCCTCCATTCGACTGTGTGCTTATTTTTAGTATTATGGCGAGGATGTTATTTCATTCCGCGCAGTATAGAATTTCCAGTCTGCAACATGATTCTGCTGTTTCTGGTTTCTTGTGTATCATACTGGATCGCTGTTAACTGCGTAACCCAATTATATTATGAGCTGCTGGTAGGCTAATGAAAGACATTTCTGAGCCGATGTTGTTTAATGTTTCTGGGTTATAAAAAACTTTCTACTTCTATTTTTGCTTTGAGCTCTCAACACGTCCTTCACGAAGACCTCCCTTCTCTTAGGTAGAGAGCCCATAATCGAAATAACCTCGCCTAACCATTCTTTTTTACATAACACAATACTCATTTTGTTTTTTGAAGATAAGCCAATTGCTCCCAAAATGAGGTTCATTAACAAACAGTGGCTCAGGAGATATTTTTTTATATATAGAGATTATTATTATTATTATTGATTTTAGTTTAGTTTTTGTTTCCATGAAGTTACATCAGTCGTCATATTCACCAATTTTTAATAATTTTATGCATTTATTTTTTATTATTTCATTATGATTCTCCTTTTCCTCACTGTTTTCTCCCTCTCAAAGCAACTACATGGATGCGGATTAAAGTAAAATTGTAGTTTTGTGCATTGAGTCGACGATATAAAAACGCGTAAGTCCTTCATATTTCTCATTCTTTATGGATACGAATGTGGCAAACCCGAGGTATTTTGCTTCGCGCCTTTTTCTTTCGCATTTTAATTGCTTTAATTTGCAAAGACACCGTGTGCTTACAAATATCCATACCCTCTCCAGGATTTGAAACCGATTAATTTGGTACGGCGATCAATATCAGTAACCATTATCCCTTCTGGGGGGGCAGACAGAAAACGCAGCAACTTGTATTGCCACAGACAGAACAGCTCATAAATGATCATGATGTTGGATAAATTTTCTATATCCCACGTTCAGTCGTCTACATAGATTTGACTATCTGCTAGTCGTTTTTTATAGTTTTTGTTTTTTAGTGTAGACATAGATCCTTTAAAAATGATCAATCCCCCTCCACCAAAACTGGGACGGAACTGAGTGATGTCGTGCTGTCACTTATAGGGTGCTCAATGTTCTTGCCAACGACAGGTGCAGTCTTGCACGCCTTGCAACGAAGAATTTCGTGTGCTTGTTCTGATGTTACCATCAGACAAGCGAAATAAATTACAGCATAAAATGATCAGTTTCCGAAAACGCTTACTTTTGAAGAAGATGGTATATTTTCGTTTCAAGAGTTTGAAGTTAATCTCTTCGTGTTTCTACTGCTCTTGAGAAATGTTTTTGCAAGTTAGAATACATAAGGAATAATTTAAGTGAATTACCATATAGGGATGATTACCGGAATTGAAATGTTTTCCCGAATTTCAAAAAAAAAAAAAAAATTAATTTCGATACCTTGCTAATTATGATAATATAGTTTATAAATAATGCTAAAGCTAAAGGGTATCTTCCTGATTGACTGATCTCGTAGAAAGATATTGGAGTTTTTTGTCTTTTAATGAGACTTCTAATTTGATGAAAAAATTTTTCCGTATAGTCATTTTCCTCCTCTGAGATAAAGATGTAATCGTGATGGGCAGGTCACATATTCTTTATACTGTAAATGCTGCCTTTTCTCTGCACAAAAGTTTTTCTAGTGACTGGTATTGGGAGGCGAAAAGGTATTTGAGAAAATGATTATTGCATTCAATTTCTTATTTGCCCGAATTTTTGTTTTTTCTTATTGAAATTGTTTCCATTGTTTCTTTTTCATTGGAAAACATATAAACGAATAAAAAATAAGCACAGTCTCGAAGTGAGGTACCTCGCAAATAAAGTTCTCACGGTAATTCTGCTTGCTAAAGCAAAGTTGTGCCATCATTTGACGTTTTACTTGTTAAATAATGTCCAAGACGTTTTTCTCTTATTCATTTAATAACTGCGTGCCATGTGGAAAATACGCCAAAATTATATACACTTGCTTTCAAGAGCTGTGGCCTTGAATCCGTTTTCGTGTAACCGCAAATTAAGAAATCCAGTTCTGGCAAACGATTTCACAAATTTTTTGTTTTGAAAGACATTTAATATAAGAATCTCCCCTTTTTCCCCCTATAATCCTTGTGTCTCTTATATGTGTATATCAAAAAATGAAAAAAATCTGGGGGCATAAAGCAGCTCTGGATATTCCAGACCTGTTCCGAATGTCTGGATAGATGAAAGGTGGTGACCGTAATTAGCATTCGAAATACTCCATGAAATCAAGGAAAGTAACTCCTTTTTATAGCAACAAGGTCAGCAGTGACGCAAAGTTACGAACTAATTCAGTACACTGCGCACTTAATTCTTACACAAGTTCAGTTTTAGCTGGGAATTTTTGTTTCTGATATTAATCAGAATGCAATTATGGGAATTTTTGTTAACACCCTTTCTCATTGATCAGATTTAACGTATTTAAGCTTGTTTTAAATTACAGGGATTCCGAAACGATAACATTTTGGATTATTAACGATTGATTAATCGCGTCTGAAAACATGCGCTGTATATTAATAGGCTAAAACTTAATGAAACGCATTAAAGCATTGTAATTAGGTAAATGTAATTGATTTTTAAAATAAACATGATGTTCTACATAAAAGAATCACAAATAATTTTACGCCAAAGGGCCACTAACAAGAAGCTCTAGTCTATTGTTGAATTTAAAAGCGGAAAAGGAAATTTATATTCTTTCTTTTTGCTGCAGAAGACAAGTAAACAAATAAAAATCACATTTCGAAGATACGAATTTCAGGAAGAAGAAAAAAACATTTGCTTTCTTGAAACGAGCAATATACAGCATTGAAAATAAATCGAATTACTTATTCTTTCATTTTTGATCAGAACTCATTGAACATATCAGAAAATAAGTTTTTAAATAAGTTACTCGATGAGATGCCTACGTCCTTAAGGCATTTTTATGATTTTGCGTATAACTGATTGGGATTAAATTACGTAAAAGTTTGTGATGTGTAGATGCTAGATATCCGTCGAAACATAAATATTTGCTTAAATCTAAACAATATATTAGAGGATAAATAATTTGAAAATGTTAAAACATAATTAGTGATAAAAGTAGCATTTAGTTTTCTCCAAAAAAACTTTTTTTTCAATTTACAAGAATTATGTCATTTTATCACTTCCTTGTACGAAGTAAAAAGGAAGTATTGTAATAGTGAAAAATTTCGGGTATGATATTTCAACGAAAACATACATTTTGACCGCTATCGAATGCAATTTAATGATGTTTTTGAGTGGTATCTGAATGTAAGGACAGAATTAAGCACTATCTTTCCCTCAAAAAATTATAAAACTGATTTAAAATGGATTATGAAGAGATTTTTTCGCGGCGTCTGTGCGCACGTACGTACGTACGTATTTATGTATATGTCTTGCATAACTCAAAAACGAGTAGCCTCAGAACGTTGAAATTTTGTATATAGGACTGCTATAAAATGTAAATGTGCACCTCTTATTTTGGTTGCAATCGGCCGCACCAAAAGTATATAAATCTCTCTCTCTCTCTATATATATATATATATGTATATCCACAATGTTATTCGGCTCAGTGAGCTCAGCTTTTTTATTCTTATATGTTGGTAAATTGTGCATTTGTTTCTTTAAAAATGATTGAATTAAGTTGTTCTTATCTTCCGGTACAGACTTTTATGCCTTTACTATCTGCATGCAAGATTTGTAGAATTATCAACAGTTTAAAAGTGGTTTAAGTTCCATTAAGCCTAATCATTTTTCATGTGGCAGCCATATTTGTTTACATTTTAAACTTAGCAGAATAGTGGATTTGTTGCCGATATAGAGCAATTAAGCTTCGCAACAACAAAAATAACGCCTTCTTTTATTATTGCGAATTAAATCATGCTTAATCCGTTCCGGAATTTATTCGAAGGAATAAGTGTTTAAGGTTTACTTCGTAATTTTGAATATAGATTTAGAATTTTGAATATAGAATATAGATTTTGAGTTTTTATGTATTTTTGCCTTGTCGCGAAGTGAGAACGGAATTAATTGAATGAGAAATACTAGATCGTCTGTGAAAAATTACTTCTTTTATTTTTGTTTGCTTGTTTAATTTCTTTTATCCATCGTTTCAGATTTATTATAGTATTTGAATAGAACATGTGGCAAAGATTAGATAATTTTTCAGATGATATATATAATTTTTGTGCATTCTGAGTTATAAAATGAATGAGATGTAACGATGTTAAGTCAACCTACCCTTGGAGTGTCGCTGTGGTAAACAAATATAGCGAATTTTAAAGAGTGCATTTATTCTATTGTGGTTTATGCGCTATCGACGAAGTAGATTTAATTCAATCCAATAAGTTTAAATGAAATGCAAAATGCGTATAATTTAATATTCCGTACAAGGAAGTCATGTCGTGTACACATCAGATTTTAAAAATAAGTTGTCAGAATATTCAACTGAGAGTATATTTCTAATAGGTTGTAATACATATTTGTGCCTTTTTCTGCTTGAGGGCGGCACATTGTTTTTTCGAAGACTGCCAGAGGCCAAGAAGGTAAGACCACTGAGTACTGGTAGTTAAGCATTAGATCGGGTATCCAGTTCAAATCTCGAATACCTAACTGTTTTTCCCATTGTTATTAGCCAGTTTCCCTTAAAAGTTCTTTAACGCATGTAACTCCCTCTGAGATCAATAGCCCTTTGTGCACGTTGGCATATCTAATAAGTCTAGCTAAACCGTTTCCAACTTTACACAAAAAGATATAATCCTACATTATGCTTTCCATTTAGATGGGATTTTATTGGGATTACTGAACCCTTCCGTTTTCTGTAAAATTTTAAACATAGAGTATCATTTTTTTTTTTTTTTTTTTTTCTTTTGTGACCGAAAAGGAAAGGCCTCTCAGCCTTGCGAACAAATTTATGCGGCAACTAATTCAACAAGCAGCTGATTCACGCTGCAATTGATTCAACCGGCAATTCGATTCACAGTAGTGATGGAGATTTACAGAAGGAAAGTTTCATGTCTAAGAATGCATCTCACTCTAGACAAATTTTCTGTCTGGATGACATCAATATATGATTCTTAACAGTTATCATTCAGTGACATGTGAGAGTAATAAGACAGTAAAAACCCCTATTGTTATGTTTCGTGTTATTTGGGAAAGATTAGACTAAGGAAAAAGGTATTTGGATAGGCACTTTAATGCCACATTATTTCAGCGATTAAAGTTTAATAAACCATTTTTTTGTTTAATGTTACCTAACGTAATCTTAACAAGCATCTTTTCGGAAAGCAATTCATGATTGGCAATGGAAAATGAATTTTGTACAGCAACTTAAGTCAAAAAATATCATGAAAATTAGGGTAAATCAGTACAGACGATGGCAAAGGTTGGTTTGTACTCTTTGTATATGATGGGATTCCAACGGCGCCTTTTACTAACGTGTTATTGCCATGAAACCAAATTATTGATTTCGTTAAACATTGTGTACAGTTGGCCAAAATGAAAAAACTGTCGGCAAGTACAGGTCAGATTGGGTATTGGAAAATACATTGTTTTTCTACCACAAAGTGATCAGGAGGTAAGTTATTGCAACCTTCTTGTAATCCAGCCACGCAACCCGGATGCGTACAAGCATTCTGTACCGCACCACAGTAACATAATATTTGCAAAGAAAATCTTTTCTGCAATGTGAAAGAAACAGAATGCAACAAAAAATTCATTCAGCTATTTCATCTGCAAAACGCTGCAGCTGATTTTTTTCATTTCAAAGGCAACAAACGATAATTTTCTCGCTAACATCATTACCTCAAGAGAAAATGATGTCATGTGAAAGTATGTCCAATCGGCAAGTGCGGATTTTTCCCTATGCGCGGTACAGAATGCTTATATGCAACCGGGATCATGCAACCACAGATTTTCATCTGTTGTTTGCAGAATTCTTATTATATTTCAATTTGTACAAAAAGCGCTTGAATCGCTTTTCGCTGCAAGTCATCGACGTTTTACAAAAGGAAAATCTTCCCACAACAGAAGAAAGAACAAAGTCGTCGATCCTCAAAGTCTGTTAATAAAGTACTTTTAGAAAAACTACCAAACTGGACGAATGCATGTTACAGTCTAATATATTTATTTAAATTCATTCTTTTTAAAAAACAGAGATTTGAACAAATAGGACGGAATAACGCAGTCATTCAAAGTGGTGCTGTTCGAAGAAAAATGAAACATTTTCCATATTGGGGTGAAATGGGAAAAAAATTCTGCAATTGAAGAGTATGTTTTAAGTACAAATATGATTGAAATTTTGCTACTCATGAAAAACCAGTCCCTTCAACACTTTTCATGATACACAGAACAGTTTTCTAACTCAATCTGCGATAGTTCGCGGTATAAATGAATAACTTCAGTTATTCATTTATACCGCGAACTTGCTAATAATTTTAAACACAACCGAACTTTTTAATATTAACTAATTAAAAAGTTCGGTGCTTACTAATAATTTTAAACACAACCGAACTTTTTAATATTATTTTAAAAGAAAAGATTTTTTTAAACAAAAAAATGATGAGGCGAATTATTGATAGCTTATGATAAGTCACTGAGAATAGTGTTTTTAAATGTGTGTAGATACTCAGAGCTAGATCATAGTGTTTTTAAATGTGTGTAGATACTCAGAGCTAGATCATATGCTTTTTTGGAGTATCGGGAAACTCAGATCCCCCTTCTTTATTTCATTAAATACAGACAAGTGTTTAATTGTTACATAAAGAGGTGTGACTATGAAACGTGTGTGGGGGAGTTGATGGAGGCAGCTAGCCTTGAAATGCCGCATCTAGTATGAGTGGAGATTTCTAGTTTAAGTATAGCTTACTGAGCTTTAAATAGTATAAGTATGTGAACTATTAATTACATATGTTTATAGTAATAAAGTACTGGCAGAATATTAATGCTTGCAGACAGAAATAGATAGATGGTAACATGATACAGAAAAAAAAACATTTTTATTTCCAGCGCGTGAGACTATGTATCGGAAATACTAAAGATATGCTCAATTTAAAATTATTTTGCGATATTGCTCTTGAACTGAATTTTATGGTTTTAAGTGCAAAAAACGTGGTATTTAATAAATGAAGGTAGCACACAAAATGTTAAAAAAACTCCCCTTTGTCCGTAATTTAAAATCTGAAACCTTTCAGATTTTCTTTTTTTAATTTATTGTTCTTGCGCAAAAAATTAATATTCAGTTAATAAAAGTTTAATTTGAAATATGTTAATATGTAATACCATCATTCTTTTTTACCAAAGTATGGAGAATTTTTTTTTGTTAATAATGGTCTTAAGTTGGAAATGTTAAAACTGTATTTTTGAATAAGTTTTCCAAAATGTGTTAGAAATTGAAGTTTGCTAACTCAGGTTTTGCAAAGATGTGTTCTTTGCTTTTCCCATCAGTTTCTTCTTCATAAAGCTTTATACTGCCTTCCTTGTAACCTTCTGGATGTAACCTTTCTAAAATTTATTGGAGCTGCTTTCTGGGTATTGACATCTGTCTGCAGTCGGTGAATCAATCTTCAAGAAGGATCAGTAAATTTTGCAAATGATTTTGAACAATATTTGTATTTGTCGCTTGGGTAAGGATAGCTGTATAACGAGTACAAAAGATTAATTAAATTTCTGCTTTATAAGGGATATTAGCTGTTCAAATATTGATTGAATATGCTTCAGGTTCAGAATCTTGAAGAACCCCAGCATGATTTCCATCTGATGGAGTAATTATTTCCAACTTTAAAATGTCTACCAGAAAGGTAAGTTGCAATTAATTTAACTATAAAATCTGGGAAACACAATTTGATTAACTTATCATATATTAAGCTTTTCTGCCAAACTCTGCGGAAGGCTTTGGCAATGTCGAAGACGACTTCGTTTCAAAGTTTTGGATTATATATTTTTGTTATAGTATTTATTACTTTCAGGAACTGGTAGATTATATTATATTTGTTTTGAAATGCGAACTGTTTAAGAGGTAAAAGAGTATGTAATAATAATATGTTTGAATAACGATTGTTCTTTCAGAGCTATTGAAAAATATAAGTAATAAATTGATCGAAAGATAGTTCTAGAGAAAATGTACGGTTTAGTTCAGTTTCAGGTGCAGGATAGTAATTAAATTTCCTCACTGAATTTACAATTTTGGTCATTAAAGTGATTCTTCAAAAGAGGTAAATATTTTAGTGTTTCGTTCCTAATTTTGTTTCTATCGCTTAGTTTAATATTTTAGCTTTTTGATTGCAGTGATTACTGATGTTGATGTACGAATAATATCTCATGTTAATGAGCTTGGGCTTTGAAACAAGTTTATTATGTGATTAGTATGTGAAATGATTGTATCATTGTATTGTGATAGTATGTTAATATAGCGGAAATCCTCATTGTAATGAGTGGTAACATTCGTCTTTGCAGCGGAGTATGGATATATGCTCTCCATAGCACCAAACTTGAACTTTTTTGCAAAGACTTACTTACTTTTCACTTTTTCTGCCTGTTCGTGGACAATATCTGGAGTCGGCTCGTGTGTGTTAATGTTTAAATGTTTAGCCTCTTGCAAGATGTGCTTTCCTTTTTTTTAACAGCCGTTTTTAAGGTATAAATCTCTGTTATAAAACTACGTTCTGCCGAATCCGCTTGCATGCGAATTGCGAATTAGATGGCGAGGGTTACTAGCTAAGAAAGTATAACGGCCGCGCTGAAAATTGCTTTCTAAATCACATGTTTAATATAAAAAAAAAAGCATTAAGAATTTGCAAGGATAATCGATTACGATTACACTAATTAATCAGATGTTAAATGCAAATGAAACATTAAGAACTTTAAAAAAAATTGATTACACAAAATTTTAATTAAAACTGTATGAAAATGTTGAATTGACGAAAATAAAAAAAAAGATGCTTAATAAATACAGAAAACGATGTTTTGTAAATTTCAGAAAGAAAAAAAAAACTAAAATAATAAAAAAAAGCTATTTTTATTAGCTTGATTCTCACTAAAAAGTACGAAGTAAAATAATTATATGACTTCTTTACCACAACAGTTAAAAATTGCAGTTGCTCTTAATATCTTTATATTTATGTTAAGCCAATAAATGTAAAGATATTAAGAGCAACTGCAGTATTTGAGTGTTGTGGTCAAGGAATCATAGAATTACTTTATTTCATATATTTTAGTGCGAATCATGCTAATAGAAATAGCTTTTAAAAAATTTTAGCGCAACTTACTTAATAGGCGTTTTCATTTCATGAATATTAATTTTCTTTCGAGGAAACGTAAGATCATGGATTTGGCAACTGAGTTTTGAAAAAGTAGAACTTGGCGGTTTCGTTTGCCGAAATACGAGAAAGATATTCGTTTACAAAACGCTTGCAGAATGTCAAGGTAACTCGTAGAATTTCTATCAAAGAAAACTTCGACAATGTCAGAATAGTTTTTCATTGGTAGACTGCTGATTAGACGAATAGAATTTTATTTTATAGAGAGAAACGTATTTCTGAGACATACGATATGTAACGCTCTGTGGTGCATAACGTCCACCTATAATTTCAAGCTACATTATTTAATTTTTAGGTATATTCGTCGTATAATACGCACCCTTTTCTTTACGAAGATATCTGAAAGATATATGTGTGATGCTCTTACCTTCTGAAATCATTCACTTGAATATTTTTCAGACTTTCCAACAGACTCAGACTTTCCAACAGTGGTACTATACTGAATTGACAATGAACTATATGTGTGTGGGGGGATGCTTGAGGAAGTAAGTAATTCTGCAAAGAGGGTGGGTTGTATTCAATGCAGATGTGCCCAGGAATGTTACTCTAAAGTTTCTAGAAAAAGGTAGACATAATTTGGGGCAAGAATACACTTCCGACCTGAATGAATTCGCGGAATTAGGACTTGGGTATTTTCTCTGAATGTATGAAACCACAAGAATTAATATGATTTACGCAAAGGAAATTACATAATTATGCAAAATTATCCGATAATAAACGTTTTTAAGTTCATAAGGTGCGCCATTTCTTTTAAATAAATAGCATTTCGGTACATGTATAAACCTAATTTGTGTATACCTTCTTTTCCTTATTTTTAAAATAGCGGAAGTACCCGATGCCAGTTAAGTTAATTCAGTTTAATGCATCTAACAACAGAGAGAACGATACTGCTCTAATCTTTCTCTAATAACGATGGAAAAAATACGATTCAGAGTCATAATTTTTCAGTCTGATGCGATATGGAACCCACATAACATTTTTCGATAGAAATATAAACTAATTCTTTCTCATTATATCAGCAACAATGGCACGCATTTTTTAATGTTTTCGTCTTTCTAATCAGATGATCGTAAAAACTGAAGTTCCATCCAATATTTCACCTATATTCAATTATATTGGATTAAATGCGGCAAAACAGTTATCATAATTGATCAGAAATCCTTAACGCAAACAAACGCACAAACAGACATTCTTCTTTGTATATATAGATTTCGTAAAATTTACAAATTTTTGATTAACAAACTCTAGATTTAAAAGCGAGCAGTAGCACTACTTTTCGAAATAAAGCATTTTTATCTCCAACGCGGCACACTGTTGCCACTCGGAAAAATTCGTGCGAAAATGAGCGCTTGCAAAGTTTTAAATTAAAATTCCGGCTGATTAAAGTCGTACTCAGATGGGAATAGTCAAAATGGCTTCCTACAAATTTTTGGAACCTGGAATAACGTGTTTAATGTTTGGCAATGCTATTTTTATTTCATCGCATTAGAAATTTTTTATTAACAAACTCTAGGATTTGAAAGCGAGCAGTGGCAACAGCTTTCGAAATAAAACAGATTTTCGTTTCCAGCTTGCGAGATTTTTGCCACTCCTAAAAATGAGGGCGAAAATGATCGTTTTTCCGAGTTTTTAATTAATATCTCTGATTTTAGCTACTTTTTGTTTTTGGGGAAAAAAGTGGACGTCGACATTTTCCAGGACCCAGGAAAGAATTGTAGAAAGTTTGGTGACGATAATTGTAGTAGTGACTGAGTATTAGAGGACAACGAAACACACAGACTTTCTTCTTTATATAATATTGATGTATCATTTTTATATCCGCTATATAACACACATCCATAAGTTTCGATCTTATTTTTTGTATTAAAAGGGTGCTTTAAACACTGAAATATACGGTATTTGAGAGAGAATATCAATGTGAATTGATAAAATAGGCAAATATCTATTCCTTATTGTGCTATCATTCGCACTGCTCTTTTTTCGAAGTTTTCAGGTAAAGCTGGCACTGCTTGTTTACAAATCTGTTGAAGACTAAGACTAGAGTATTTTAAGATCATTATCTTGTTTAAAGACCAGCTTAAGAACAACGATCAGGGTACAAAGAACAACTTCAAGTCACTTCAGCTCAATAATTTGAGGCTATAAACCAGAAACAAGAAGGAGTTGGCTTCTAAGGCGTGTAACCAGTGCAAAATCAAAGAAAAAGGCCTACAGAAAACTTTATGTTTTCAAGCAATATTTAGTTGCAAAAGCTACAGGCAAGATTGCTAGAGCCCAGGTAGAATTCATAAATATACATTTATCAGATAAAATCTTGGAAGTTTAAAAATTTCGTGTGATTCTTTTCTTTTTTTCTTCTCACAGCTAGAAGCAGAAAGCAGTGGGAATGTTATTACTACAGTTATATCAGTAAAAGGCGTAAGAAAAATAAACAAATTATAATCGCACCTTTTTTTTTTTAAAAAGCAAAGTTAATTGAATAAATATGCATTTAAAATCCAAAACATATCCATGTTTACTTTGACACACTTTTGATGCGGCAATTATTGATCAAACTACATATTAGTTCTTAAGCTAATTTTAATAAAATGGTTTTAATTAACAGTTCCGATTTGTAATAAAAAATTATTATTTTTTTCTCAATTACTTTCATAATCAGGTGATAGATATTCAAGGAAATCTACTTCTGTCCCCTCCCAACTCCTTTTGGTGAGATTACAAAAGTCTCAGTTCCTGACAATGATCAACTTGAGATCCTTTGAACGGCACAGACAAATGAATTGAACTTCTGCCAAATTCTAATTGATGAGAATATAATGTTTCGAAGGTCAGCGATGGCGTGAAGCGAATATTTTGCGTTAATGAATTATAATGAGTACGATAATGGAACAAAAACTAGTTTTTTGTTGCATAACAAATAATGATGTATAAGAAATTTAGAACGGTCCTGAAAATGTATTCAATACCAGTCCTTTATTTAGTAAACAAACTTATTAAAAAGAGAAAAAAACCTCAAAGCTTTCAGATTTTATATTACGCTAGGGGCGTTATTTTTATTTACACCCACAAACACGTTTCGAGAGCATTTGGGCTAAAGTTCCTTTGAAGTAAAAATATTTAAAAACAGCCTATCTTTAAAAATTCCAACGGACAGTATCGCTCGTGGGAGATAAAAATGTTTTTTTCTCGTACAGTGTTGCATACATACATTTGTAAACATATATACATTTAGGCAGATTCTTCATTATTCAGTTTCTTTAAATATAACACAGGGCTCTAATATTTGGTGGCAACAGTTTGAAAAAGAATGGACATTTATACTAAGCCAACGCAAAATACCAAAACGAAATTAATAGCCCTTCCGGGCTAACGACCTTTGGGCTAATAAATAAAAAAATAACAAACACGAACAAAAAAACAAAAAATCTGAAAGCTTTCAGATTTTACACTACGCCTAAAGGGGTATTTTATTAACGTTTTGTGGGTTACCTTTATTTATTAAATATGTTCTTCGCACTTAAACCATAAAATTCAGTTCAACAGCAATATCGCAAAGTAATTTTAAAATGAACGTATCTTTAGAATTTCCGATACACGGTCTCGTGCGCTGGAGATAAAAATGTTTTTCCCCTACAGTGTTGCCATGCTCGCTTTGAAATCGTTGAGTTTTTTAAGCAAGAATGCGTTAAAGTTTTACAAAATATGAAACCGATAATAAAACAAATTCGAAATTTAAAATTCGGGTGCAGGACTACGTTCTTCAAAATTTGATGGCTCTAGGTAGCGTCGTTTTTTCACAGTGCGAAAAACATACATACATTCATGAAAATTCTTAATTATTTGATTTCTTTAAATATAATACAAGGCGATAATATTTGGTGACAACAGTTTGAAAAAACTGAAACTTTTATAGTCATTCAATGCAAAATCGCGTTTCGAGACTAATAGCCCATTTGGGTTAACTCTCCTTTGGGCTAACAAGTTATGAGATTTATTTAAAGAGGAGCTTCGACGAGATCAGCTTAAATATTTACAGTGTTTTATCCCAAATCCCTTTAAAATTAAATATAGAATTTTACAATTTAATGCAATTTTCACTGGGGTAGTAATTTGCCAAACTGTGTTGCACAACATGTTAGAAAATGCTGATGCGAAAAGAGAAAATTTTCAGAAAGCTTTCATGTTAAATTTAAAATTTTGAAAATCTGTTATGTTAAATTCAAAACATATTTTATTTTCCTTAAAATCTTGATTAGAAGAAAAAAGAATAACTTTTTAATAAAATCTGTTATTTAATTATCTTTTTGTTTAACTAGTTACGGAAAAACACGCAAGGGCCATCTGCCTGAGAGAAAGAATTATTTCGTACAGGTATTTTACAAAAAATTAGCTGAAAAGGCGTCCTTATAGTTCACTTCACATCAGGCAAAAAGAACGAAAAACGTCTGTGTATCCAATCTGTTCTTCGAATATGAGCCTGGATTAATTGGTTAATACGGAACGAATTTATCAATTAGGTTATTATTGGGCGGTATGGTTAGTAAAATTCCCTTCAGTACCTATTATTTTCAACTCTTCAGTGCCGGTTTTTCTTATTTCTTTTATTAATTAGTTCTTTGATATCAGGATGACAAAGAAGGTCTGTCACTGCTCAACTTTGAGTTTTTCTCAAAAAATACGTACGTGAATCTACTATCCTTTCTAGAAATTTCGTTCTTCTGATGAGGAGGGACCTGTAGCTGCTCTCGAAATCGATTGAGTGTTTTAATAAATGTACGCCAAATACAAGGCTGTTTCAGCGATTTTGATGAATCTGCTCATTTAGAAATACTATATAACAATTAGAAAAATATTTGTTATACATTAATATTAACAACATTTATGAAATACACAGTTTTTCATCACCAATGGCGAATTTATGGACCAAATTTGACAGTGTTTGAATTTTACTAAATCCTCAAAATGGAGCTCCATTGCCAAATATAGTTAAATCTGTAAATTTTCAGATTCGTATTTATATTGAGCTAGCAATTAATTTTTTTTAACATGATATGCTTTAAAATTAAAAAAAACATTTCGGTCTTTAGTTTTTAGCCCAAAGGAGCATTAGCTCAGAAGGGCTATTAATTTCGTTTTGGCATTTCGCGTTAAAATTTCGGTTCCCTTTTCAAATTGTTGCCCCCAAATATTAGAGCTCTGGATTATATTTAAATAAATTAAGTAATGAAGAATCTGCATGAATATATGTATGCTTCTCGCATTACGATAAAACAGCGGTACCTAGAGCCATCAAATTTTGAATAACGTACATTTCTACCCGAATCTATGGGCTACTGGGAGCCCAAATTTGGAATGTGTTTTATTATCGATTTCATATTTTCTAAAACTTTAACGAATGTTTGATTAAGAAGCTCAAGGATTTCAAAGCGAGCAATGGCAATACTGTATGCGAAAAAAAATTATCTCCTGCGCGAGAGACTGTATAGGAAATTCTAAAGATATGCTCATTTTAAAATTATTTTAAGATATTGCTATTGAATTGAATTTTATGGTAAAAGTGTGAAGAACATGATATTGTACAAATAAAGGTAGCACACAAAACGTTAAAAAAAGCCCCCTTGGGCGTAATGTAAAATCTGAAAGCTTTCAGATTTTTATATTACTTTGTATTGTTTTATTTCCAATATTTTCAGTATTTTAATCCAAAATTCTTTCTCTGTTTTTGAACAAAACTACAATCTGAACTTATTTGAACTTGAACTATTTTAGGAGGGGAAAATACATTAGCTCTTATACAAAAGGAAAGTTATCAAGTTAAAATTGGCTGTTAAGTTTCTACAGATGAAATAAAAATAAAGGAACAGACCAAATAAACAATAAAAATATGAGCAAAATTATTGTTTAAAATTTTATTAAAAATGATTAATATTTTGTAAGGTTTATCATAACTTTATTAACGGTTATTTTAAGTTATGCTTCTTTCCTATTATTCTAATTTCAGATTACAATTTCCTATCAGGATGTAATTTCACAAACGCAGTTAATGCAAATGATTAAGAGTACTATTTAAGTCGATGTTTCGCCGACTTCGAGAGAGAGAGTCTGATTTTCCTGACTAGCGCGCGTTTGCCTTTTGGCTACGTTCTCTCTTAGATACTACGCTCGGCCGTACTTTAGGCCCTTGCTTGGCTTCACAGATTGAATAAATATTTAGAGGCCAACTACTTGGAATCCTGATAGCTTCGACTATATCTTTCAGATAGCTTTAGTTAAATTTAGTTTAGTTTAATTTCATAATCACTTAAGTTCAAGCCCAGTGGAGGCTTTGTGTACGTTCTGAGCTAGGAACTGATTGTATTTATTTTGCGAAATAAAGGGTAGTTAACCCTTCTTACGTCTCACGTGTTTATTCACACACTTAAGCGCTTATTCGTTTGTTAGTGTTTGTGGGGTTCTAAGATTGAACATTGAATTAAATAAGTAAAACCCCACAACTTAAAATTTTGTTTTTATAAGTATTACAGAAAAATGTTTAAATAGAGAAAAAAAGTAAAATCTGAAAGCCTTTAAATTTTATACTATATCCAAACGGGCGTTTTTTTAACGTTTTGTGTGTTACATTTATTTATTAAATATCATGTTGTTCGCACTTACCCACATAAAATTCAATTCAACAGCAATATCACAAAATGTTTAAAAACAGCATATCTAGAAGTTCCAAAAGAGACTCTCATGCACTGGAGATAAAAGAGATTTCTTCCGTACTCCACTTTGCCACTGCTTGCTTTGAAATCGTTGAGTGTTAATCAAAAATTCGTTAAAGATTTACAAAGTATGAAACAGATAATAAAAAACTCAAAATTTGGGCGACCAAGTGCCCATGTTCGCGTGGAGGATTATGTTATTCAAAATTTGATGGCTCTAGGTACCATGGTTTTTTCACAATGCGAGAAATATACATTCATGCAGATTCTTCATTATTTAATTTCTTTAAATATAATACAGGGCAACAGTGTTTGGTGGTAACAATTTAAAAAGTGATTCGCCGTTTATAGTGAAGCTCTATAAAATGCCGTTTTGAGACTTAATAGCCCTTCTGAGCTAACGCTCCTTTGGGCTAATAAAATAAAGATCCAAATATCAATTTTTTTTCTCAGGATTCGCCACGTTTACAAAATAGTTGCACTAATTTCGCACTACATAAGGCTGCAGTCTTTTTTTTTAAATTAATTGTAATAAAATTCGTCATCCTTTTTTTAAGTTATATATATAAGATGATAAACTTAAATGAAAACAGCTGCCACCAATTTTTTGTAAATATCTCGATTTTTGCAATCTGTAAAGTATTTTATTTTATCTTCCAGTCAAACTGACTGGATTAACTCTGTTAGTTCTAAATTATGCCTGTAGTTGTTAGTATATGCAGTATGATCTGGATGTTGTTTCAAGGTTATATAGTCAGGAACTGGAAATTAACAAATTTTACCGCGGAGGACACTGAATTGTAAAATATGATTTCTGTTGAGATTTATGTATCCTATAAAAAATCAAAGGAAATTGTAGTTGACGAACTAACAGAAAAAAAAGTTTTGTTCATCCGCTGAGGAGGCAAAGCTTAAAAATAAATTTGATAAGAAATTTGGAAAAGAATTAATACATTTTTCTTCAAATAGTGAATCAAAAAAAAATAAAGCTGGTATTCAGATTACAATGGGAAAAACAATTGGCATGTACCCATCCCGTTCGTTGGGATTTGAACCTACGTCGGTCTACTCAGTCGCTGAGGGGCTTCCTTTTTGGACACTTTTAATTCGATTCCGATCGCTGATTGCATGTCTCATAAAACAAATTACTGGCTGCGATAACCACCCTTTATTTCTTTATACGAAGTAAAGGAAGTATTGTAATCATAAAAAATTCCTGGTAACATATTTCAACGCAAATATCCACTTTGGCCATTATCGAATGAAATTTAACGATATTTTTGCTTAACATCTGTACGTAAGGACAGAATAAAGGCCTCTATTTCCCCAAACGAATTTTAAAACTGAATTAAAATGGATTCAGAATAGATTTTTTCATAGCGTCTGTACGTACGTACGTATGCATGTATGTATCTCGAATTACTACAAAACGAGTGGCCTCAGAACGTTGAAATTTTGTATATAGGACTGCTATAACATGCAGATGTGCAACTCCGTTTTGGCTGCAGTCGGCCACACCAAAAGTATATAAATATATATATATAAACACACACACACACACACACATATATATATATATATATATATATATACCCAAATATATGTATATATATATATATACCCAAAGTGGGTATATATATATACCCACTTTGTTACTGAGATCAGTGAGTTAAATTTTTTTATTCTTATGTGTTGGTAAAATGCGCATTTTTAGCTTTTAAAACGATTGAACTATATTGTTCTCATTTTCCGGTTAAGCTTTTTATGCCTTTAGTAAATATGCATGCAATATTTGTAGAATTATCAACAATTTAAAAGTCATTTAAGTGCGGCTAAATTTAATTATTTTTACCATAGCCGTCATATTTGTTTGCATTTGAAACTTAGAAGAATAGTAAATTCGTTGCCAATCTAGAGAAACTAAGCTTCGCAACAACAAAGATAACGCGTTCTTTTATTATTGCGAATTAAATCAAGCTTAATCCATTCTGGAATTTATTCGAAGAAATAAGTGTTTAAGATTTACTTCGTAATTTTGAATATATATATTTTGAGGTTTTATGTATTTTTGCCTTGTCCCAAAATGAGAACTTAATTAATTGAATGAGAAATACTAGATCGTCTGTAAAAACTGTTTTGTTTGTTTCTTTGTTTAATTTCTTTTCTACATCGTTTTAGATTTATCACAGTATTTGAATAGAACATGTGGCAACGATTTGATAATTCTTAAGATGATACATAATTTTTGTACATTCTGAGTTATAAAAGGAATGAGATGTAACGCTGTTAAGTCAACCTAGCGCCGGAGTGTCGCTGTGGTAAACAAATATAGTGAATTTTAAAGAGTGCAATTATTCTATTGTGGTTTATGCGTTATCGACGAAGTAGATTTAATTCAATCCAATAAGTTTAAATGAAATGCCAGAAACAATAGGTATAATTTAATATTCATGTATAATTTAATATTCATGTGTCATGTCATGTGGTGTACACATCAGATTTTTTTTTCCATTTACAATGCCACCTATCGGCTCGCCGTTTCACTTCTGACCATACATTCTATGATGAGTATTGTTCGTATAGCTGCCCCCTAAAATTTTCCACACTTATTCAGATTTACCCTGTATGTGTTCTTTGTATTTAGAAATCGAGTTCATCTAAAGCACAATAAGATTAAACTTGTATAATTTAATATCTAATTAGGTTTACAAATTAGATTTGATTTTTTTTCTGACTTACTGCAGAAATGCTTAATATGTAAACCTTTCTCGATAGGATAAACAACTACACTGTAATCTTACTTCATCGCCCACTTATAAATGTGCTAGCATATTGATGTATAGCTTTTCAGCTAGTAAATATAGTGGTTAACTCTGGTTTACTGTGATTTGCTGACATACAAATTGCGGTCGACAGAACCACAGTTTCGACTACATTGTTACAAAAGTCCTGGTAATCATCATTAATGGAAACACAAAAACAATATCCTGGACAAATCTCTATAGTCGCATATTTCAGGTCTTGAGTTATGCTGCACGAATTTTGCAGAATTTTGCTGACTGCTTCCTGATATTAGAGAAATCAAGTACTGTCTTTTGGATTTATGTTCAAAATGATTGCTGCACGAAACGGAAGAAGTTTTCGTACATTCTTAAACACAAAATGACTGCTTATTTTTAATGAATGCCATATAACTGTCTCCTATTGGCAAACCATTGCATTATGTTACCAGGCCTGAAAATTATTATGATCTGTAAGGTAGTTTTATTTGAATTCTTAAAACTGTTTCTTAAATTTGCGAATAACTGTACATGCATATAAATTTTAAGAATAATTCACTTGAGTTCTAAGATTAACATTTCTTTAACAAAGAATGATTAGGCTTTTAAATACTGAATGTTTGATACGAATATTAAAATTCAGTTTTTGAATAATCTAATCTATACTACAAAATCGTGTGTGTCAGTTTGTTTATTTGTAACATCATCTTGCCAGGAAACGGCGAGTTATTCTAATAAGTAAACCTTCCCTCCTTTGATACCGGTTTGCTGGAAGCCTATATATTTATCTGAAAGTTTATGCCACAAGTAGAAAAACTGTGAAGTCTTAGGGGCAGAGGGACAAGCCTTTAGGAGCTATAGGATTCACAAAGTATTATTAAAGTGTGTATAGATGAACATATTTTCGTAATGACGTCTCTGTTTCTTGTATGTTCATGCATTGTCTGCTTCCGAAGTACCTGATGGAAAAGTCCTACAAAAAGAACTAGTACCTGAAGGATATACAGGAAAGATCCAGCTTTTCGATGTTCATTTTTTAGATACTACAAATCTTTTGTTCCTAACCTAACAGGCACAATCAATATCGAGACACAGGAGCACATTTGGCATCGTGATAGTTCTCTGGCCCTACAGTCCTTTTCTCCGTATCAGTTTAGTGCTCCTCGTTTCGAGAACTTGATTAAGTAGGCATTCTATAAGGGCGGATACTTGAACGACGAACCTGGACTGTGAATTGCGCAAATGGATTGCTGCTTCGATTCATTGACAAATGAAGAGTGTGCAAAGTGTGAGGCTCTCGCTTTTGTGAAATGTGCCAGTTGTGAAGTGTCTTTCTGCCCATCTCACCGTTTATTTGATGAATTGCACATTGATTGGCTCTTGCAATAGATTTTGTTTGAAGTCAATAACAAGCCACATTTTCAATATCCCAACGTATATTGTTTTTTTTTTCAACGAGTTGTTTCTTCCTTTATTTTGAAATTTCCATCTTCTTAACCATGCTATTAGTTCATATAAATACATAAAATGAGCATTTTGCGACTTTTGGTGTCATGTTTCCAACACTTTACTGATACTCTGTGGGTCGTATAGCTCCTAAACTCTTATTTATCTGCCCCTAAAACTTCACAGTTTTCCTGCTTGTGACATACGCTTTCAGAAAATATATGGGTTTTTAGCAAATCGGTATGAAAGGAGAGAAAGTTTACTTGTGAGTTTCAGAGATATACACCCGAATTCCAAAAATTCGTGGGAAGTCATTTCGACCATTCTGATCTTCGTGCGAGTTTAATCAGTAGATATATTATAATTAAAAACTCTGAAAACGATAATACGGCAACAAAAAATTATTTATGAATTAGTTACGAAGACTAGTGAGCAATCCCGCTAGTCTTTCTTCAAGATATGATATGATGTCTTGAAAATTTTAGGATGTTGTGCAATGAGAGAGGAAATAAAAAAGATCGGAACTCATTGGTTTGGAGCATGTTCTGTATTTCAGGTTAATAATGAATAATGAGAACGATGCGTTAGCAATGAGAATGATTATATTACATGTAGTTTTGAGGCCATTTTTTGCTTAAGTAAAATCTACTGTTTTTTCTATAAGGAAAATTAAATTAATTTTAATATTACAGTTCCTGCCAATAAAATAAAATAAAATACGTAAACCCTCTGAAACAACACTGATTTAAAAAATTACAAGTACATACGTGATATTTGAATTATTACATAGTTGTATAATTTAAGTATTAAAATATTTTAGACTTTAAATACTTTTTTGTATCTTTCCTATCTTATTCTAATTTCAGCTTACAATTTCCTGCCAGAATGTAAATTCACGCAGTAAATGCAAATGAGAAAGAGTACTATTTAAGTCGTGACTTCACCGACTTCGGGAGAAAGAGTCTGATTCCCTGACTAGCGAGCGTTTGCCTTTTGGCTACGTCTCTCTTAGCTGTTACTACGCTCGGCCATACCTTAGGCCCTTGCTTGGCTTCGCCGATTTAATTGGGCCAACTAGTTAGATCTCTGATAGCTTCGGCTATATATTTTAAATAGCTTAGTTAACCTAGTTTTAGTTTAAATTATTATTATATTAAGTTCTTATTAATGTTTAATTTATTAAGTTAAGAACTTATTATTAAGTTCTAGCCCGAGTGGAGGCTTTGTGTAAAGTTCCAAGTAGGAAGTGATTGTAAATATACTGAAAAATAAAGGGTTATAAACTGTCTTTAAGTCTTACGTGTTCTCTTCGCACACTTCAGCGATTATTCGCTTGTTAGATTTCTTGGGGTTCTAAGTTAGAACTTTAGATTTAAGTAGTAAAACCCCATAACTTGTAATTTTGCAAATATTAATATTTTAGAATTTAAAGTATTTTGATTAAAATTAGAGTGTATTTTCTCTAAAGTAAATGGCAGAGCGCTAAAACACGGTTAAAATAAAGCTGGTCCATACAAATTTCGGGTAGGTAATTGAAGATAACATTAAATTTTCTCTAAAGCTAATATAAAAAGTTCTAAAATATGTTTCTCGTGGCTTAGGACACTAACTCTCAAGACACTGAAACACAATTCCTTACTTTTTTAATCCTAAAAATTTCTGATTAAAGAAAGTTCGACATGAAAACTATGAAGATTCCTCTTGTCTTGCTTAAAAATACAGGGTGTTTATAAAGTCCCGTATCCATTTTGATGTCTAATAACTCATAAAATAATGAAGATAGATTAAAATTAATAACATAACTGGTTAGCTAGACTCAAAAAACTTCATGACCCTTGTCAATGAACTTCCACGTGTGGCCCCCTTCGTCGCGTGGAGAATATCAAGTCGATATTCAATTTCACGCAAGGTACAGGCAAGCATGTCGGCATCTAGGTCATCAATGTTCGACACTTTCCTCCTGTAAACATTGTCCTTTACAAATCCCCAAAGGAAAAAGTCCAGCGTCGTTATATCAGGTGATCTGGGTGGCCAAGGAATTAGACCTCCTCGCCCAATCCATCTTCCTTTAAAATGGTCATCCAAAGAACTACGAATGATGGTACCCCAAGGAGGTGGTGCACCATCTTGTTGCAAAAAGACATGTGGCTGAAGCTCTTCTAGTTGTGGAAATACGAAGTTTTCCAACATGTCTAAGTATACGACTTATAAGACCGTCTTTTCTGTAAAAACGAATGGCCCAATGACTCGGTCGTGCATTAGTCCACACCACACATTAACCTTTGGGGAATCCCTTTGTGCCTCACGGTATTCCTGGGGGTTTTCAGATACCCATATGCGCCCCTTATGGCGATTAACAATGCCAGAAAGATGAAAGAATGCTTCGTCGGAGAACATTACAGAAAAGTGTAGATATTTAGACTGGAAAATGAAATTATCTGAAATTAACCACATGCGCATACGATATTTCCAAAAGTAAAGATATTCAAACCTGAAAAGGAAAATATATAAGTTATTCAATATTAATTGTTTATATTTTCATTATTTTATGAGTTATTAAACATCAAAATGGGTCCAGGACTTTATAAACACCCTGTATTCTGGAAGTCTAATTGAAGTAATCAGCTTCTTTGTTTCTAAAATATTTTTCAGTAACTAATGGTATCTTTATTTTTTTTCAGCATCTTTGACCAAAAAATTTTGATATTGTTAATAGTGTAATACGGAAAATGTTTTTATTACTTTCAGCCTTTAATTTTAGCATTAAAAAACATTTTATGCTTAAATGATTGTTTTGTGTTGATGAAGACAACACAGGCTCTGACAGCTTTCTGCCTAAAAGGAGGGATACCTTCAATACCTTCATGGGGTACTTGTAAGGGAAACTGCCTCAAATACACTTATGCTTCGCGCAAGAAAACTCATTGTTATTTTCAGAAATTGCCTAAAAGAAATGGGGTTTTTAAAAAAGATTTTTTTATAAATAATCTATTTATGTTCAACTAATAATTAACTATCTATGTTCAAATGATAATTAACTACTACGTTCAGTTGATAATTCACGATTTGTATTCAATAGATAATTAATTTTATATCAGTAACGATGATCATTAATGGAAGTGACTACATTTACGAGAACATGCGTAAACATTGGTAAGTAATTCTTTAAGACATTCAATTCCCTATGACGACCACCACCACGGAAGACCAAAATCATCTGTAACCATAAGTGGTCATTTTAGTAACTTGATATTCTTGGCGGAAATTTTGCTTTAAGTTTTTGCTGTGGGATGTGAATACGAAAGGTGTTATAATTTCAAGGTATTTTTTCATTAACGATTATTTATTTGCAATTTCATATCATTAACAAATTATTTTATTTTATATTTATGTATATTCGTTATACTATAAAGCGTGTAAAGATATTATATAAAACAGACAATTTTTCAAGTGCTTTTTTGACTTTTCTTAATGAAAGGGAAAAAAAACAATTTTTTCCCTAGTAGTTGAGGATTTTTTATTTGCTCTTTGAAATTACATGCAAGTTGAATTTTAAATGAACTACAAATTATCGGTATGCATACATTTAGAGTTTCATTTTTTTTTCACAGCATAGTGTGTACTTATTCTAATTCTGAGTTTACATACGCATAACTAATTTATGCTTAAGTATGTGGTTAGTTTGTCAAGAGAGAACGACAAACAGCATTAAATCCGATTTCTACGTACCGCACTTTCCCCTTAGTTTCATTCCTTGATAGCTACCAGTAGTTTATTCATAAATACTTTTTATTTTATAAATACAATAAGAAATAACACAATTCATCTCAGTGGTACATATTAAACTGCATTGTGATTGCGTTTGTATATGTTGTGTATATTTCATGTCTTCTTGATTCATATTCTTATTCCATTGCTCCTTTGCTTTGTACATCCAAAGATTTTTGCATTTCTCCTTTTAATGTTTCGCGCAATGTCAGAAAACTTTTATCACAGTCTCGGACTAACATCTACTTCTGCCATGGAATCGAAGGGTAAATGCTTCGGTAGTCACAGTAATTTGTCACAGAGTTTAATTCTTTCGTGTTTTACGGTCAACGGCCTAAAGCTCTGGCAAATTCAGGTAAAAACCAACTGGTTGCACGCCTGTTTCAAAGCCGCGGTCAACGGTCATAACAAATAAAATTTCTTTAGCCTTACATCTTTCTCTCACAGAGAATTATTTGAAGATCCAGTAATGTGAATGCTCAAAAACGCATTTTTTGAACGTGCCGGACGCATCGCTTCTGCGATATTCTCGGCTATACCGAACAGACTAGACTAAACAAACAAATAAAAAGTACTTATGAAAAAAATCTGAAAACTTTCAGATTTTATACTAGGCCCAAAGGGGCGTTATTTTAACGTTTTGTTTGTTACCTTTATTTATTACATATCATGTTCTTCTCACTTAAACCATAAACTTTAATTCAACTACAATACCACAAAATATTCAAAAAGAGCATATCTTTAGAATTTCCGATGCGCAGTCACGCACGTTGGAGATAAAAATGTTTTTTTTTTCGTACACTGTTGCCACTGCGGGCTTTCAAATCGTTAAGTTTGTTACTCAAAAATTCGTTAAAGGTTTACAAAATATGAAATGGATAATAAAACAAATTCTAAATTCCAAATTTTGGGCTTCCAGATGCCCATATTTCAGTGGAGGACTACGTTATTCAAAATTTAATGTCTTCAGGTACCGTTGCTTTTTCACAGGGCAACAAACATACATACATTCATGCAGATTTTTCATTATTCAATTTCTTTAAATATAATGCAGGACTCTAATATTTGATGGCAACAACTTGAAAAGTGAAACGCCGTTTATAGTGAACCAACGCAAAGTGCCAAAACGAAATTAATAGCCATTCTGGGCAAATTCCCCCTTGGGTTAAAACTTCTGTCATTGTTATGAAGCTGAGGCAGGGGAGAGGGATTAGCTATTTTAGGAGAATAAGAAAATGTTTTTCTGAGTTTCTTTGTTTTGGTAATAGATGGCAGCACTTATCTGAATTTTTTAATTCCAAATAGCCTGTGTATCCGCGATATAAAACTAAAAAGAAAACAATTATACATAATTTTTTACAGGACAGTAATTAATTTACACGAGAATTTGTTCAAAAATATATTCGTACAGGAAAGTAAATAGAGTCGTACAAGTCGTACGTATAAGAGTGCAAGGTTTTTTCTAGGAGTGGTAAAATTTATTTACGTTGTATTCAGAAGATATAAAATCTGAAAAATGTTCTTTTATAGCAGCAAGAAAATTATTTCGCATGAACGAACATATAATATATTTTTAAGGGAAGATATTTTACACCAAAATTAGAATCTATTCAATGAACAGTATTAGGCTTGCCGCATGTTCTATATTTGTTTAAGCAACGAACTGAAATAGCTTGCATTTATATAAGTTTCTTATATAAGTTTAAATTTCACGTTAAATGAAAAACTGAATTTTTTAAAATCAATTTAAGACATTTTTATTATTACAATTATTTCTGACATTTTTCAAACAGATATAATATTAATTGCGAGTAATAGAGTTTTTATGAATTTAATTTATTCCCCATTATACTACGTTAAATTTTGTCACAAAGAAAAACGAGAATTAAATTGCTGTATAAATCAAATGCTTTTTTTCCTTCCCTCCCTTCTTCCTTTAAAAGTCTCAAAAACAAGTTTTCTTTCTTTATACTTTTTAAATGGCGAAATAAAAAAGAGAAATTCAAAATTCATAATATGAAACGAAAAGAATTTCTTTTATTGTATAGCTTCGATTATTCAAACTAGTTAAAACTTTAATGAATCGATATAAGTGAATAAATGTTGACATGTTGTGAATGAAATTCGATTGCTGTCCTCCTAACACAGCACAGTTACGCTTATTCGTCGCAAGCAGGACTGAAATGTGATCAGAAAAATTTGATAGCATGGAACTGCTGAAGATTATTCATTAAAGAAGATCTACTAAACGACGTTCAACATGACATTTTAAATCAAAACTGAGAGAGGACGAGAAATTTTTATTTTAAATCTCTCGTAGTTTGAATTAAACCTTTCGTAGTGTCAAATACTTCTACGATTTTATTTTTAGTCTTAAAAGAGATAAAATATTATGATAACTAAAATATTAATTTTAAAAAAATTGTTTTTCACTGACTTGCAAAATACTTAAATTGTATGTTTCGCTAGCTCGTAATGGACATGTTATTTTGAGAGTTTAGCCACGCTTTACATTGATTTAATATACGAAATATAAAGACTTATTATACAGCTTACCTTTCCTTTAAGAAACAGAAAACTGAACTGTCATACAAAATTTATGTAAGCCAAATTTATAGCTTTAATTTCTAATAGTCCCTTAACTCCCCTTTTCAATTTAGTTACTTTCCTTTTCCATTCTAAAACTATTAACTGCTTATAATAAATCTCTCTAAGCTGCATCATTTCCAAACAAACTATGTCTTACGATTCTTGTACAACGCCTCATGACGCAGGTAACATAAGGCTTCAGCCAATAATACTTTTAGAAAGTTATTAATTAGCCAATCAAAATAAAGCTAAATACTAACTCATTCAAACTCAAGTTCTCAAGTTTTCATCTTGGACACGTCGCATTTGCCTTCTGCTTTTCTATTTAGCTCGACCACCGCTTGCTGCTTCTTTTCTTATTGCGACATCTTCAACAATGTAAAACGTTCTTCAAGAACAGACGCTGAGCTACTTTACGTGTATTTGCTAACGTTTGTCTTACTTATGTGAGAAAAAATAATCGAGCTATAATATAGTGGTCTAAATTGACTATAGCTGTAGCATAGAAATGAATATTAAAAGAAATAGAATAGGAGGATTTCAGCTTCGTGATTTGGGTAAACTTTTTTTTTCTGTCTTTCCCACGTCAATAATTTATTTACTGATAAAATTTTAAGAATGTTGTTTTTATTCTCACCAAAAAGAAAAACTTGTTGTTTAATTAGACTGGAAATTAAATATGACAACCTTCTTTCTCCTTTTTTTAATACTTTATTTGCATTGTATTAGGTACGCCATTTTAAATTTTAGTGCATACCGGCAGTACTGGATTAGTTCAAATTCCAGATATGGTTAGGTAGCATGTACGCAGAACAAGCAAGCCAAGGAAAAAGACGAATCTCATTTAATGAGAAGAAAACTCGAATATTTTTGGGAACATGAATACGGGATTGTCCTTTTAAACAAGCTTTAAAGAATGCATTGGCTCCATAACTTCTCTGATGTAGTGGTTGCTGGTAAGACTCTCTTTAATTCTGAGCGGAACAGATAGCCCATCATGCCCAGTAACGGCCCTGACCGGCATGCCTC
Organism: Stegodyphus mimosarum; assembly: GCA_000611955.2. NCBI lineage: Eukaryota > Metazoa > Arthropoda > Arachnida > Araneae > Eresidae > Stegodyphus > Stegodyphus mimosarum. The sequence goes on along the minus strand of KK114136.1, from coordinate 198,487 downwards.
TCAATCGCACTGTATGGCGTTGAATAAAGCACGTCGGAAGATAACACTCAGCCCTATACTATTTAAAAAGTGCTCGACCATCATTGTTTTCCATACTGAAGCTTGATATCATCAGAAAAGACAATTTGTTGCCAGTATGCTGTAGTGCTCAGCTAATGAACCTATCTGAGTCGCAGGCACTGATGATTTTGCGTCAGGACATGGAACATTGGCATGCATACAATCCACGACGCCCGCATAGTGCATCTGTAGCAATCTTCCAACTTTGTGTTAACTGTCGAGATGAAGCGGTACGTCTTTTTTATGAGATGATGACATTTATGATGCGATGAGATATCTGTCATCCCTTGCTGACGTAATACTTCATGAGACTTGTTCAGCTTTCTTGAGCACACCGCTTCTACATCACTGACGAAGATCTATGCCTCATGCAAGTCGTGATTTCATAATAGAACAATCTTATGCCTAGAACTTCGGACATTCTCCTTGTTCATGCAGCGTAACTTGCTTGAAATGGGGCCCTTAGACAGAACATAGAAACTTCTCATGAAACTTTTAGCCCTGGCAGATTTAACATTCTGCTAAAACCTTCTATTTTTACGTCTAAAATAATAGTTGAGAGGAAGGCCAGTCCATGCATTCCTATCACTCTGATATTCCAACCATTTGCATTACATACATGCTATACATTTTCCTCATGTTTCAGTTTATTGTATGATACCTTCACGATATTGCAGTTTCATGAATAGGAATGTATTTATTTAATACTTCGAGGAGAATCAGTTTAAGGCTAGGCTTAAAAATAAGTTTTTCTTAGCTGAAACAAATAATATGATGTTCGAAAATAAATATTTCACTTGAAACAAAATTTTTTTAAGCATGAAGTCTATTATTAAAAACCTGATAAGATGTCATTCAGTTTGAAAAATCAAAGGTTATTCTTTTAGTTATTCTACATTCTTCTGTAGTTCAAAAATGTGTTGACATTACAGAAAAGCACGAAAGAGATTAACAGGAGTTAACATTTATTTGAAATCCACAGAAGAAATAGAAATATTTAGAAATTGCCTTTAGAATAACTGATAATGAGCCTGTGAATGTAGATTGCAAACTTGTTTCAGTTAAAATCCCGTAGAAACAGGATATAGAATGGCCAGAAATTTGCTCCTCCTGTCAGACACGGAAGACTGTGCGTGGATAGAATTAGGTATTAACTCAATTGCCATTTAATTAATAGCTTAGATTTCAACAATATTTTTTATTAATGAAATATATCCCACCCCTTTCATTATTTGCATATTAGAACTTTTTAATGAAAATTGAAGCAGAATAATAAGCGAGACAGTTTAAGTGTTTCCAAGGTTACTTGGTTTGATTGATGGATTTGATTTCCTGGGACGATGCTTTCTCACACATTAGGTGAATTCTCTTTCAAAACTCACATCGATTTCTCGATAAATTAAGTAAGTACTCTGAATTGCTGGCATGTTTAGTGCCAACGGAATATCATAAAAAAGAACTTTGAATCTCAGAATTCTTTCAGATTGATGGCGTAGAAAAACGACATAAAGTTTCAGTCTTCTTGAAAACATTCCCTGCATTCCATTTAAAGGTATTTCATTAGAGATATATTTCTCATTTAATTAATTTAGTTCTCCCTTCACGATAAGGCAAAAATACATAAAACCTCAAACTATTTTTATTAAAAATTGAAAAATATAGAAAAATATAAAACATAAATACAGTTAAAACAATTTAAAGAACACCTGTTACAATTAAAATTACAGTTTCTGCGCATAAACAAGCAATTCAGCCAGCGGCAAGGAGGCAGATTTTTCGGTGCACAAAACTAAAAGTTAACTTTTGGTCTCGTCTCACTCGGCAAAAAGACACTGAAGGCGTAGAAGCTGACTTAATTTGTTGCGAACGCTATGCTTAGCCAATATACGGGATAATTTAATAACTTAAATAATAATTCCAGAATGGATTAAGCATAATTTAATTAGCAATAATAAAAGAAGACGTTACTTTGTTTTTGCAAAGCTTAGCTTCTCTAGATTCGCAACAAATACACTATTCTGCTAAGTTTCAAATATAAACTTCTATGGTAAACAAAAATTAGGCTTAGTCGCACTTAAATAACTTTTAAGTTGATGATAATTCTACAAATATTGCATGCAGATTGAACTAAAGGAGTAAAGACTCTAATCGGAAGATCAGAACAACATAATTCACTCATTTTTAAAGCAAAAATGGGCAATTTACCAACATATAACTGTGCTAGCAAGCCGGCATCTATCATCAAACTATCGTTTCAAAAATCGTCATCGTTTCGTCCAAGCCCTTGGTGGCAGTTGTTGGACAGGTTTCTGCCTCTTCGCTGCTGGGAGTTCAAGGGTGAAGGTCGGGCTATATATATAACAATAATAAAAAGAGGAAGAAGAAAATTAATGTGTTAAAAAAATGAAATTGTAGAGGAATTGGTCTAGATGAATTTAGTAAATTCAAGGGCAAATTGATGTTATTCAGAAGAATTTATAGAATCTGTATAGTTAGAAACTTGTCAAAAAATGATCATTAATGCAGAGTTGTGTTTAACAGTGAAAATGTATGAATTTAAAAATAGGTATTAGCTTACAATTTCCATTTACAAAGAGAAAATTGTAACTTGACTACAGATTATAATGAAAGTGTATGCTGTAACTATATGAGTAACTTGTATGATATGTATTAGTTATTAATTTTTGATTGTACTTCATATGTGTAGCACTTATCCCAGACAGTGAAATTATGATAAAATAATTTTTGACTATTTTTCATTTGATTTAACTATTATACCAGATCATACTTGTAATGAGTGTTGTGCGTCAGTAAAATTTATCGTGCAATGAACTGTGTTTCGCTGAAATTTATCATGCAGTGTTCAGCGTCAGTGAAGTTCATGTATCATGCAGTGTTCATGCGGTGATCTGTGCTTTTTCTTTGGCCGGAGGGAATGTGCTAGCAAGCCGGCATCTATCATCAAACTATCGTTTCAAAAATCGTCATCGTTTCGTCCAAGCCCTTGGTGGCAGTTGTTGGACAGGTTTCTGCCTCTTCGCTGCTGGGAGTTCAAGGGTGAAGGTCGGGCTTCGGCCTGGCTCTTCACCGACTGTCTTTTCACCGACTGTCTCTTCACCTACCACCTCGCTTCTTGATGCACGTTTAACTTTCCTGAAAAGTCCGATGATATGTTTCCTGATTTATAGAAAGCCAACTGTAGTTTTTTTTATTGAATATATTCATTCTACATGCAGTTTCTGGAAATTCATCCAGCATGGAATGATATTTTTTAAGCAAGAATCATGAACGATCTCATTGTGCAATTTAAGACTCATCCATTGTCTATCGCCACGTGGTGCACTGCTCAAAATTAATTCACTGGTAGAAGCCTCAAAATCAGAAGAAATTTCAAGATAAGTTTATTGCTGCTCTACATATATTTTCGATACAAGGTTTTTTGTGATTTATAGAAAGCGATGCAAATCGATTTGCTCTGCAAGTGTATCGTTAAACGAATGGACGTTCTGCATTTACAGTAGGACTATAGTTATGATCTGATTATTTAATTTTCTTGTTCTATTTGAGTGAGTTCAGCAGTAAAATTTTTGATAGGAAAAATAAATAGAATGAATTGTAGATGATTAACTTGTATTTTCTTCTTCAACTATCACAACGTCTGGGGTAAGTACATTATTTTGCTATCCTCTGTAGGTCACATATTTTATCCCTATCATTCGGGTTATTGCGGAAACGACGTGATGTACTCTTAATCACACGCCTTAATCCTTACTGGATAGTTGGACTTCTTCATTCTTATTCGCGGTTCATCGCTGATAAAATTAATATTCAAAATTTTGGTTATCACTTTTACACCAGAATAATTATAATTAATATTTCTCATAACCTACAGAAATTAACACAATTTTAATTACATAAGAAATTAAAAAATATTTAAGTATTTTTACTACATATAAATAATTTTTACTACAATAACAATAAAAAAACTGGGCTCACCGAGACGATTAACAGAGTGGGTATATATAGATATTTATATACTTTTGGTGAAACAAATTGCAACCAAAAAGGGATGTGCATAACTACATATTACAGCAGTCCTATATACAAAATTTCAACGTTCTGAGGCTACTTGGTTTTGAGTTATGCGAGATACATACATACATACGTACATACGTACGTACGTACAGATGCCATGAAAAAATCTCTTCTGGATCCATTTTAAATCAGTTTTATAATTCATTTGGAGAAAAAGAATCCTTTATTCTGTCCTTACGTGCAGAGGTCAAGCAAAATCATTGTTCAATTGTACTCGATACCGGCCAAAATGTATATTTTCATTAAAATATGGTACTCGGAATTTTTTGTGATTACAATACTTCCTTTACTTCGCACAAGAAAATAAAAATGGCATGATCCGCAAAGTATTTGTTTACGTTGTAAAATCTAATGAAGATATTTCTAAACCATCTGAGATTTTTATCAAATGCGATATTTCTGATGAAATATTGCTGAAAATTAGCCTGAAAATTTTGCAAACCAAAATTTGAAGTATGACCAGTAAAACGCATATATTTTATATTAAGAGCCCTAATATAAAGAGATGCCAGCATTAAATAGATTTTGCTATGTTCAGTGTTTTTAAAATTACTTTCAAATTAATGGGCTTTTGCTGGCAATACCCGCAAGCCTTTATCTTAAATTCTTATTACTTTCAAACATTACGGGGTTTAGGATGACATTTGTTCTGCATTAATTTATGAAAGGTCTGCTAAAAAAAGCTACTACGGCTTATGAATAGCAAACATTTTATTTCAAAAAGGAACACTTTTCTTTTTATGCACTAAAGGTGCTATTAGTCTCGAAACTCTCTTTTTGTCCGCATCACTTTTGTGTCCGAAACATTTTTCAAGTTGTTACCATTAAATTTTATCGCCATGTATTGCTTTTAAAAGAATTAAATAATGAAGAAATTGTATATATGCATGTAAGATTAATAATATGTAAATCAAAATTATAATTTAAATGAACGGCAATCCATTAATTCTCCCTCTCTATTTTAAAAATTGTATTATAAAATTCCTCTGGATTGCGTCATTTCTAGATTAATCTATGCCACAAAGCTTGAGGAACGCTGATAACGTAGTCATCATTTCGAGTGCGTGGACATAATTTCGCTGTGCTCGCTTCTTATCGCAACAGTATAAAAAATGTAAATGATCTTTAATAATCATGATTAGAGAGCCAACTGAATTGTGTCCACAAATGGTCAGTTTAAATAAGTCGAGGCATAGAATTAAAACTGCCTCGACTGACAAATTTCTTATTCATTGCGAATCGTCATTTCAGTATTCTTCTTTTTCAATATGGATCTACGTTTCTAAACCTCAGTGTTCGTAGATCAACTTCTCTGAAATTTGAACCTGTAATTCTCTGAAATTTGTTTTTATTACATGCATGTATGTATGCTTCTCACACTGCAGAAAAATGACAGCACCTACAGCCATCAAATTTTGCATACACGTGAACTTCCTTCCGAACATGAGCACCTGAAATTTCGAATTTTTAATTTTTTTTATTTATTTCACATTTTGCATAAATTTAATGAATTTTTAATTAACAAACTCAGCAATTTGAAAGCAATCGGTGGCAACACTGCTCGAAATAAAACATTTTTATCTCCAGCGAGCGAGATTGTTGTCATTCGGAAAATGTAAGTTATTTATCTTTCAGTTTTAATTAGCAAATTCCTCTCAGTGAAAGCAATGTGTTGCCGTGGCTAAAAATAAAATACTTTTATCTTCTGAACGCCAGCGTATTGCCATTCAGTAAAATATAAGATACTTTTAAGTTTAATCTGGAAGATTATAGCGTAACAAACTGAGCTATTTAAAAACAATAAACGCAGTTCTTTGTATTTGTTTCCTATTTTTTAGTGTGATTGATTTAAATAAAGATGTATTAAAATTATCAGATATCAAATTAGATATATTCAATATTTTTATGAAATTACACTTGCTGGACTCATTAAAATCATTATATACATTTTTCTTTTTTATGCTAACTGTTTTAGGTGACTGGCCGCAGAGGCGCCTAGTTTTTAAATAAATAATAAAAAAAAAGTGTAGCAGTAACTGAACTCTTTTTCGGTAGTTCTAAAGATATGTTGTTTTTAAGTATTTTGTAATTTTGCTGTTGAATTTTATATGATGAAAGTGCAAATATTCAATAAATGAAGTTAAAAACACAAAATGTTAGTAATAAAAAGGCAAAAAAAGTTTAATTTCAAAATTAATTTTGTTCACCTTTCGTCCAACTTTCATTTATATGACATGTGCTTTATCAACACATTTTAAAGGGGGGTTGTTGAAAACCCATGCTTTAAGGTATCGGAAACAACTATTGTCACTTTGATTAATTATATATATTACTGAAGACGAGGCAAAGGTTTCGATAGAAAAGAACGTAATTGTTCTAAATAGGCTAACGATAGATTAATTGTCCATGTATTAAAATTAATTATTCTCTCATTAAAATCAAAGAATAGAAACTATGGATGATTAGCGAGAAATTCACTCTCGAATTTTTAGTTGTAATATTCTCACTAATATTTTGACAACTCTTGCTCTATAAATTGTTATCTGAAGAAAGTAATTCTTGAAATTTTCCTTGGAAAATAAAAACAAAAATATAATGCGTAATTCCTAAAAGCGCGTTTTTCCTCTCACGTATTTATTTACCTTTTGTATTTCGTGTCTTTGCCAATCCCAAGACACGGAAAATAAAAAGTTTCTTTCACATTATATTTTACAAGGATTGCACATTTCAATAACGACCTTCAGAATATGAAAACAAAACCCATTTGTCAATATCTTCAGCAGAAAATGAGTCTAGACCCCAAATTTGACATCCAGAATTTTGGCGTAGTCTAACTAGGTGACCAATCATTCACTCTAAGGTCTATTAATCTCTGACTCAGATCACAAGAGGAAACACTAGCACCTACAATCACTCCTAACAAACCAGAAAAGGAAGAAGGAAAAATTTTGGAGTTTTTAGAAGGCCCACAACCTTTTCCATTTGCAAATTAAAGCGGGCTATTTGACGCTAACCTTGAAAATGACCCACATTCGATGAGCACCAAGAAGTCGCTTACAATTAGAACCAAGCAGGATGGTAGAGAAAAATGATTCGGGGCATAAGGTCTGCTCACGATGCCCACGAAAAATCCATTAGCGGCGTAGGAGTAGAGTTTCTGCGCTCAGTGGACACTAAAGAAATGGTGACTATTACTTATTTAATTGATGCGCTTTAAGATAAACATATTAGCCCGTATCTGCCCGAGGACAGATGAGATTAACCCTTTGCGCAGGGTGCCACACAAGGAAACTTAAGTCCTTGACATTATCACTTCCAAACACGATTTGTTTTATCTTTGTGATTGACTAGCCCAAATGAAATGCTAAAAAACTTCTTATTAAAAGCAAAGTTACTCGAGCTATAGAATAAATTATGAGTGGAAGAAAGAAACGAGTTTGTGCAAACAAATGAAGCATTTCTGTAATTATTAATGTCAGCCTTTCAGGAAAGATATTTACTGGAAACTTAGTGCTCAGACCCCCAAAAAATGTTTTGGAGCTCTGTGTAAGTTATTGACAACTAGGTTATTCACATACAATTTTGTCAAAGGATTTCTTAATACATGAAAACTATAACACGGTTTTACTCATGAGTAAAAGCGTTGAGAAAAACTGATTTATTTAGTAGGAAAGTAATAAGCATATTGCCCACAGTACAGCAAAATCGAAATCTACCATTCTTTTTCTCATATTTCGTACTTATTAAATATTTTTTCAATGAACAATAAGGTATTAGAATTTTTATCTAATGTAAATTACATTGAGCATTTTGTTTTGTTTTTATACAGTATTTAAAGACATCTCCAACCTTTTAAAATTTAGTTTATAACTGCATGCATATAATTTATTTTCGAAATTATATTTTCATTTTTTTAAAGTTTATACAGTCTGGTATATATAGCAGTCATTCTAAGTGCCCAAACTCTTGACAGACGTTAAGCGTATTATCGTTAAGCCTAAAGTAACAACTGAAACTTGAGAAGGATGTAAAAGACCCTTTACGTAAACTAAATACGAACAGTAGGCACACTGTTCGTGTGTGAACAGTAGGCACACTGAGCGTGCTTAAACTCAGCCAATCATTTGTGGCGAGATAGCTTACTTGTAACAGTACCTTTAAATGTGAAATTTAAATTCAAATTAACTAGAAGCCAGCAGGCGGAACACGCTCTATTTTAATAATCCAAAATCCTCACCTTAAATACAAGGGAAATAATTTGCATTATGGCCAGAAAACGGATGGAAGAAGTAACAGTAAACATCCCAAACATAAAATAGCTGGTTATTCAGCATAAAGGCGCCGTGATAGCTGAGTGGTAAAATACTCTCATTGCTATTTCTCTTTAGTGGCTAGTGCGTCGCGCAGCTGCACCACAGGTCCGGGGTTCGATCCCAGGGCTGTGCAAGGTTGACTCAGCCTTTCATCCCTTAAGTGGGTTGATAAAATGAGTACCAAGTTCTCTTGAGGACTAAACACCGCGGGTCCTGCTACAAGCTGACCACTTGTCCAAGGCATGTGCTAATACAATCCGGGGCCCAAAGGTCAAGAAAGCAGAAAAAAGGGCACTGCAGGCCGTGGCCCACTAGGGCTGTTGCGCCCGGCTTTGTTATGGCTTCCGGCTCAATTCGGAATTATCGACAACGAAGAAGCAGACAAGTAAACAAAACAAGCAGCAAATAACATCTACAGAGAGCAGTAAAATTACCGTACCTTAAAAAGATGACGCTAAATGAACTTCTGGAGGTATGGTAGCAACGCTGGACTTCAGAAACCAAAGGACGAAGGGTCCACACTTTCTTCCCAAAGATTTCATTGCTTCAGCGAGGCCTAGCAAATTACTTAACGCAATTCTACTCAGGACATGGCCCTTTACCGCCCTATCTTAATAGATTCAATATTACGAACACGGACATTTGCTCATGTGGAGAGACTGGCGATGCTGATCATTACCTCTTTAGCTGCGCAATGACAGCCAGTCTACATATAAAGAAACCACAGGAACAATTTCGTTCGAAATGAGCGGAGATCTTCCCCAAGAAATCCTCTGATCTTATAAAACTCAAGGACATAATGACATTCTGTCAAGAACATACCTCTTCCATGAGTGGAGGTAGAGCTCAAGGGGAAACCAGTGACTGAGTAGAGTTAGTATTCCTCTAACGTATACAAGCTCATGCTCACCCAGCAGAAAAGAAGTGTTGGACTCGATGATTATACAAGCGAGCTCCCTGGAAAAGTTGGATTATGCGAAGAAAAGGAACACCCTTAGTGTTGAATTAAGAGCTTTGTCATGAACTGTCCCCGTAAAGAGAATAGTTATATTGTCTACCTCATGAAAATACTCAGTGAAGGGCAAGTACGTGTACATCCCATTTTCACTTGATCTGAACTAGAACGTCACTGAAATTTCTGAAATGCACTAATCCACAGCACCATTCTCATAACGAGGCAGCTTTACACTCCTGAATGCAAGTGGGTACCAACCTACTGTGTTGAATTAAATTGAATAGTATTGTAGTTCCAATAACTATGCTATCATTTATACTGTGCTGTATCGTCTTGTATGTATCTGCATTTTAAAAATGTGGGTAGTATCACTACTATGTATAACACCTGAATATTTGCAACAACTGAATATAAGCATTTGTAGTTAAATGAGGCTTATGATACTGACTTATGTTTTTGTATTATATTTGCTGTTCAATCCCTTATTAACTGTTCATTGAATTCTCATATGTGCACCTTTTTGGTACCTGAAGAATCTGTGCCGAACATAAATCTAATAGCAAAGTAACAGTATGCACTATAGAATTATAAATGCTAAGTTGTATAGTATGTATCTGTACTGTAATAGCGAAGGCGGTATTACTGATCTGTATAGCCTTTGAATAATTGTAATAACTGCATCCAAGTATTTGTAGGTTAATGAAGTTGATTTTACTATTAAGTTAGAGTTTTTTGTATTATATTTAACTGTGCTGAATATAAATTTAGTGGAATGGTAATTGTTTGTACTATATCATCATACATACTGTGTAGTCTAGTACGTATCAGTATTGTAAAAGAGGAGGTGCTGAATATAAATTTAGTGGAATGGTAAATGTTTGTACTACATCATCATAAATACTGTGTAGTATAGTGTAGTATGTATCAGTATTGACGTACAGCATTTGTAAAAATTGTGATAATAGTAACTAAGTATTTGCAGGATTATGAAGTTTATATTACAATCTAGTTAGAGTTTGTTAGTTAGGGTTTGTATTAAAACTACCATTCATTCCAGTATTCACTGTTTCTTGAATTCTATTGCATGCACCTTGTTGGCACATGAATAACCTGTGTTGAATATAAATTTAATAGAATGGTAACCGTATGTAATATAACATCATGAATACTGTGTTGTATAGTCATGTAGGATTAGTGTTTTAAAAGAAAAGGCAGTATTACTGCTATGTATAGCAATTGTATAGTTGTAATAACTATATCTAAGTATTTGCAGGTTTTGTAAGTTGATGTAACTACTATCTAGTTAGGGTTTTTGTATTCTATTTATTGTATATTCCATTATTAACTGCCTCTTGAACTCTCTTGCATTCATTTTTTTTTGTATTTTTTCGGAAGTATCTGAGTTGAATATAAATTTCATAGAATGGTAAAAGCATGTACTAAAGTACCACACGTATTGATTCAAGTATTGATAGCTTATGAAGTTAATAGTAATTATTAATAGGAACTTTGCTTATAGTCTGTTGTAAATGTAACTTAATCCTCCTATTTTACTGTAAAAAAGATGCCTTTAAAGGTTTTTAGAATTAAATCTCTACATCCTGTATAGCTATTTAGGAAGTTAATGTTTTCCTTCGTATCCCTAAGAGCCTAATGTTAAATTGTATATAATTGTCTGAATAAGAAATGTTTTATAATCGTATAGCTAAGATGTATGCTTATGTAGACTATTTCTTTTTTCTGAAAAACAGTCATTGTAACACTGGTCACAGGAATTTATAGAACTGTGTAAAATTGTATGTCTGAAATCAATATTAATGGCTGAAGTATGTCGCATAGGACTAATGGTAAATTAGCTGCGGTAAATGTATGGCGTATGTATCAGAGGGAAAATTCTAAATCCAGGCAATGTATTGAAACCTCTGTTGCATACTGGCCTTGTTTGCCCATATATCTTTTTGTTTTAGTACTTAATAATTGCCGTCTGACCTGCCACCCACCCCGGTTGTGGTTGAGCAGGAAGTAGATAGCTTCCGGAGGCAGGGGCTTTAATCTGTGTAAGGAAGTCTGCTAGACTGCAAGGCAACGTAGCCCCTGTTCTCTGGCGCAAAGGTTAAAAAAAAGTTAAAAGGGCTGTTGCGCCACTGAGTTTAGTTTTTTATTCAACATAAAGTTTACAAGTTTCATAAATTGTACTAATAAGGCTTTGGAAATGTCTAAAAATAAAATTTATATTTATCTAAGTGTGTGCCTGTACGGAAGCACAGTGAAGAGGTAGCAAAAAATGTTACCTGATTAAAAGATGTCGCTAGTGACAACAAAGTTTAGGGAACATTCATTTACACTACGATAAACAAAAGATACGAGTATAAAGGAATTATAATACAGAACTCACTGCTGGATTTATCTGAATACCAAATGCGCATTAAACTTTTAAACATACTGAGCTTAAAACCACAATATTAAAGATTCATGACTATCTTACATTACAAATTGAAAAAAATCGTGGAATATTTTTAAAACGGGATAAAGTACAGAATTATATATGAAAATAATTGTGTAAATATAAAATAATCAATACCAGTAAAATAATCAATGTTATTGTGTCAGAAAAAACAAAAATTATAAAATTTTTTAATATACATAATTATCACTTGAAGCATTTCTTTGCTCAGTATAAGTTAAATGTTTTCTAATGATCTACTTCAGCAACATCTATAGTTTGCTCAACTCTCGTTAGGGTGATCAGACAAAACCTTTTGCTGACCAACCGGCATAGTCGATAGCGGCGATGACTGCCGTACCGAAGTCTCTGGGTTTGAATCCCGGAGAAGCCATGGAGGTTTGTAAATGTATAGTGTCTGTGCGGCATGGGGACATTCTAACTATGCGGGGAGCCGAAAGGCCTCTCAGGAGGTTGGTGGTAGGAGAAGAGGGATGGGAAACCCTCGGACCTGTCACCACCGGTGTGCTCTGCATCAAAATTGGGAACGGAATAGAGGAAAGTCGTATTGTCACCTGCATGGTGCTTAAGGTTTTTGCCAAGGACAGGCGCAATCCTGCACTCCTTGTCACCATGAATTTCGTGGGATAGTTCTGATGTTACTGTCAGACAAGTGAGATAAAATACAGCAACAACAGAAGAAAAACTTTTTTCCCCACTGATCTACAGTTATGAATCATGACATCGACGCTTTTGTTTATGCCGATTAGAGGTAATCAAAATTTGTTGCTCTGTAAATCCTATTCGAGACATTGTGGAGAAAAAATACGTATATGGCATTTTCGGACGACTTCTCTAACCTATCTTGATTCCAAATAAAATTATGTTGAACAGAAATCATATTGTTGCCAACTAATATCCATTCACCACTCTCGTCTGTGACTAACGAGAGTTTTATTTCCTGTCCTGAATAATTATGTCTAATCTTATATTCAGTTAATAGTACAGGATAGCAACAACAATGCAGTCGAAGGTATTTTTTATATTATATGTTTGAATTATATCATTTCTCTCATTCATTGATACGGAACCCTGTAAAAATACCTGTCCTGGTACAATTAAAAAAGGTCTGATAAACGAAGAAACAAATTCAATAAGCAAACACTGAAGAAACAAAATATTCTCAAATATTGGAATATTTCTGATTTCTAGCTGAAGATAAAGTAGATAAATTTGTAGAAGAAGCAAAAAATCAGCCGCAGTATTGAAAGAACTAAGAGGAAAAGTTACAAAGATTTTAAACTATTTTAGCTGTTATTATTTTTTCGTGTGATGAATTGCTTGTATTTACACAATTTGTTTCTTTGGACTCGGTTTGCAAGCTTTTTTAAGTTTGTTTATGGTTTTGATGCTATAATTTTGGAATTTTTTACTACTTATTTCGGCCTGTAGGGGTTGAATTGACAATGAAACAAATTACTTTATTTTCTGAGATTATTTTAAGTATTGAATTATAATTTTTTAATTTGTGTTTTTGTTAGTTCAGAAACAGGTTAATGTATTTACTTCTTTCTTTGTACCAACTCCCTGACGACGATGCAGCGAAAGATATGAATTACTTTTTCTCTTTTTGATTTTAACATTTATTGCATTTTTCATTCAATTTATCACTATGTTTCTTGTTTTTTATTTTTGCATATGGTTGGTTCCGAATTGAATATGGGAGGAATTTTAAAAATATTAATTTAATTTATTTTGTATTATTACTATCACTTGCTGCTGTCATCACACAGTTGGATTAGGTTTTAAACTGCTTTATAATTTTTTATTTGATTGTATATGTATATAATTAATAAAATGTATATTGTTAAACTCGAATTATTTATGGAAATAAATGTCTGTGAAAAGGCTACTGTAAATTTAAGTAAGGAAAATAATTTTTGGTGAAAATCAAGTTCTAATTAAATGAAATAAAAATGAATAAAAGAATTAATAATTAATTACTGATCACGCAATGAATCAAAGTTGATGTCTTCAGGGGTTTTTTCATTAGACCTTTCAATAATTTGAAGAGAATACTGATTAACATTTATGTCTTTTTAGACCGCTCGAGAGAATATTTAAAATTTTTTGTATATCTGATTAATTATCAATTAATTATCAATTAATTATATAGTAAAGAATTAAATAGATGTATAAGAAATTTTAGTATGACAAGATACGAAATATATGACATAGGAAATCGTATATCAAATATATATGACATCGCTATGTAACATAAAGAATCGTAAATCAAATATATATGGCATCGTTATATAGCATATATGTCATCGTTAGCGAATGGATTTGGGAGTGTTTTAAAAAAATATTTAATTATTAATTTCCAAATAGCTTTTTTTTTAAACCACTCACAAATTAGTGAAACATCTTTGGATTGTTATCATATAATGAAAATGAACTGAACTGAGAACGGCTATTTCCCTGACGAATTCCACGCTCAGAACGATACATATTAATTAACGTTATTCAATTTTTAAATTTAGCATAAATTACTACTTAATTTTTGCTCAGCTTTTTTGCTAGAAAGCATTAGTCTAGCATTTTTACCATAAAAAGTTTCGTCCTAGAAGCGGATTATAATTTATTTCTAGTTTAATATATGTATTATCTGCGCGTATGTATTTCCCCAATAAATAAGCTTACTGCTACCACAATTCCCTCCTCAATAAATGTAAACGCATAGAAATTACAACTCGCACAACAAATGATGTAATTTTCAAAGGAATACATCTCTCTCTCTCTCGTTTATATATACACTCTTAGAAAAAAAAACGACGCACCGAGAAGATATAAAGCAAAGTGGACACAAATTGATATGCATACGCTACAGCGCATCTGATCGCGGGATATTTAAGAGGAGAAATTACGATTCCAGGTCTTAAATTCTTCACGAATTTCATTCCGTGTACTCTGGTACACAGTAACTATGCCTCGCATACAGATACGCGAACGATATGCGCAGATGTCAGAATTTGAGAGAGGTCGTGTAGTTGGGTTTAGATGCCGGTTGGCCTTATCGGCGAATAGCTCGACATTTGAGTAGGAACTACGCCACTATTAGACGATGTTGGCACGAATGGGTGAACCATGGTCGCACACAGTGTCAAGAAGGAAGCGGTAGGCATAGAGAAACGACAGAACGTGAAGACCGAGCAATCATCAGAGCGGCACTCACAGTCCCAGATGCATCATTATTATCGATTGTACGTGCAACTAGTGCTTCAGTGACCGCAAGGACCATTCATAGACGGCTCATAGAAAGGGGGCTGAGGTCACGGTGCCCCTTGCGCCGACTACCATTGACCTCTGTACAACGTCAAGCTCCTTTGTAGTGGTAGCGGGATCATTCGCACTGGAATGTCACTGACTGGAGTAGAATAGTCTTCAGTCATGAGTCCCGCTTTGAACTGAGCCCCGATGACCAGGGAAGGCGGGTCTGGAGACGCCCCGGACAGCGGTGTGATTCCAACTTGACTGTCTTCCGGCAAACAGGCCGACAACCAGGAGTGATGGTCTGGGGTGCCATTTAATTTAATAGTAGGACCCCTTTGGTTGTTATCCGTCGCAACCTTACAGCACAGAGGTACGTCGACGAATTTCTAAGGCCCGTTGTGTTGACGTTATGTCACGCCACCCTGGGCTTACATTTCAGCAAGATAATGCCCTCCCTCACACTACACATGTTTAAACTGCTTGCCTTAGTGCTTGCCGAACATTAACTTGGCCAGCAAAGTCGCCGGATCTCTCTCCTATTCAGCACGTTTGGAGCATTATGGGCAGGGTTCTCCAACCAGCTCGGGATGTTGACGATCTAGCGTGCCAGTTGGACAGAATTTGGCACGATATCCCTCAGGACGATATCCGCAACCTCTATCAATCGATGCCAAGTCGAATAACTGCTTGCATAAAGGCCAGAGGTGGACAAACGCGTTACAAACTTTTTCACTTTGTGTCTTTGTAGTGGTAGCGGGATCATTCGCACTGGAATGTCACTGACTGGAGTAGAATAGTCTTCAGTCATGAGTCCCGCTTTGAACTGAGCCCCGATGACCAGGGAAGGCGGGTCTGGAGACGCCCCGGACAGCGGTGTGATTCCAACTTGACTGTCTTCCGGCAAACAGGCCGACAACCAGGAGTGATGGTCTGGGGTGCCATTTAATTTAATAGTAGGACCCCTTTGGTTGTTATCCGTCGCAACCTTACAGCACAGAGGTACGTCGACGAATTTCTAAGGCCCGTTGTGTTGACGTTATGTCACGCCACCCTGGGCTTACATTTCAGCAAGATAATGCCCTCCCTCACACTACACATGTTTAAACTGCTTGCCTTAGTGCTTGCCGAACATTAACTTGGCCAGCAAAGTCGCCGGATCTCTCTCCTATTCAGCACGTTTGGAGCATTATGGGCAGGGTTCTCCAACCAGCTCGGGATGTTGACGATCTAGCGTGCCAGTTGGACAGAATTTGGCACGATATCCCTCAGGACGATATCCGCAACCTCTATCAATCGATGCCAAGTCGAATAACTGCTTGCATAAAGGCCAGAGGTGGACAAACGCGTTACAAACTTTTTCACTTTGTGAAGCTTTATCACTTCAATAAATCATCCGATTTTTCTCAAACTGTAATCATTTGTTTTTCTGTAGATATCTTGGTGCGTCGTTTTTTTTGTCTAAGTATGTATATATACACACACATACAACGCATTTCGAATTTTTGAACAAGTTTAGAGCTTTTCACGTACGAGCCATTAAAAACGGATTTTCAGTTTAATAAGCAAATGAAAATGTGGATATTATAGTTTAAAAGTTCATATGGATTCTATAAAAAGAAAATAGGGATTTCTCAGTTTGTTTCAACCAGCACAGTGAATACACAAGAAAAAAAATAGGTGCATTAAAAAAATTATCTTTCTTTTCGAACAGAATATGCATTGAAAATTGTTAACTGTATTAAACTTTAACTAAAAATCAATTAACTATATTGTGAGATTTTAATATGTCCAAGCAAATGTGCAAAAACACCTGAATCTTTAATTAATATTTAGGTATTCTTTGAAGCAGGATACGTGAAAAATGACCAAAGCCCCCGCCGGGACTCGAACACGGACCTCTCGAATACGCTCCGAGCGTGCTGACCCCTACACCACGAAGGCATGCGAAGAAGGAGGGAGAAATACCTTATGATATGAGTAATACTCGAATTTACTAGCTTCCTGATTGCAGAGAAATTTCCTTCTTAAAAGTCCATTTCCCCAAAATTTTATTAAATAATTTTAACACTAGTCTTACAAATTGTTGCAATTTGTCATAATTTGAATATTCTTTATTTCTTAATTGAAAGAGAAAATAAACTTGTACGTAAAATTACGCCTCGTGTAAATACAAGCAATATTTGTAAGTTAGGAGAGAAACTTTAAGATTACTTCACTAATTTTGCCAGTATCAGCATTCACTCTTCCAAAGTTGATTATTATCAGAAATAAGACGACTTCATAATCGATTGATTATACATAACGCTATCTGCTTAAATCAAGTAAAACTGAATTTTGAGACTGCGATATAAATAGTTTATAAGCCTTCATGAAAAAATTTCCAATTGATGACCTTGAAAATTTTTTTTGCACGAGTTTTATTACTTTATCTCTTATACTAATATCTAGTCACCAACAGAGGTTTTTATGCATCTGACATTGAACAGCAAGTGCATTATGAAAACACTGAGCGCACCTATGAGGTTGAGTGCATGGCAAGCGTATAAAAGATTCGAAACTTACCTGTACTGTTTTATGTGAGAAAGATGAAGAATATTATATGAGATAATTAATTTTTTTGGAAAAAATGTATTGTTTTTGCAAGCAAACTGCTCACACAAATCAAATGCAAAACTTGCAATAAGTTGACCTTAGTATAACTATGAGTGCTCTATATAAAAGGAGAAGTCGGTGCCTTTCATGTTGGAGCAATTTATCATTTTCCTTAGCCAAAAACCTATTTTACGGTTACGCATTATATTATCAATTCATTTTATATTTTTCATAAAAAACCTTATAATTTTCAGGAGATGGATAATTCCATCACAAAAAAATCTGATCTTGACATCAGCGATGGCAGTGGTACAGATAGAATGAAAGACAAAAAATTGCTCGAAATGTCAGTCGCTTTTGACGAAGAATAATTGAAATTTCGGGAAAACATATTTTCACTCGCACCATATGTGGAAATAAACATGGCAACAGCGCGATGGTGCCAATTAAATTAAAGCATTAATTTATAAAAGAACATAAAAATCTTTCATCAAAAAATCCTTTCTAAAAAATTAAGAATCCTTCAAAAGGCTTTTAGAAACGCAAAGTAAACAAAGACGACAGTTTGAAAAAATGGATGAAAGTTAATGATGATTTCAACTGGCGTTGTACAGAATTCCTGAGTTAAAACAGCATTCAATACCACACACGACAGCAGAATCTCTAATTTTGCCTGCCTGATGTGAAGTATCGAAAATTAAGTTTTGGGGAAAACCTCAAAGAAAATAATTTTGGAGATACTGGTATCTGAAGACACGATTCGCAGAAGAATAAATGACATGCTCTACAACACTAAATAATTGCAGGTGAGCTTATTATTATGCCTTATGCGTTACAAGTACTGATATAAGGGGCAAAGCGCATCTTTTATGCTTTGTACGATTTTGTGAACAGAAGATAATAAATTAACCTTTATATTGCAATGAACTTTTGGAGCAGGATTTAAATGACGCGTTAACCTTGTATTCAGGTACGTTAGCATTATCAGGAAATTAATGTGTCGGTATTTGTACCAACGCAGCAGCATCTATGATGGGATCAAAGGATTGGTAGTTAACGAAAACAATCAATCAAAATATACTATTTCATCAATGTTTCTTGTAACGAGAAGTACTTCTCATACAGACTAAGAAACTAAACAATGTATTAGATCGAGTAA
Organism: Stegodyphus mimosarum; assembly: GCA_000611955.2. Taxonomy (NCBI): domain Eukaryota; kingdom Metazoa; phylum Arthropoda; class Arachnida; order Araneae; family Eresidae; genus Stegodyphus; species Stegodyphus mimosarum. The sequence continues at coordinate 179,597 of KK114136.1, read as the reverse complement.
TTTATAAGGTATTTCTCCGGCCTTCTTAGCATGCCTTCGTGGTGTAATGGTCAGCACACTCGGCGCGTATTCGAGAGGTTCGTGATTCGAGTCCCAGGGAGGGCATTGCTCGTTTTTAACATCTTCTGCTCCTCCCCAAAAATAACTCATGTCTCTAAAATTTTATTAAAATAAGACTGACGAAAAGCTGATTTTTCAAATAACTTTGTTCATCTATGAAAACAGACTATATTTACTTCTTCATACAGAAGTGAGGTGGCTGTCTTATGGAAAAGTTTCAAGTCGTGCCTTGCAATTAAGAAATAAATTACTGATCTTTTTCGGAACAGTAAAATACGAAATTTTTCCAAAATATCCGAAAAATGATAACTGCTACAACAATTGGTGTATCTGCTTGATAGTTTTGCTTATTTTAATGCCATCAATATAAGTATGCAAAACAACAACGAAAATATTCTTACAGCGACTAATAAATTATGTGCAATAAAAAAAATACCGAGAAAGAGATACGTAAGAGACAGAATCACAGAAATGTTCCGTTTTGTGCACAATAATAAACCAGACAATCATTTCTTTAATAAATGAATATTTAAAAATAATAGAGCTGTTAAACACTGAATATTGTTGACTGGATAAAATTCGTGTGTTTCTTCCGACTTCTTCAGTTTTACTCTATATGTCGAAGAATACCGGATATCGTTTTCTTTTAACCATAAACATATGAGTTCATTAAATATACTTTTGAAAAATTCTAGATCTCTGTTAAAGTCTTTACTTGGGTCTAACAAAATATAAAGTACTAAACACCTTATAATTATTTTTCTCGTCATATCTTTTAGAGGCAAAATTTTCAATGATTAATATTAAAGAAAAGAAACGCTAGAATCTAAGAAATTTAGAACAGGAAACTTGAAGGGCTCTATCATTCTTTCGTTCCAATATTACTGAAACCTGAGAAGTCATCAAACATACGTATGGTATTAAATTTGAGATTTTTTAAAATCTTGTAATTTTAAGACTTTAAATTAATATGTTTGCGTTAACTACAATCCGTATTATGTTTATATATATATATGTATATATATATATATAGATATATATATACACTGCTCGATATTGGAAATGCAACACCAAGAAGGAGTGGTCAGAAATTTATGCAAATTTTAGAGTAGACGCACCTCACTGAGTTATGCGAATGATGTGAAATGAGCAGCTCTCCGACACACGTGAAGTAAGATGTAAGGGAAGGAACGTGCAGAATGGGCAATATTCGTGTCGTTATTTTCTGCCAGGCGAATTATCAAAGAAAGTTGGTTTTGTCCTGGAGGATACATGTAATAGGAGAGAATGGGCCTTCAGGGGCTGCTTCTTTTTCAGCAGAATACCGCCCGACCACCCAGGGTTCGAATCTGCCAACATGTTCTGCAAGGTATACAGATGCTTCCCTGGCCACCGTACTTTCTTGACCTGTTACCAATCGAACAAGTGTGGGATGTGATTGGACGCCGTTTGCAGACGCTGCCCCTGCCTCGCTCAGAAGACGAACTGTGGCAAATGGTTGAATAGAATAGAGAGCCATCCCTCAGGACACCATCCGCACTCTTATTGACTCTATGCCTAGACGTGTTTCTTCGTGCATTGCTGTCCGCGGTGGTCCTACATTTTACTGAGCCGACGCCGTTCTCGTTCTGTATTCTGACTATCATTTTGAAATAAAGATCACTTATCACTGCTTGCTGCCTCTGTCTTTTTTCCAAATTTCATCACTTTCTGACCACGCCTTCTTGGTGTTGCATTTTCAATGTCGAGCAGTGTATATATAAAGTAACACATTGAAACACGTGTGACCAATCTTTCGCCTACAATGGGCCTGAGACAAAATTTTTCTCTTCTGTTTTTTCCTCTTCTTTTCTTCAATAGTTTTTTTTAATGGCCGTAGGCTTTATTTAATAGCCATTAGCCTTGTGCCATTTTAAGCGCCGAAAGTGGTGGCCATTCCACTATAGAAACAGCTAACAGATGACCACTGTTGCCTCTTAGGAAGGGACGAACAGTTACAGCCATGTCTTCTTCGGTATTCGATCCTAGGTCCATCGCTACCGTAGTCAGGGTCATTAACCACTATACGAGCCGGTCACCTTTCTTCAAATAGCGGAGTTATTTCGCGAGTAATGCCCTTTTCCCCTTTGCGCCCTTGATTTAAAAAAAGTTGGCTACTTCTCCTTTAAAGCCTATGATGTACCATAACTGCTGCCAGGAAAAATATATCAGAATTTGGTGTTTCTCAACTTCCAAAAGGCTGAAAAACAAGGTCTCAGGTAGATAACCACTCGTGGGCTTTGCCATAATCCAAATAACTCAAACTCGGGGCCTTGATAATTATCTGATTGCATTTAGTGACTTACTGCTACATTTGATAATTTTTGACTAATTGTCAAGCAGAAAAAAAATTGGGGCTCTTAAGTAATTAAATTTAGTTAAGTTTACCAAGTTCTGAGTACTCACATTTTAGGTAATGTGAACGCTAAGACTAATTTTTAATTCCCATTGTCATTTTCTTCTAAGCGCCAAATGTTCCATAAAACCCTTAGAGTACAAAAAATATGTTAAAAAATGCCATTCGATGTAATTTTTGCTTCCTACCAAACAAAAGCACCCACCGCTAGATTAAATATTTTCTGCTTAGGATGCAATCAATTTAGTTCAATTTTGTCCTTTATTTTAATCAAAATACACAGCGTTTAAAATTTAGGATTGTTTTAACTTCATGAAAATATTTAAATTGTTTTATACTTAAAAAAGAGAGAATTGCTTTGAAATTTATCTAGAGTACGTTGCTTTGATTTCATGTAATATTTTCAGCTTGATACATTGCAAGACATAAGCAAACAGAAAACTGTCTGCACGACCATTTTTTCCGCATGGAGTCGTATACCTACTCAAACGTGACATCGATATAAAAGACCCCCTTCATCGTCATCGATCTAGGAGGTTTCCATTCCCAAAGGAAAATAAGTGTGGTACAGAGAGAAGGGGAGAAAAGCAGTCCACGAGACATCGTTAACCCTCTCGGTACTCGCGCCCAGAATGGTAAGTGGGTTCTGGTGTCAAAAGGGTTTTCCCGTAAAATACACGACTGGCCGTTATTGGCAAGTTCCCGACCATTAAGGTCAAGGGTAGGAAGGGACGGGATTTTTGGGAAGAATTTCGGATCGACCTCTAACCTGCTGGAAATTTGTTGTCGTAATGTGTTATCTCTCTATAAAAGAGTTAACGTAAAAACAACCGGTTTCGGAAAAACTAAATTAAGACTTTTAGAAGGAATACTTTATTATGTTGCTGCTCGAAAAGAAACTCGAGTTAAAACTCCATTAATGGTCGAATTTTCGTATATAATTTTGTTCCATTTCTTTTTCTGAGATTCATGTGCGATTATATTTACATCTATAAGGCTG
>KK114136.1:158439-176122 GCA_000611955.2 Stegodyphus mimosarum | reverse complement strand
TCCATCCACACAGATTAAGTTAATTGACATATTTTATATTCTCCTCAGTCTTTCAAAGTGACCAGAATAACTGAAGTACCTTTTACTTATTGTAATACATTCAGTTCTCGTAAGAAACCCAGTGAAATTTCAAAGGAAAACTAGATATATTGTTCACTGGTCTTTAACAAAGAGTTTTTGATAATTTAATTTACTTTTGCATTTAATTGTCTAGGAGAAAAAAGTAATATAGGTTTGAAAGAACTAAGTTGCACTGTAAAAGCTTTCGGTTATAAATTGGTATACCTGGTAACACTGTAAAAGTTTTCGTTATAAACTGATATACCTGGTAAATAGTAACTAAGTAACTGATGCACCTGCTAAATTGAATGTAGATAAAATACTTACTTACCCCTGATCTATGATGCTTTGGCAAAATATTGTTTCCATGAGGCAAGCTAAGTCCTTCCTATACCAAAAAAATTAGTATTGCTAATAGCTACATGAATTATGATTTAATTATCATTGCAGAAGAATTTCAGAATGGTAACAGATTTAATTAAAAGCGGTTTAAGTTTATCTTGCTTATTTGATTTAGGAGAGAAAGATTAAGTAAAATAATAATAATTAAAAAATAACTGAAAGCTTTCAGATTTTATATTACGCCCAAAGGGGCTTTTTTAACGCCTTTTATGTTACCTTTGATCATTAAATATGTTCTTCACACTTAATCCATAAAATTCAATTCAGTAGTAATCTCACAAAATTATTTAAAAAGAGTATAATTTTAGAATTTCCGATACACAGTTTCGCACGCTGGAGATATAAATGCTTTTTTTACCTACAGTGTTGCCATTGCTCACTTTGAAATTGTTGAGTTTGTTAAGCGAAAATTCGTTCGAGTTTTACGAAATATGAAATAGATAATAAAACAAATTCCAAATTTGGGCTTCCAAATGTCCTTATTCGGGTGGAAAGGTACCGTATTCAAAATCTGATAGCTCTAGATACCGTTGTTTTATCACAATACTAGAAATATACATATATTTATGCAGATTCTCATTATTTAATTACTTTAAATATAATGCAACGTTCTAATATTTGGCGGCAACAATTTGAAAAGTGAAACGCCATTTGTAATGAACTAACGGAAAATGCAAAACGAAATTAGTAACCCTTCTGGGTGAATCGCCCTTTGGGTTAACTGTAGTTAAAAAGTATATCTTACAGTCATGCATACTTAGAATATGCTTAACAATTCCTATCTATCGTTACAGTCTTATGTGTTAAGTATTTTATATACTCAATATATCTGTATATCTCCTACGCAATAATGCTCCTTTAATAAGCTGAAATGCAGCAAGAAATTTGTATGAGAGAACTTTTAATATTAAAAATTTAATTCATACTTGGGTGTCATATGTTTCTTTCCTATAACTGTCTATTCATTTTAGAGAAGGAATAATATATTGGAATGTAATTTCTTACAAATCAGCAATCCGTAATTCATTTAAAAACAATAAATCTCCTATTTCAAGCATTCAACACTCTTCAAATATTATTTGTACTTGAGAGTTCAGTTTCGGTTGAGTTCAGATATGGCTTGATAAAATATTCATTAGTCTTAGCTGATTGTCAAAATAATCACGTACTCTTGCCTAGACCAATACAGCACCTTCGGAAATTTTGCTAAAAAATTGTTCAGCGAAGTTTCACGATTTTCCCGAGGGCTAATTTGACCTGTGCATTTTCCGATAACTTTTTATTAAGCGGGAAGTGAGGATTCTGCGAAAACATACACGGAAATGACAAGATTAATATATACATATATTCTTCGGTAAACTTATTGCTTGTTCAGCATCTCGACACTAAGCCACTCAATCATTGTAATATATTTTTGTATGTTTCACACTGTCTTGGATTTTGTTTAAAGTAAAATAAGCAAAAAATACTCATATTAATCGGTCTTCTTTGCGATTTCGTGACGCTTATGCTTTTTTTAATGAACTGGAGTTATCAAGTAAAAATGCAACGAATGCATACTTGCCATAAGTTAAGAAACTAGGTTATAAGTATGTTGGATCTGAACAACATTAGAAATATTATACGGATACCAGATTATTGTAGGAAATATGAAATAAGGTAAAGAAAAATGTTTTTATTTAAAGCTGATAAAATAATTAATGAACTAAAAGAAGAAAAATTAAAATAATAAAAAATCTGAAAGTTTTCAGATTTTAGATTACGCCCAAAGGGGCGCTTTTTTAACGGTTTGTGTGTTACCTTTATTTATTAAATATCATGTTCTTTGAACTTAATCCATCAAATTCAATTCAACAGCAATATCGCCAAATAATTTTAAAAGGAACATATCTTTAGAATTTCCGATACACAGTCTCGCGCGCTGGAGATAAAAATGTTATTTGTTTTCTGTACAAAGTTGCCATTGCTCGCTTTAAAATAGTTGAATTTGTTAATTAAAAATTCGTTTAAGTCTTACAAAAATATAAAATCAATAATAAAACAAATTCCAAATTTGGGCATTCCAATGCCCATATTAATAGGAGGATTACATCATTCAAAATTTAATGACTCTAGGTAACTCTGTTTTATCACAATGCGAGAATACATTTATGCAGATTCCATTATTTAATTTCTTTAAATATAACACATGGCGATAATATTTGGTGGCAACAGTTTGAAAAGTGATATGGACATTTACAGTGAATCGACGCAAAATGCCAAAACGAAATTAATAGCCTGAGCTAACGCTCATTTGGGCTAAAAATAATTTATTATACAGTTTCATGTGAAGTTAAATAAATTTTATTTACAAAACTCATCTATAATTTTATACCACAAATAATAAAAGCTTGCGCTGTCGTTGATATATTTATAAGGATAATAGTTTATACTTTTCACAATGCAATTCGATTAATAGATTTCATTATTTGGGTGCCCACACTTTTATTAATCGCGATATAAAATTGTAGATGAATTTTGTAAGGAGGTTTACTAAAGTTCTTGTTCACATGAAACTGCATAATAAATTATTATTCTTCTTTTAGTTCATTGATTATTTTATGAGTTTTAAATAAAATCTTATTTTATAAAAACGTTTTTTGCTCATTTTATTTTCATCTTTTAGTCTCAATGACATATTGTTAATTAAATCACCTAGTTGAAAAATGGTTTTCCAAGAATGACAAATTAATCTTCTATCTTCAACAATTCTGTAACTTCAAATGGCTGATAAAATCAAACGATTTCCAGAAATTTTCCAAAAAAAAATCAGAAATTACGTTAATGATGCCACGTAAACTTAATTTAAAAGATTTTTTACTTTCGCTCTGTCCCATAGTGCAAACAGTAAAATTTGGAAAGATTTAATTTGTTCATTAAACGAAAATATGTGAGAAAAATTGTTCCAACATTAATTAAAAAAAAACTCTGAATTAAGTTTTGAAAAAAAAATATTGCTGCACCATATTGCATTGTCATTGTTAAAATAAATTAGTGTCACTTTTGCATAATGATACTCGAAAACATAAAAAACAAACAAGAAGCAAACGATATATTGGTTAGAAGAGGATTCTACCTATTTTTTGATGCAGAAGTCTTAAAAAAGATTTTGTACTAGTGCTGTACTTGTGTTTCATTCTTTTTCAGCATGTTACCTTCATTTTTTGGATTATACTTTTGATATTAATGCATAATATTTAAGCCTAAAGATATTTAAAACTTATAAATAAGTCTCTTGTAAGTTCTTGTTTCAACACTGCAATTTAAACGTTTGTAAACACTGTTCATTTTGACTTGTGTTCTATTTGAGGAAAGCAAACTCTCTAATTTCTTAAATAAAGATTTCATAGTTATTCTAACTTATGATTCTATAATAAAACTGTGCTAAATAGAGGATAATGTACTCAATTGCCTTAATTGTTTTAAATGTACGAAATATTAGTCATCCACAATGACTGTATGTTCAGACTTTGAGTGATCTGGCTTACAAGAAAATAATTTAAAAAGTCGATGGCAAAATTTTTTACCTTAGTGACACAGAGAGTTTACAAAAAAGCTTTAAACGTGTCTAGTTTCTAAAAAAGTATAAAAATACATCAAATTAATAATTTTTATCATTCTTGTTTTAGACAAAGATGCAAAGTTTGTTTTACAACATTTCAAAATTTAAATTTTTTTAAGAGATACATTTCTGAATGTTAGAATTTTAAAGTCTCAGAAAATAGCGTAACACAATAAAATTAAGAAAACCAAATTTAAACTGAAATGCTGACAAAAATGTACATATAAAATGAAAAAATAAAAAGGCAGAGAAAATTTCGTTGCAAATAATTTTAAACGCTAAGCAATCGTTAAACTATGGCATTTCTGAATAATATAAAGAAGCGATAAGAATTATGTAGCTTGATTAAATTATAACTTTGAAAGTTATATGTTCGCAAGCGATGCGATGGCCGCAAGAACCGATTTTTTAGTTTACCCTTTACCCCGCTTTATTTAGATTTTATACTATTACTAAATATCATGTTATATTAATTATATATTATTATATTATTAAATATCATGTAATATTAATTATATATTATTGTATTAATAAGTATCACGTTCTTGGCCCTGAAATCACATAACATTCCGTTCAACAGCAATATCACAAAATATTTAAAATCAACATATCGTTAGATTTTCCGATAAACAATCTCGGGCGCTGGAAATAAAACATTTTTTTTGCTCGTTTTGAAATCTTTGAGACTGTTAATAAAAAAACTCGTTTTACAAAATATGAAATAGATAATAAAACAAATTCAAAATTCGAGCGTCCAGGTGTACGTGTTTGGGTGGAGGATTACGTTATTCAAAATTTGATAGCTCTAGGTACCTTCGTTTTTTCACAATGCGGGAAACATAAGTACATTTATGCAGATTCTTCATTATTTAATTTCTTTAAATATTACACAGGGCTCTAACATTTGGTGGCAACAATTTGAAAAGTGAACCGACATTTATAGTTAACCAACGCAAGATGCCAAAACGAGATTAATAGCCCTTAAGGGCAACCGTCTGTTTGGGCTAATAAAAGCAGAAAATGGCCAACTAACGGATAGCATCTTACAACTAATGATACGTTTTTCATATTTTCAATGTAACATAAAAGTATCTTAACTTTTAGTTGCAGTCGCCTCTTTTTACCTCCAGCGCACTTTCCCTTTTTTTCGCGCTTAATGAACGTCTTTGGTAATGATCGAAAAATCTAATAACATTTACAAAAAATAATAAACATCTTTGCACGAGATTAACATAACTACGAATTTTATTTAAATTGAAAACCCGATTACCAGTACCAGTACCCGATTAAATATCTCACTATTAAATACTACAAATAACAAGAAAGTTACATTTCAAATAGGTGGTACTGCTTTTATATTGTTTGACTGTATATCTGGTACAATGCAAAATGCAAAGAGCAAAGATAAAGGTTACTGGCAATAAGTATATTGCGCGTAAAAAAAAAAGGAGGGGGGATAGTTCTATATCTCTTGTTCTACTGCGTCGATTGACGAAATTCAAATAGCGTTTTTCATGTCTGGACAGCGTGACTTCGTATATGTATTAGATTTATACATAGTATTGTCCTAACATAGATATTTCGACACAAAATCGGACTTTTTCTGAAATAATATATCAATTTTTTTCCATATTACGATTCTACGACTCAAACTATGCCTAGATATTAAATTTTGTAATTTTTGGTGAGACATTTATGGAGAAATTTGAAAATTTATCTTGGCGGATTTTTATCAGTTTGTGCCAAGAATCAATGTACGAAAAACTTAGAGAACTTCTTAATTTATAGCAAACAAATTTCCTTTCCTTTTTTCATTAACCACGAGCGGAAAAAAGTCATTGTTCATACTTTCAAATAATTTTAACAGAGTGCGTAAGCCACATTTTCGTTATTATAGCTTATAATAAATACGTCAAATTTCAAATCGCGCCAAAATGTAAATTCATGTATATCTTAGAAAATTTTCAATAAAAAAACTCTATTGTTTTGCAGGTATGTTTAAAAATACGTCTACTTTAAGGTGATACAAAAATTTTATAGATTATAATTCAAATTTGTTTCGAAAAATTTATAAAAATTATTTAAAAATATAAATTTTGAAATAAATCATAAAAAATGAGCGAATTTTATTTGGAAGGAATCTAAATTTCGAAATGTGAAAGAAAGAATAATATTAATAAAAAAAGAGATATTAATAAATATATAGAACATTCAATTAACATTGGGGAGCTAAAATTTTGAGACCTAATTTTTCAAAACTACTCGTGCGATTTTTACAAAACTTGGCAGTTTGGCATAATTTGAGTCATAGAATCGAAGTATGGGAAAACATTGGCATGTCACTTCAGAAAAAGTCCGATTTTGTGTTAAAATACCTATATTAGAACAATGCTATATATAAATCTAATGCATGTATTAAGTCGCGCTTTCGAGACATGAAAAAAGCAAGTTGAATTTGGTCAATCGGCCCAGTAGAATGGGAGATATAAAACTGTCCCCCTTTTTTTTGCAGTGTACATTTTTTTGCTAGGTTAAAAGAAATTTTACAAATATCTAGCAGACTATTTTGCTTTCGTTAGTTTATATAATATCATTTTTATTTATATTTGAAGAGTATTAAGTCTTACCAAAAAGGAAAAAAAGGATTTATACCGTACAGACAAAAAATAGCAGATGTGAAGTAAATGTACAAAACGAAATTATGGCAATTTCAGAAAAGGGGATGCTTTAGTTAAGAGAAAAAGTCACAAAGTGAGCAAGTCAGCAAGACATTGGTCCATCTCTGGACTGGATGCGAGTTGTTAATTGTCAAAGCATTTCGTTTTTGTAAACTTTAATTTCAATTCCTCCTGTTCCACAAAGTATACCATGAGGCTTACACAAGTAAGTTACAGCACTAACAAAATTAACAAATGTACAATAGTACTGCAAAAAAATTTCAGAAAAAGGTACTGAAGTCTGAAAATGTTGAAAACAATTGATGGCCAAACACACTCAGGAGCATCAAAGTTGCCTGAAGCGTCATCCTCTGCTGGACATGATGAACGCACTCAAGAAGAATATACTTTACATTTTCATCGCCGCTACCGCAGATGCACAAAGTGCTTGAAGCAAGTCCAAATCGCTCTTAAAGCTCCTAAAATTGCCGTGTCTAGTCAAAAATTGAGTTACTTTAAAATGAGCTGAATACTGAAAACTTTTATTCTGTGAAAAATTGTAGGAGAAACCTGTTTGTCCATTGTGCTTTTGGTAGACCAGATATTCTCTGTTCCAGATACATTTAGCATCATTTCTATGAAAGCGCTTCTAGTGAGAAACAAGAATATGGAGATTTAAATCAATGCGACGTTTCGTAGCTAGTTTTGCTAGACCATTAGTTCTCTCGTTTCCAAAATTTCCTCAGTGTCCACGAACGTAAGCAAAATGAATGTATCATGATATCAAGATCTTCCAAAGTCTTAATAATAACCTGAATTTCAACGGCAAGTTTCTCTGAAACTCTTATTTTCTGTAAGAATTATAGCAAAGAAAGAGAATGACAGCATATCGAAATACGCATTGAACTCAAACCACTACAAGAATTTTGAATTCTTTTCACAGCAAAGATTAACATAGAAACTTGTAACATTCATTATTTTAACTAACCAAGTTATTTTTAGTTTGAACTTTCCTATCGATATCTCAAAGTTTCAGTTGCTGCCCGAATTTAGCGCGAGCGAGATATTTATGCAAATCTCATATATCTGATAGCAGTTTAAAAGGCAGGAGTTAACGAGGAAAGCAGACAGAGTCTTGGATTTATCGCCATAAGGCTGTGCGCGCAAAGATTTCCTCTGTCTAGTGAAAGTTCGCCTTCATAGGCAATTGAAATTACTAGTTCTTGCTCGTGAAATTCGCATTATTGCATTTCACTAAGAGTTAGGCTTCCCTCGCCGTCCTACTTAAGGTTAAGCTTAGGTATTTGAATTGTTAACACACTTTATTTCATATTATTTTAGTTCAGCCCAAGTAGTGGCTTACTCTCAAGTTGGAGAGTTGTAATTATTTGAATTAAAGGGTCCTTTAAACCCTCCTTCTGAATTTGTAGTTCTTCAACACTAAAGGACATAGCCTAGATTTGCTCACTGTCCTCCACATAGGGTTTCACATCGTATGTTTAGCAAGAAGATTAAGAGATTGAAGGTGAAACCTTATAAACTCAGTTTCAAAAACAGAACACTTATCATTCATTCTGCACATCCTAAAGTCTCTTTCTTGTTTATTTTCATAAACAACAAAAGCGAGGCCAACCTTATCTTTCATCTTACTTCAGTCTGTAAAACAAACTAATCTGTACTCTTCAAGAACAACATAGGAATAGCCAACAATTGGTACAGGATTCCCGTTCATAAGATGAGTCGCGCCCACCAGCGGCCGAGCGGTAAAGACGATGAACACTGACAGTTCGGTCCGAGGTTCGAATCCCGCGAACGGGCTGGCTGCATGGGCGTTTTCGTGGTTTTCCCCATGTGTAACGTGTATACGAGCCAGTTTCCCTTAGAAAGTCCTCCACGAAGGCATCCCTCCCTTTAGGCAGATAGCCCTCGTGTGCTTTGCCGTAATTGAATAACCCATAAGATGAGTCAAAGAAGAAACTGTAAGACTACCGTCAAGAAAATTTGATGAAGATCGCCTGAAAATGCTTTCCTTTATAGCAATATTGCTCAATATCTCAATATCTGTGGGTGGAGCGCTAGCGACGGTAAAAAGTGTCTCGTGACTAATAGTTTTGTAGCCACGAATAATTCTTGAAAAAATATCTTCTTTGAATTTTCTTTAGAAGCTAGCTATTTGCTTTTTTCAGTAAAGTACCACCCGAAACCCTTGATGCGTAGGAAAACACCGGCACAATTCCTTGGCTATAGATCAATTTAAGAACATCTGGTATGACTCCATAAATGTTTTTAGGAATCTTATGTAATCCCGAGAATATCTTTTCGCATTATTTGAGTCATAAATTCGACAGGTGATGCTTTGTCGGATATCGTACAAATTATATCGAACTGTCGACATTATGGGATGTTGGAGGTGGCCACCAGCCCCCCAAATGCGAGAGATGTGGCAAATTAACTGGTAAAGGAAGTGTTTAGTATTCACAAAGAGGATCAATATAGATGCGCGACGTATGGGGACGAGTGTTATCTTGTTCAAAAGTTAAGCCTAAAATGGCGCGAAAAAAATGTCAGACACAGGTTCGCAGCATTTCATGAACATACCTTTGAACCGAAATAATACCACGGCTGACTATCAAAGAAACCAAACCTACTACTATCAAGCGAAATAGAGCTCACATCTCTCTGTAACAGCCCGTATAGTGGACGGTAATGAAGTTAAGATCTCAAACTACTCTGGTTATATTCTGACAAGTTTGCTCTGGTTGTCAGAACATGGTTAAAAAAGAAAATCGTCACTGAGTGAAGACGAATCGTCTTTACTCAAAGCAATACCGGATCTGTCGAAACTAGGACTACTGCAGTAGCATTTATGGTATACAAAGGTTAGCGATAAGTAACATAATAAGCGGTGTGAGGGAAAATTCTTTTCTGAGTTTCTATCAATATGTCTGGCTCTCATTTCTGTGTGGATTGTTGGATCTTTGATATAGATGAAACGCGTGCTGTGAGAACACTCTGAGAATTGTCCTTTTTTTTTCGACTCTGTTTCCACTTCTCACCTACCGACGCTAAATCACACATCAGTTGATCACACATTCCTGCCAGAACTGTTTAACTACCTCTTCGCTCCAGCTCAAGCGTTAAGTGATTCTTCGATTTGCCCATTCAGTCTCTCTTACTGCGTTAACATGGTGTCTTTCTTTCTGCGAAATATGCTCGGAATGAGTATTAATATATCAGAAGGCATTGTTACAATTAAGATGAGAAGCCCCAATCAAAATCTGATAAAAGTTTTCTATTAAAAATCGAATTTAGCTCATTAATACACATTCAGGATGTTAAGTTTCCAATGCGGAATTTCGGCTACTCATCAACTGGACGCCAAGTTTTAATCCTGATTAGGTTTTATGATAGAAATAACATAGGTTAATTAGTTAGTTAAAAAATGAGAAGGAAATGAGAAAGGAGTTCGTAACTGGAATAAGAATAAGAAAGTTTTAGAATTCGTCTAAATGTTTTTACCTATCTCAACATCTCTTCTGGGAAGTATGTCAGCATGTCTTTTGTCAAATTACTTTGCGAAAAGTATTGAAATTTGGAACCAAAGAATGAGAAAAAATAACTATGAATTTATATAAATTTATCCTATATGAATTTTGGAACTAGTCATTATTAGTAGTCCAAGGAACAATTTGCCTAGAAGGGCTATTAATTTCGTTTTGGCACTTTGCGTTGAAAACTATAAACGGCGAATCACTTTTCAAATTGTTGCCACCAAGTATTGGAACCTTGTATTATATTTAAAGAAATTAAATAATAAAGAATCTACATGAATGTATTTACGTTTCTCACAATGTGATAAAACGACGGTACCTAGCCATCAAAATTTGAGTAACGTAATCTTCCATAGAATATAGGCATGTGAAAGCCCTAATTTGGAATTTGAAATTTGTTTTATTATAGATTTTATATTTTTTAACATTTTAACGAATGTTTGAGTAACAAACTAAACGATTTCAAAGCGAGCAATGGCAACACTCTACGAAAAAAAACATTTTTATCTCCAGTACACGAGGCTCTGTATCGGAAATTCTAAAGATATGCTCATTTTAAAATTATTTTGCGATATTGCTGTTGAACTAAATTTTATGGTTTGAGTACGTAGAAAATGATATTTAATAAGTAAAGGTAATACACAAAACGTTAAAAAAACGCCCCTTTGGACGTAATTTAAAATTTGAAACCTTTCACACTTTTATTGTTTTTTTATTTTTAATGTATTACTTTAAAATTTTTACTTTTGAAATTGTTTCTTTACTTTCGTGTACCATTTTCTCCTGTTCATAGTAAACCATGCTTTACCTTCAGGAATTGCCATTTCAGATTTTTATGGATGAAATTCTACGTTTGAAACGTACTACCATCTCTAAAATATTTAAAATAATAATTTACACTTTCGTTCACTCTAAAAGTATGTATTATTTTATCATTTATAAGTGTTTAATATTATTTTCTCTTTTAAGGTATGTTTATTGTTGTCATGTAAGTTTTGTTTCGGTTAAATAATTGCATATTGCGTAAACTTTTTGTATCAACTTAGAAGAAGAAAAAACTACTTTCAATATGCAGAGACCTCCTGCCGAAGCAGCTTCTGAAACAAAATGGTGCTGTCGAATCGACGCTGTAGGAGGTGTTTGGAACACATTCCCATCAATTCGGCTTGTTCCCATGCCTCCAGCCGTCCATCTAGAAGATTAATCTCAAAGTAACTTAACCCTTCTCTCACTCATCTAACCGATCCCTAAACAACAATCCTTGATTGGACGGAGAATTTTAGATGGAGATACTTATGGGTGCTTTTTACTGCGGTCTTTTCACAAGAGACATTGAACTCAAGAAAATGAGGGATAGATTAGAGAAGTCTTTTTTATTCTGCTTCGATGTACGGGGTCGAATGCGTGTCTGGCATTCGATACATCGCTCGTCAAAGAGGACCAAGTGTGTCTGGTTTGTAGTTAAGTGATGATAACTGAATAAAACTTGAATTCTTTAATTAATATCGAAGTAACATATTTTAATATATTCGTTGCTAAACTAATATTAAAATACAAGAAAAGACATAAGCAGTGTACATCTGAGAAGGGTACCGAAAGTTTAGAAAGATTAGTATGTAATAGCAATGCATAAACTGGCCATTAATTTTTCCATTTTCCTTTTAGTTTTATCTAATTTTTTATTGCCTTATATTTTGTCTTCAGTATAGAAAACTCATTTTACTTTATTAGACTCTTTTGGTAGTTAATGCAACACAGCGAATATGTAATTATTTTTTAATTTTATTAAACGAATCTTAATTTTTTAATCTTTGATACTTTTGTTTTAATCCTTTCGAGTAAGGGAAAAAAAGCTGTAAAATCCACGAACTTAAATCGTATGTGACTGGTGGTGCTGGTGACGAAGGGTGGGGACACCTGATGTCTAACACAGGTAAACCTGCGCATGCCCCACGCCCCCTCTAATCCAGAGCAACAGCTCCCAGGGACAGCTAGAGAGCCGCCCTTCGCGTTCTTATAAATTAAGCACAAGATCTGGCATAGCTACTGGTTTTCACATTGGCTATACATTGGTTATAGTAGCATTTGTAAGCACAGAGTGGCATCGCCGGAATTCACATCGGCACACATTTGCCTTCCAGCCACATACACATAGAAGGCTTCTTAGCAACTTATCAAAGATTCGAATGTTTTTGAAAAACCCACCTGAGAAAAGTAAAAGAGAAAGATGGGAAGATAGTTAATCTTGAAAAAATAAGTAAAACTGATACTCATCAAGCAGTCATGTAGCGTTGAAATCAATAAAACAGGTTTTATGTCCAGATGGGATACATAAGCGCCTAAAACAAATTCAGCAAGGAATGTTCAAAAAGTAGGGATAAATCAGTTTGGGCAACTATCCCAAATTCTTAGATTGCTTTTGCTTCGAGAGTAATTATTTCGAGTGCTTAATGCTGTAAAGTTATTATTTAAATAACTGATTATTTCTGCCTTTACTATAACTTCTTTCTTTTTCTTGACCAGAATTAGATAATATTTAAACGGAGGCTTTTCGATCGTAAGACAGAGCGTGTTTCTGGTCTCCGCGTGCACGCTAAGCTTAGTTTCTGCCAGCTCTGATAAATTGTAATTATTCGGCTTTGTGTTACATCGCTGCCGACATTTAAATTTAATACGTTGGCAAAGTTACTGAGCTAGCAGCTTAGAGTGTATTTAAACTGTGCAGTCTCTGGCTACTATTCTATATTTTATCTTGAAATTCACTATTTTGTTTAGTTACGTCTAACGAGCTGCGGTTGATATTGTTAGCACTAGATTATGCATTTATGTTCTAAGTTGTGTTTAAATGAAAAGGTTTGTTTAAACGTTTCTTTGCAGTTACTTTCAGACATGAAGACACATCAGACAGACATGAAGCGAGTCACGCTTCCCGTCTGTTAGGGTTTTTGGACTGATTAACTTTTACCAGATAAAGGAAAACCTTATAGGATAACTAAATAATATACTTAAAAGTAGATATATAATATTATTATTTGATGATTCAAAATATCGGTAACAAGCATATTTGATAAGCATGGACAAGGGGTTCCAGCTCTTTATGGAATTCATTGGAAATCCTTTATTGAAGTTCAGTTTTTCTAAAGGATTTATTTTAACATGATCGTGATAGAAGATAAAACGGAAACGCGTAATCATAAATCTTTTACTGCATATTTAATTAAATTAAAAATTTTGAAGAGGAAAGTTACATTAACTCAATATGTTATTTATTTATTTAAGCAATGAAACGAACATAACATACTCGCAAAATTTAAATTCCGAATGTTTATTGCGTTTAGAATATCAAAACCCCTGAAAGTTTCGTTAGTAAAATTTTAAATAGTAAAATTTCTTTCTAAAATCCAGGACGAGAAATACTGGAAAACGAATTTTTAACCATTTAGAGAAATAAAAGGTGCAGGGAGTAGCAAAATGGATGTATGTTGAAATGCAGCCATATTCTATGACCTGAAGTAGCTTAGGCAACTTGATATGAAGAGATTATGCAACACTACATGGGCAAACAAAGACTAGGTACTTGCAAAACAACGCTCGTTCCTCATCTGAGTCTGCATTTTTATGACTATCATTCAGTTGAGCAAATAACTAAAATGGAATCAGTTGTAGTCATATAGACAACGATTCAAGTGTATGAGAATAACATTCATTAACACATAACGTGCAAAATTCACGTTAGGTGCAGTGTGCAAAATAAGAGAAACAGAGTAAATCTGAATATATCTGGATTACGATATATAATGAAAGTCACTGTTTATAAAAGCTTCCATGCTTATTTTTTTTGTAAGTGAATCTACTAAACTCCAAAATATCAGTAATAACATTTATTTAAAAGTTTATTTTTCAATGCGTTGTAAAAATAAACAGTTGTCAAATTAACTGCTAATAATAATAAATAAATACTAATTATTATTGTAAGAAATTACTAAGAATTTGTTTATCAGTTATTCAGTAGTGTTTTAGAAATATGTGGAAAAAAGTATGTAATAATATTTAACCTTCTTATCTTCTTATCTTATTTATCTTCTTATCTCTTCTTATCTTCTTCTTATCTCCCTTCTTTCCATGAGACTGAACTCCTTGCCCTCATTAATTGGTTTTTTTGACACATCCAGTTTTCCTACAAATAAATTTCACATGTAGTTTTCAGCAAGCCAAGCAAGTTTGAGGTCTATGCAGGTTTCAGAAAATTTAGCAAAGAGACGTTTTTCAAAAATATCTTAAAGTTTCGACACGGGTGTATATTCGTTTATTGACATAAAACTAACATTTTTCAGGGAGTTCAGAAGCTATGAGTATAACTGAATCATCAGCTTGAAGAAGGTAATCCGAAACCGACGACAGGCGCAAACTTGCCTGCTTGCCACGATGAATTTCATGGGCTTAGGCTGATATCGGACGAGAGATATTAGTGATAACCAGAATAGAATCCCTTTTAATTCATACTGGATGATAAGAAATTTGATTATAAGTTATTTCTCCCGCCTTCTTAGCATGCCTTCGTGGTGTAATGGTTAGCACACTCGGTGCGTATTCGAGAGGTCTGAAGTTCGAGTCCTGGAGAAGGCATTGCTCATTTTTCATGTCTCCTGCTTCGAAATATCCTAATGTGTCTACAGTGGCGCCCGAACTACAAAATGTGGTGGATGATGATTCTCCACCGCCACGATTTGGCGATTGGATTCTCTAAACCCCAGTGGCCCTTTAAAAAGGGGGTATATAAGGCATTTCTCCCGCCTTCTTAGGATTCCTTCGTAGTGTAGTGGTTAACACACTGAGCGCGTATTCGAGAGGTCCAAGGTTCGAGTTCCGGTGAGGGCATTACACATTTTTCATGTGTCCTGCTTGGAAATAATCTAATGACTCCGCAGTGGCACCCGAACTCCACAGTGGCACAGGAGGCGAGTCAGTCGCTAAATTCTGGTGGATGATGATTCTCCACCACCAGAATTTGGCGACTGGGTCGCCTAAACTCCAGTCGCAATTTAAAAGGGGGAATATATAAGGTTTCATGCTTCAAAAAAATCCTAATGATTCTATATGATAGCATGAATATCTTTCAAGTAATTAAAATTTATACACCAGAGTTTAAATAATAGTTTAAATAATTACAAAGGCAATTTGTTTTTTAAATATTTTTAGTCAGAGATTTCGAGAGAAGATTCAGAATATAAATGAAATTAAAACATATTACACGTTTTTATAGTTTATTCAGTTTTTAGATCTAAATCAACTACACACTTAGCAACTTTTCAATCAGCAGTTCCAAAATCTTCGAGATGTTATTAATCAAGCCCACAACCCACATTGAACTAGAAATATGGCTTAAAAACCAATGCCATGCTGATAGGTTATGAATTTTCTTTTGATGTTTTGCCATTTTGCACCAGTCATTGTTTTTTGGGATGGAACAACTGAAAATCAATAAGCTGAGACAAAAAAAAAACGTAAAACAAAACTCGATAACAGAAAATTCGATTTATTAGTTTCCCATTCTATATTTCGACCTTCATTTCGACTTATCGAAAATTTAGACTTTGTGAAGTTTGAGTTCTGTTACATTCTGTATCCAGTCCGAGCTCTTCAGCTTGAGAGATCGACACTGCTAAAAATTAAAGGAAAAAAATAATGAAAAAATCATATTTATTCTGAATTTGCACAATAGGTTTTGATTTGATGTAGGTTGATTTTCAATATATTTTTTAAAATTTAAATCAGGAGAAAAAAAGTTAGAAAAACTTACCCTAAAACGTTTATTTGCATTTAAATACCATAAAAAAACCGGATATTATTTTCTAGTAGCACAATGGCAACGTTAGTTTTGCTCCAGTTTTGCCATAAGATCACCTGTATTCAAATCATTTAAGCAATTTTTAATTAATTATTAGCTGAAGGGATCTGTCATTGTGAGATGATTAGAGTCATAAATTCTAATTAAAATGTTTTGAAATTAGATCCTATTTCTAATTTTAGATGTTCCACCAGGATCTAAAAAAGTAACTACAGTTAGATTTAGGTCAACTTATACTCCTGAAGCAAAAAAAAAACTCCATTAAAAAAGAACAAATTCAGCCTTTATAAAGTTAGTGCAATATGCATAATACAGTTAAACTTTTTGGTTGAATAGTGTCTCTTCTTTCTCCATGCTAAGTCAATTATAGTTTACTAACTAAACGTTGTATGAAAATCATCAGACGCATTTGAATACGACTGAGGGCAAATGGCAGTTGAGTGCATTCAGGTCAGCCGAGACTTCTCCACATTTGCTCACGATTCGTTTAAATGAGTGAACTTTTTCTGAGGTTTTTTCAACCTCGAATAACGATAGCAGTATAGATTGTTACTCAGATAAGTATGTCAGACAATTTAAATATTAAGAAATTATTTAAATAAATTGTTAAAATATTATGTAAATGTGAGAATGAAAAAGGTGAACGTCTTTTCAACGTTTCCAATGTCATTGTTATACACGTTCCCACATTGTATAAATCATTTTATTTTAAATTAAAATGTCCGTGTTACTTTGGTTTGTGTATAGCAAAATTTCTTAAGATATAAGTCAAGTTTTTAATACTGAAAAATTATTTATATTTATAACGACTGTATGTATCTATAAAACACATGTTTATAAAATATTTAAGTACGCATTCAACAGAATATATTCACATGTATATTTTTCTTAATTGTTTGAGTATATACATTACAAACTTTATATTAACAATGCAAAATGATATCAAAGTATATTGTATAAGTAAAAGGTATATGCAAATACTATAGTTGGAAATGAATTTGCATTTTAACTAAATGGAACTTCATTAAATCTTACAAAAGTGAACAGCGACAAAAACTGCATTTTGTTTCTATCTTTTAGAGAAACCAGAGAATTTTTATACGCCTTATCTCTTTTGATGTCATATATTTCATAGATCGATGGGGTAACGTGTGTGGTGGTCCTGAAAGATAGGAAAGAAAGATAATGGGAAAATGATGACACGATGATGAGCATGATATATTTCTACAAATGCCACTGAAATAACTTTTCATAGTGTGAAAATTCTTCTTATTATATAAAGTATAATTTCCAGCACTTTGAAAAAAAAAAGAATCTTCCGTTTCCCTACTTCGAAAATATAGAGAAATTTCACATTTTCCTTGCACATTAAGGAGGGAGGCACGAAACACAATCTCTGTCGTTGTTATTTATGTTACTGATCTTAGCTAGTTATCCTTTAGGCTAGACCAGATCTATGAGTCCAAGAACCGTCAATAAATCCAAAACGAAGGGAAGTCTTTTCAATAGCTCCTCTTTTATATGTTTCAAACAGGTGAGAACATGCTCAGGAGTGAAAAGATCA
>KK114136.1:81090-148617 GCA_000611955.2 Stegodyphus mimosarum | reverse complement strand
ACTCGTTATGAAAAAATAAAATTATAAGGAGTTTAATTTTACACGACAAAAATTGACCGAAATATTTCATTTCAGAATTTTCAGTTTTTGATGTTATTTTCAACTTGCCGGGAAAGATCCGTTAATTAGATTAAGTCAGAATAATTCCGTAAATAAATTTCAATCAAGTGCAGGAAAAGTGTGTATAACCTTATAATGTCCTCCCTCCTTTCCACATGCCTTCGGGGTGTAATGGTAGCACACTTGGCGGGTATTCGAGAGGTCCAGATTCGAGTCCTGGCGAGGGCATTGCACATTATTCGTGACTCTCTTTTACAAAGAAAAATAAATCCTAATGTCTCTACAATGGGTCCCCCGGGGGTTGACTCAGGAGAATTCCTGGAAAGTACTGGCTAGAATCTGTACTTAGGCAGTCTCAACCAAGGGGATATATAAGTTGACTTCACAGGACTAGAGCCGGAATTTATTCTCAGGTTGGTTCAGGCTTGGCAGGGACCGTGCTGGTACTGTCGTGTCTCTGTCTGTGGTGGAGCTATATTGTCAGATTTCGTTGGTCGTCCGAGGGGAAACGCCCCTATTGGTGGAGTCGGGTGATGCCGCGCGAAGTTGCATCCCGACATAGTTTTCTTCGACTTAGTGGGGCTTGTCGGCTTCACCGGTTGAATCGCGGCCCCGAGGATTGCCTCTAGGGGTCAGGATGACATTCTATGTAGGGCGATCCTTTGAAAACGCCAGGTAATAGAGTCCTGGTTTTCGGGTGTAACTGTCTCTACAATGGCGCCCGAACTAAAAGATGGTGGTGGTTCATTCGTCACCACCAGGATTTGGCGATTGTGTTCCCTAATCCACAGTCATCCTTTGAAAGGGGGAGTATATAAGATAGTTTGTCACTTCTTTCCGCATGTTTTCGTGGTGTAACGGTAGCACACTCAGTGCGTATTCGAGGTCCAGTCCTGGCGAGGGCATTGCACATAATTCACGACTCTTGCTTCAAAATAATCGAATGATTCTATAATAGTCCGTACATGGAAGGCATGAGATGTCCCCGTCAGACATATATAAAGAAAATTAAAATATGCATGACAAATATATTTGAAACAAATCTTCATGCTCATTGGCGCAGTTAATATTAAAACTGCTTTAAATTATGGGACAATTGTTAGTTTTCTATGCTTTTACCTTTTGCTGCCAAAATATTATGTATTGTAGTGCACTTATATCATGGATCAATTATGATGCAAAAGTTCTTTTAATCTTGCTTTGGAACAGCAAATTTTTCATCAGCAACTATATTGAACTCAAGATTCAAATCTATATTCCCGGAAGTTAAAAAAATGAGAAAAAGGTGCTAACCAGACCCGTCTGTAAATGATTTGAGATAAATTATTCCTTCATCTTATACCATTTATATACAACTAAGCAATTTAATTCATTAATTCACATTATCTTCAGTATGTAAAAAGGTCATTGTTCAGTGATAGTGACCCAGACCTTCAATCTGCAACACCGCGACCCAGAAACGTTAAGTTTCCGCGACCTTTAGCCTAATATGAGTCACGCAAGAACCCTTGTTGTTGCCATGACACAATCCTGTTAGTTTGCTATGTTGTTTTGAAAGGATTAAATATTTAAATTTTTATTCTTGATACTGGTTGGTTGTTTTGTAGATTCTGTGCTCTCTCTGTTTTTTGTTTGAGCAATTGCTTTAACCAATCCGATGGAAGAGAGAGAAAAAAAGGCGTTGTATAAAATCAGCTGTTGTTGGAAGACTGAAAATACATTTTTCTAATGAAAATGAAAATTTTTAGCCGCATAAGTGTTTTATGGTAACTGTTGACGAATTTGTCAAAGCGATTTTTTAAAATAAAGTTTTAAGGCCTTCGGATTATGCATAAATAGTTAAAAAGTATCGCTTTTGTATTCGGTATCCATAAAAATATATTAAATTTTCATCATTATAATCTTATTAAGCGTTCTTGAGATCAATAACATTGTTCTTATTCCTCTACAAAAAAGTTATATAATCAGTAATCAAATAGTAGATGTTTGATAAATTATAAGGTATTTTCTCCGTCCTCTCAGCATGCCTTCGGAGTGTAACGGTAGCACACTCGGCGCGTATTCGAGTAGTCCAGGTTCGAGTCCCAGAGAGGGCACTGCCCATATTTCAGGCCCCCTGCATAAAAAATTCTAATGACTCTACACAATAATAAACTTTTCTGAAGCTTCAGAGTTATTCTAGCATATTGATTTTTGATATAGTTATAGTACATTATGATACAGATAGATGCTTATCTGAAGTTGTCAAGATTGTATTAATTTGCATTTTTGGAAATAGAATTAATAATTTCTTCTTTTATTTAATCTCAAGCGTAGTAATTTCTGTCCTATACTTTTCATAAAAATTTTGTTTTTATAAGTAGTTGGATATCTTAGTATAATATTTCCATAAATAGAATCTTAAATTCTACCACTCATTTTTATAGTCACACAGGTTTAAATTGAATCTTTTTCCCTTCTACTCAACACTTAGTTTAATCTTTCAATTACTTGAGGGTTTTATTTTCTCTTCAACCTCCGTATTTTCTTTAGTCTGTAAATGAATGGTGAAGAACAAATTAAACCACTCTTAAATAGTCAATTAAAGAAACACAGTTTGTCGACAAATAACGGTTCCTTTATCATTGTTTGGAAGATAATTCACATGTTTTCGATTGTGAAAGTGTGGCTACTTTGAATCTAAATTACAGAATAATAACAATAATAATCTCTGGGGTTGAAATCAGAGGCTTCTCTTCCACACAGCACTTCATTTACTGAATATTTTTAACTGTTATAAACATTTACAAGGTTTATGAAGTAGAAACCAATGGTTGAAAGTTTCCCTGAATTGAAGTTGGTCTACATGCTCGTTCCAAAAATCTTTCAATTGGAGGGAAACTCTTCGAGCCTAATGGCATGTCATTAGGCATTAGAAGATTCTGTGCGGAATTAAAATGAAAATCCTTCAGCTTAGATCCTAGATAATCTATAAAATATCTGACAGTACTAAGGTATCTGTATCTACACAGGGTGAGAAACAGCGTGAATTTGTGAAGAGTGATGAGAAATCAATCAGAGTTCGGTTTTTGGAAAAAAAAATATTACTTCTTCAAATAACTGCAACTTGCTATGCCACCGTAGTGGAGAAATAAGTTTACAGAGATGAGATCATTTGCAATCAATTTCTTCTTTCATGATTGGGAAAAATTATTTAGTGGAACACTGTGTTAAGTTAGAGAAAGTTTTATTACGTTAGAGAGTTCAGTTACAGAAACTAATTTTTAGTCCACAATTATTTACTTTCAAGCCGATAAAAATCATGATACTTTCTTCATAGTTTTCGCAGTCTTTCTTGACCTATAAACTTAAAATAAACTTTCATAAACTTAAAATAGCTGTTATAAAATTAGGATAAACTTTACAAGGTTTATCCTAATTTTATAACAGCTATTTTAAGTTTATGCATCTTTCTTATCCATTCTAGCTTCAGCTTGTAATTTCTTACCAGAATGTATTTTCAGAAACGCGGTTAATGCAAATAACTAAAAGTAGTATTTAAGTCAATATTTCACCGACTTCGTTAGAGAGCCCGAGTTCCTGACTAGCGCGCGTTTGCCTTTGGCTACCTCTCTCTAAGCTATTGCTACGTTTGGCCGTACTACGTTAGGCCCTTGTTTGGCTTGGCGAACTTAATTAAAATTTAGGGGCCAACTACTTAGAATCTTGATAGCTTCGGCTATATCTTTTAGTTAAGCTTTGTTAAGTTTAATTTCATATTAATTTAAGTTCGAGCCCAACTGGAGGCTTTGCTGTACGCTCCGAGTTCGGAGCTGATTGTGTCATATTTATTTTGAGAAATAAAGGATAGTTAATCCTTTTTGAGTTTTACGTCTCTGTTCACACACTTAAGCGATTATTCGCTTATCAGTGTTAGGGCTTTTAGATTATTGAATTGTGAATTAAGAAGTTAAAACTCCACAACCTCTTTGGTCTTAGAGCGCTTGAGATGCTTTATATCTGGGAACTATTGTTTTGTCTCAGATTAGGTAAACCAGGTAAATTTTTCAATTTACTATTTGGCTTTTCTGGCCCCTTTTGATCAATGAAATACTCTAAGTTAATAAGTAAAGAAACCTCGAATAAGGCTAGGCGCTTCTGTAAACACTTTGATTTTAATCTTATACTGAATATAATATCTTTAACCTTTAGCAGTAGTACAGTCTCTCATTGAAGAATCTTTGAAGACAGACTGTATTTTTAAATACACTATAATCAGAGATATAATTGGGTGATGAGGGGATCAAAAATAAATTATGAAAGGAAAAGTGAGAAACAAAACAATAGTTACATAATTACAATAACACCATCATCAGAGAATAAAACTATTTTTTCTTATAATGAAACCAGAAAGCAAATACTTGAATTAATATATTAATAATTCAAGTTTCTAAGATAGTATAATAAATAAGCATATAAATGTGCTCCTAATCTGATGTATATATCTTTTCCAAGAACATTGGTAGTCTTACTAGCCGAGACACGATTAACTGTTCACGTTATGCATAGAAAACGCGCAAACGTAATATGCTATTTTTCTGATAAATATTAAGAATTTTGTCTTGAGTAGAATAAGAAAGCATAAAAAATTCATACAAGAATTCTCACATAAATAATCTGAAGATTCAAATATCACTGAAACAAAACTTTTATATTGTTGTTAATGATCCTAAATGGTTAGCCGTTAGGCTAGACCAGATCAAGGAGTCTAAGAGCCGTCAGTATTTCCAATACGAAGGTAGGTCTTTCAATATGTCCTCTTTTATGTATTCCAAACAGGTGAGAAGATGTCCAGGAGTGAAATGATCAATATTGTATTTCCATCACATGGAGTAGATTTTATTTCCGCAGTCAAATTTAAGGCATTTCAAATGTCCACTCAGGAGTCTCTTGGGCCACTTACCCCAGCTAAAACTAGTAGGCGAAGTCAGCCGTGTACCTTTTGGTGCTCCACGTCTCTTGACGAACAGAAAATATACCACTTCCTTTTTTCCATGAACTAGACGTCCAATCAAGCTTTTATGTATCGAGTGGTACGAAAGCACTTCATTTACAGATAGTTTTATACTGATTCATAGCCTGCGAAGCATTGTTACAAAGAAGAAAGGAACCGGAAAAAATTTCTGAATGATATTTTTAGGAGCTTCAAATCAATAAAATGCATTATAACATGTAATGAAACGTGTGAAATGACATACGATGGATGAAATATATTATAATAATATATGGAATAATACATTCATATTTATATGTAATTATGACATATTCTTAAAAACCGTTGAGATTATGAGTTGTGTAACATATCCAAAAAACAAAAACTAAACTCGGCGGCACAAACAGCCCTTACAAAGCCATAGCGACAGCACCCTGATATCTGCTTTCCAGACCGTGGGCTCCGGGGTGCTTGTGCGTCTTTGCCTGAACAAGTAGGTGATCAACCTGTAGCAGGACCTCCGGCGTTTACTCCCCAAGCGAACTTGGTACTCTTTTATCGACCCTCTCAAGGGATGGAAGGCTGAGTCAGCCTTGCTCAGCCCGAGGATCGAGTCCCGGTGCTGTGGTGCTGCTGCGCAAAGCACTAGCCACTGCGCCACCGAGCCTCGTATAACAAGTCAAGTAACACAAAAGTAAATATCAACATAAATTTTCTTCGTTTTTATATGACATTAATTCACTCACTGAATGAAGCTTAAAAGTAAGTCATACAATATATAACTCTTGTTACCTTAATTCGAAATGGAAACGGCCTTTCATTTTAATAGAATTTTCAGTTATGTGAGATAACACCCGTCAGTTTTACACTGGAGGACCGAAGCTACTGTATTTCAATTATTTCCTTTTGCAATTTACTGATTTAAATGAAGTAGCTTTTCCTTATGCGACCAGTATTATTTACGAACTTTGAAATACCGCAGATTATTCTTCTGTTACTCATTTTATTCAGGAATTAAATTCGAAATGAAGCATATCTTTGGAAAATAAAACGTTTGATTAATTATTTTTTATTTTCCAATCTTTGATAAGTATATTTCACAGTAAATGCTAATTCTAGATACATTCTGTACTTGCATTAATATTTCAAATTAAATTCTGTACATATGAGGAGCAGTTTAGGATTTATATTAGAGTTTATGAGTCTCAAAATATGTGTTGTTTATTTTAGCAGGACTACGTTTGAATATAGTTTATTCAAAATTTATTAAAAATATCGTTTATAAGCAGTTTTCAGATATACCTATGCTAAAGCAATTAAAATGAAAACTGCGATATTTTATTTCTCAGTAAATACTTATGCATTTCCATTTTGAGTCTTAAAATGTTTTGTTTATATGAAAAATAAGTTCTCTACAGTTATAACTAAGGTTAATTTGCTAGAAACAAGTCATGGAGGAGGCTTTATAATGCGGAACCTTGCCGAGAACGGGGAGAGTGGAATGCTTGTCTTATGCCGGAAAAAAAGAACAGGTACAAAAATAAAATTTAATAAATTAAATACTAATGTAAAATGGTTTAACAATTACTCATGAGATGAATTTTGGATGTTTGCCTTATGCATTAAAATCTGTCAGACCAATTCTATTAAAAATCAGCAAAACTCTATTGAAGTTTGTTAAAATTGTGAAAACATACGCGCATTCAGAAACCCCACTGGCAACAACAAAAACAATAAAATCGCAATGATAATAATAATAATAATAATAATAAATTTTATTAACCTAGCCGTCAGGCACAGATCAAGGGCTCAAGGGCTTGTGATTAATCCTAATTTATCTAGATTACAAAGTAATGCTCTACGAAATTTGATTTCATATAAAACTGCAAAAAATATCCATATAATGTAGCGAAAAAAATAGCTGCGGTTATTCGTATGACCCTCCCACGTGATTGGTTTGGTTTATTTGATTACGGCAAAGCACTTGAGGGCTATCTCGCCGAAGGAGAAGTATCTTCATGGGGGACTTTCTAAGGGAAACTGGCTCGTATACACTTCATGCATTGGGAAAAGAACACAGACGCTCATATAGCCAGCCAGTTAGCAGTGATTCGAAGTGAAGATCAAACTACTAGTGTTCAGGGACTTTACCGCTCGGTTGCTAGCGAACATTTCAAAAAGAAGAATGACTCAATGTAGAATCTACCTCCTATAAGATGCACTTTTGTATAATAACCTGGAACATTCATGAATGCAAATCTGTAGCTAATACAGATGTATATTAAAATATATGAAAATAATTAATATTTTTATTTAATTATTATTTCTAGATTAAAGTTTAATTGCAATACAATTGTACATTTAAATTTTAACTACAAAATAAATATAAATTTAAAATATTTTAATTTAGATGGACGTAGGGTAACAGGATGAGAATAAATTCATCACGCAGTTTTATTTAGAATTTTTATAAATATGGAAAACTAAATATGATTATATAAAATTAAACTAATTCTTGGGAAATAATAAGACAAAGATTATTTTCATTATTTGATTAAAATATATTCTGAGAAATGCTTATTTCTGCATTTCTTCGTACTAGATGAAATATTGCATTTTTCCCACACTCCGCAATTTAATGTAGGTATCGAACAACAATTGTACCCATCAATTGATATGCAACGTGTAATAAAAATAAGTTATAAATTAAAATATTTTTATCGTAAGAATAATAAGCGTTTCCCATATTTATATAGCAAGTAGTTTAAAATAACTCTCCAAGCTTTTTTTAAATTCTGAATTATCTGCTTTTTGAGAAAAGAAAAATATTTTATTTCAATGGAAACAATGGCTCTTTTTTATTGAAGTTCACTAAGAAAAACACTGCGTGTTTCAATTCAAATGTCTGTTATATTTTTACCCAAAACTAATAACATTTTGTCTTTAATAAATTATCATTATTCATTTTACAATTTACTCGTATTTGATTTCTTAAATAAACAAATCATACCAATAATTAAAATACAGAAATAATAATAATAAAAAAATATCTGAAAGCTTTTAGATTTTAAATTACGCCCAAAGGAGTGCTTTTTAACGTTTTCTCTGTTACCTTTATTTATTAAATATCATGTGCTTCTCACTTAAACCATAAAAATTCAATTCAACCGCAATATCTCAAAATAACTTTAAAATGAGTATATCTTTACACAGCGTCGCGCGCTGGCGATAAAAATGTTTTTTCTGTACAACGTTGCCGTTACTCGCTTTGAAATCCTTGAGTTTGTTAATTAAAAATTTGTTAAAATTTTTCAGAATATTAAATATATAATAAAATAAATTCGCAATTCCGAATTTGGGCCTCCAGATGCTCATGCTCGGAGAAGGATTACGTATTCAAAATTTGATGGCTCTAGGCTGTAGGTACCGTTGTTTTATCGCAATGCGAGAAACGTATATACATTTATGGAGATTCTT
This sequence comes from Stegodyphus mimosarum, assembly GCA_000611955.2. Classification (NCBI taxonomy): domain Eukaryota; kingdom Metazoa; phylum Arthropoda; class Arachnida; order Araneae; family Eresidae; genus Stegodyphus; species Stegodyphus mimosarum. The sequence continues at coordinate 140,108 of KK114136.1, read as the reverse complement.
TATTATTTAATTTCTTTAAATATAACACAGGACGATAATATTTGGTGGCAACAGTTCGAAAAGTGGTACGAACATTTAAAGTGAATTGAAGCAAAATGCCAAAAGGAAATTAATATCCCATCTGAGCTAACACTCCTTTGGACTAACAATAATTAACATAAACACAATAAGTAAAGAAACCTAAAAAAACATGCGTATTTTAACTCCTAATAAGGTAAAAACACTTAATGCGAAACGAAATACTAAAGCGTCCTATTCACTTCACTTTTATTCCCGAACTATTAAAACCTAAATATAAATTTGACATTTACACTCAGCATGAGTTAATGCGCCTGGACATGCTAATAGATGCAAATAAATTATCCTTCGATCTACGAATGAACTGTTATTAATATTTCTTATCACTTCGCAGTTACTGCTGACATGTTTATTTTTTTTCTGACAGTTTTATTGCTCTAAATCTAGAACCACTTTTCTATGCAACTTGTCAAGCAGTGTTACGTGTCCAGCAATTTTAAATAGATAAATCATCTTAAATAATGTACTAATTAAGGTCACAACTTGTCTTCTGCATACAACGCGGAAACAGAAACAAACTCATCTTTTATTTGAAAGATAAGGTGTATTTTAGATTTGATAAATTTAGCAGATTTGGCTTGAGCAAATATTTTACTCAATGACAATTCTTCTTATTGATGAAATATCTTTTAATATGAAGCCGAAGGACCAAAACTTCTTATAAATCATATCATTAATATTCATGCTGAGTTCAGCGTGGGAAGAGGATCACCCGTAGAAGGATGTTCCACCAAGAGGGGGCGCGACCCCAGTTGGTCGGCGATGGCTACATCTTCTTTTGAAAAAGATGTTCAGGATCATCAATGCTTTCTTTGCCTGTCTCATCCTAAATACTGGTCATAAACGGGAAAAAATGGGTTATTTTCTTCTCGACTTATGGAATGGGTGGCATTGATGTGGAATGCAACTGCTTCAAGGGTTACCGATTTCTATGCAAAGGAGTTGAAGCAAGCAACTCGAACTGCAACGCATTTAAGGCGATAGTATTTAGGCAGGGTCATCTTACTCAGATTTTGTTTCTATGCTGTTTGAAAGTATTAAATATGTAGACAAGTAATCAGCTTTATTCCGTGCATATTTGTAAAATATAGTAGAAGTCTAAATATCAAAACTAACAACGACCCACACGGACTGTCATTTTTCTGATTTGTATGTATTTATAAATGCATATGCCAAATATGTATTTATTGTAACGCAGGTCAACGAATGTTAATGTTTTCTTTATCTTATCTTACTTTAAGAAAGGTTAAAAGTGAAAGGAATAATAAAATGTTTTTTCCCTTTTAAATAAAATGCAAAACCACTTATTTGGAATTGAAATTATTTTATTTGCCTCAGCGCGATATAATTTTCGATTTGAAATAAAATAAAATAATGACATTAATTTTTTTATTTATACAGTACTTAAAAGTAACTATATTACCTTGGTTTCCTTGCGTGGACAGAACTAGACTTGCTGTCAGCTCCTTTTACATTCTTCTTTTAAGAAAAAAGTGACTCTTATAGCTAAGGAAATGACTGAGGAATTAAAAAAATTGCTTAAAATAAGGAGCAGTTGGTTTTTTGTGTAGTGTTCATTAAGTTAAATATTTGTCAAATGGTACACAGTAACAAGTTATGGATATGTGATGTCATGTTATTTTGTTAAACCAGATGAATGACCCTGACACACTTACATTATATTATTGTGAACCAAAAACATGTCACATAAATTCATCTAAATTAACTTAGTCTCTTAAAACACGTCTTTTATGTTTCACCTTTCTGTATTTAAAAAAAAATTCAAATGATTCAAAACAAGTAAATATTTTAATAGCAGGCTTAATTTAAAATGGCCTCGTAAGAAAACGTGCAATCTGGATGTTTGTAATTCCGCCGTACGCTTTTATTAATCTCCCTACACTTTATTTCTGTTTCGTACACTTTTATTTATTTACAAGAAGCAAAAAGTAAACCAGTTCCGTAGTTCGAGGTATATCGATAGATTATTTACATTCCATAGCTGTAGAGACATTAAGATTTTTGAAGCAGGAAATGCGAAAAGTGAGCAATGCCTTACCCGAGACTCGAACCACGGACCTCTCGAATACGCTCCGAGTGCGCTTGGCCATTACACTACGAAGGCATGCGAAGACGCCGGAAGAAATACCTTACCTTTTACCTTTTAAGTATATCTTTAAAGCTTTTAATACCTTTTAAGTACTTTTTAATGGTAGTACTTTTTAGTACTTTGTAATACCTTTTAAGTATTGTATAAATAAAAAAATTAATGTCATTATTTTATTTTATTTCAAATCGAAAGTTATATTGCGCTGAGGCAAATAAAAAATAATTTCAAACGAAATAAGTGGTTTTGCATTTTATTTAAAGGGAAAAAAACATGTTATTCCCTTCACTTTTAACCTTTCTTGAAGTAAGACAAGATAAAGAAAACATTAGCATTAACTTACACACTCTCCCTTTTAAAGGGCGACTGAGGATTAGGGGATACAATCGTCAAATCCTGGTGATGGAGAATCATAATCCACCACCTTTTTTAGTTCGAGCGCCACTGTAGAGATATTATTATTTTTTTTTACATTTGTTTTTTATTTGGAAAACAGGAGAGCTGAAAAATCAGTGCCCTTGCCGGGACTCCAACCAGCGACCTATCGAGTACGCCCCGAACGTGCTGATTACTGCAGCTCGAAGGCATGCGAAGACGGCGGGAGAAATACGTTACATAGCTACGACATAAAAATGCAATATTATAAAATTACGTTGTTATAAACTGAATCAAAAATTTAATATCTATTACGTATGACAGAGGTTTAGGAAATTTGATTATTATATGTTTTTCTCTTGAAATCTTACAGTTTATTATAGGACTAAAGATGTCAGCAGCTGTAAAGGGAAAATAATTGTAGATTTCAAATATACTGCAATATGCTTTGTTGGACATTTGACAGCCTTTTCTAACATTTAACGTGCTATGCACTCTTTAAAAGTACTGATTACAAATAGTTTAGGATATCTAGTACAGTTTGCTAATATAATTTAATATTCATTCTTTCGTTCAGTGAGAAATACAAAATACTTCTATTTACAGAATATTTATTATAAACATTGAAATAATCATGATATCCGGTTCAACACAACCTCTGTGCAATTCAGTACACTAATGCCAATGATTTACAAGCGCGTAGATACCTCCAGATATGATTTCTTTCTGTTGCTTGTGGAACGACTCACCCTGACACAGCTTCATAGTCATGTTCTTCCTTCCATTCCGAACTATGCTCTACCTTTATGTTAAACGATGATATGGTGTAGAAATGGTTCACCATCAGACCAAGAAACTCTTACAAGTATCGATAAATTTGATTTCTGGTGTTAAACTCTTGTGCATCCATCTTGAACACATTTTGCAGAACTCCAATCGCCATGAAACATCTGGTAGGCTGATCTATCTTTAATGGCTAATTTTAAAGCCATCTTCTTCACTGTGATATGGCAGTTTTTTCAGATGTAAAGCTGTTTCCTGTAAGTGCCGGACTCCAGTGAGGAGAATCCTCCACATTATTAAAGTCAACTTCGTCTTCTTAGACCGTTCATGCACTTATATGACTCATACACCTGCTATCGTATTAAATTCGTATTTGACGATGAATCTGTACAAATTGTACGTCTTCGCTTTATAAAAAATCTCTCTTGCAAGAGCTCACCACACTTTAATGGCTGATTTTTACCAGGATTCCGTTTCCCATATTCCTATACGTTTCGCTAGCGTGTTAGCATCTATTGCTAGTTCTGTGTCACTGCTTTGTATATTCAAATGAACAATGATATCGGTCATGCACGAAATTTTTAATACATTGTTTTCTGTTTCCTACTTCACAACTTTGTTTATTATATAACGAATATTGCATACTATAAAAGTACAGTAACTATTATCTATTATCTAAAATCTGCTAGAAGATCAGAATTATTTACAAGTTTACACGAACAAACTGTGTAAATAATATTTTGCATGTATTGAACATAGGCGTTCTTTGAATAATGCGGAGAGTTGGGAAATAAACTGAATACGTAAAATTATTGTATTAATAAAATCTGATTTGCAATTTATGGAGGATCATTGAATATTTCATGACACTGTGATAAAAGATTTCGCATACATTGAAAAAAAGGGCATTCGCTTATAGCATTTCTGCAATACTGAACTGGGAGGAGACAAAAGACTGTTTTCAGTCATTAGATTTAGGAATTGTGTTGTTGAATTGGTGAGGAAACTTGCTTTTGGATTGGTGGCTTACTGTAATACATAAGGAAGTATTAAGAGTCATAATTACAGACATATTATTCTACATCATTAGCAAAAAAGTTTCTTCAGACATAATCACTGAGTAACACACATATAATTACATGTTTTCGGTTCCCCCCTCCAAAAAGGTACATGAATTACCAATAACTCATTGCCCTTTTCACCATATCACACAGCGTGTACTTTTAGAGAATGTGTACATCAATTAACAAAAGCGATTCGTAACGAGTTTCTTTAGAACTTCGATTATTCAATCTGAACTAAGGTTACTTTAAGGCAAACACTGGTGTCTGCGGTTCAGATAAATACAGAACATAATAAAAAGTTTTCGCAAATATCATTGTCAGAAAAAGAACATTACTGACTTTTGCGGTTAAGATGTGGGTGGTCAATTACTTATCTCAGAGAAACTAATAAAATTACCATATGTGATTTAAGTAGTTGTTTAGTCAAATTTTAATAAAATAAAGTAGACTTTATAGAGTCATTAAGATTTTTTGAAGCAGTAGACATAAAACATTTGCAGTGCTCTCGCCGGGACTCGAACCCTGGACCTCTTGGATAGGCGTCGCGTATGCTTACAATTACACCACGATGACATGCGGAAAGGAAGGAGAAAATACCTCATATACTCCATCTTTTAAAGGACGACTGAGAATTAGAGGACCCAATCGTCAAATCATGCTTTTGACGAATTTATCGCCCACCACATTTTAGTTCAAAGGCCACTTTTGGAGTCATGTTTTTTGAAGCAGTAGGCCTGAAAAATGTGCAATACTTTCGCCGAGAATCGAACCCTGGATCTCTCGAATACGCGTCGAGTATGATTCCAATTACAACACGAAGACATGCGGAAAGGGAGATAGAAAATACCTTATTAACTTTCGTCGATAATAATGTGTTTCCAAAAGACCTAATGTTGAGTATAGTATCTGCGATTTACAACGGATGTGTTTTAATTGACGTGTTTAACGTGCGTTAATTATGTGCCTTCACCAGGCTAACATTTACACGTTAAAATGCAGTGTTTTCAAAAAATGCTAAAACTCTTAAAACTTCAATATCGCTACTTCCGTAAGCATAACATAACTCATCAATTAAGAGTTTGCTTTATTTTAATGAGCTGTGGTGTTTATAATAATGTTATAAATTTATTTTTCTTTTACCAAAGTGAAATCAGAGTTTTTTGTTCTTATCTTTCACGAAGACTATGGGTTTGTAAACTTCGATTAGTTTTGATCCATTCAGAGAGAGGAATACCGCTATGTAGAGTTTATGCGGTATTTAAATGAATATGCATACATGTTGTCACGTGTTTAGTTCACAAAGGTCTCTTAAATAAACAGCCCTTGTGAAGGGAACATTTTGAACTTTTATTGCAGTTTTATGCGATAACGACTTGATAAAAAACAGCTTAAAAGGATTTAAAGAAGAGTTAAAACTATAAGTCTTCTTAACATAAGAAACGTAACTGCCATCAAAAGACTACAGCTTGTGTTGTTTCACCTTTCTATTTCACAGTTCAATATTCGAAACCCCTAACACTGATAAGCGAATAATCGCTTAAGTGTGTGAACAGAGCAGTAAGACTCAAGAAGGGTTAATTACCCTTTATTTCTCAAAATAAATATGGCACAGTCAGCTCCTAACTCGGAGCGTACAGCAAAGCCTCCATTTGGGCTTGAACTCAAATTAATATGAAATTAACTAAAGCTTAAATAAAAGATATAGCCGAAGCTATCAAGATTCTAAGTAGCCGGCCCCTAAATCGCAATGAAGTCTGCAAAGCTAATCAAGGGCCTAATGTACGGCCGAGCGTAGCAATAGCTTATAGACAGGTAGCCAAAGGCAAACGCGCGCTAGTCAGGAACTCGAGCTCTCTCTAACGAAGTCAGTGAAATATCGACTTAAATAATATTTTTACTCATTTGCATTAAACGCGTTTCTGAAAATACATTGTCGTAGGGAACTGTAAGCTGAAGGTAGAAGGTATAGAAAAGATGCATCAATTTAAAATAACTGTTAGAAAATTAGGATAAACCTTACAAGCTTAAAAGTTATAAATGCACAATTGAATTCCTAAATCGTTTTAATAGAGTATAGAAAAAGCATTAAGACTCAAAGGCACTTTTGTACAAAAAAGCTGGACTACATACTCAAACTTAGCTGGACAAAAGGTAATTGCAATTATAATTACAGTCCTCCACGGGGAATCCTTCCCTTTGGCGTATACCGCTGTGCGCATTGTCGATTCTATGAGTGCATTTGCACTGTAATCGTAATTACAGTGTAACATTAGACAATTACTTCATAATTACAATTATAGCGTACATTGGTGGAAGTTACAATTATTACGCTGTAATGGAATTCACTTAAAGGAATCATATTTATTTTACAAATACATTATAATGAATGGATGAAACAATAAAAGGTAATTTGGTAATTTGGAAGTACAGAACATCCAGGAATGTATGACAGCGAGGATAGCATGCATTCTCACATATTTCCGTTGAAACAAGGACAGAGGAAGCTCCGGGTGCCTAGCTATCGGCATTACAATATTGTAACGGTGGCTATTCCAAGTACGAATATTTGGACTAGAGGTGAATGGGATTTGTATCCGGCACTTAGTATCATGAATCCAAGTGCTGGATCGGTATAACGATGAAGAATGCAAATTTGCAGCATTCGTTCTCTTCGGTGCCTCCTCATAGCCATCATGATACAAAAGCAAAAACAGAATTTATCACGAAATCACCACGGTAGACGTTAATTCTTCTACTCTGCGTTAAGGAAGCCGAAGCAATGGTCGTCGTCCTGGTAATTCGTAGAGATGTAAACATAGTCTCACAATACCATGCAGATTCTATGTGTTGCAGAAAATATTTTGTTTCTTACCCAGCTACACGGTGTGGTTGATGTTTCCCTAAAAGTGATCCAGAGAAGATGTTTTTATTTCAAAATTGGCGTTTGAGGGAGCGAGGGGCCTTTGAGATCCTGTAAGTCTCTCTGTGTGGTTCTGTAGACTCATCTATTGCAGATTCTCATAACAGTCATTAGATTATCGACCAAACGCGAACAACAGTTGTTTGGTACGATAAGCTGGATTATAGAAAAGCACATGATGGCATTCTGCTTGAGAGGATGGATGCCTTCGTGAAGGATGTTTTAAAAAATACTGGGGCGTATTCACGTTATACACGGGAAAAACTATCAAAACTTCTATGATGTAAACCAGTTCGCTGAGATTTAAACCCTTCTAAAATCCATTTATGTTTAGTAATCTAATCGCTTAGCGGCTGATGAGTGCTAGATACGATAATCACCAGCTCCGATCGCTACAGTTCTTCCAAAAAAGAGCGGTCGAGCGCTGTAATCCGACCTGCTTTCTATTCCAGACGAAAAGACCAGCTGCGTGGTCGTTTTCATGGTATTCCTAATGTCCAATGTGAGTACTAGTCAGATTTCCCATCTGTTTTCTGATACTGCTTCTAGATGTCATTACGTTTGCTTGTGATATGCTAGTACCTTGCATATCACTTAGTTTCGCAGAAATTTTAGTTTATTGTGCGCATTTTTAATACTTCAGCAATTCTAAAAACAGTGTAGTTATAACAATCACAAAGTGATTCAAATAAATCAGATAATTAAAAAATCATACAATTACATTGGAATCGCAGTTGCAATGCAATTGCTTTCTTGTGATTATAATTACAGTTGCGCTTTGAGTGCTTTATCACGCGATTTCTATTTGTTGCAAAATATTTGTGCATAATATGTTAATTATTATGCTAGAATTATGAATACAAAAATTTTTAAGGGAATGTTCCTTTATGCTTTGTTGCTGTATAAAGTTCTTTGCTATGCACAATACTTTTCCCTTTTTTTCTTCTCCTTCCTTTATTTAAAGTTTATTTGCTTAGGAATTCTTTTGTTAAATTTTCATTTATGCAAAGTTTGTTAATGCAATGTAAGGTTACTCTATGCAAAGTTTCTTTGTGTAAAGTTCTTCTGCACAAGATATGAATTGCTTATTATATCACACATTGTTTAATAATACAGAATCATTAGTCTGTTGATTTTCCTTGTGAGTATAGGATATAGCTCCTTGTTTTTAATTTGATGCGAATATTTTCTCTCACAGTTTGGTAGTATGGTCACTAGTAAAACTTCTTCACGAATTTTAATGTTAGCTCCTAGTTGTTACAGTCATAAATGCTACGGCACGCATTATAGTTTCATATATACTGAATAAATTTCGTATTTTTGGAATGAGTGATGTGAAAAATGGAGGCACACTAATTTTTTTACAAATAGTTAAGTTTTTACAAATAGTTAAGTTAATGCTTCGCCTTTAATTTTCATTTAATGACCTTGTAAGGTTCTACTGTCTATCTGTTGTGTAGAATCTGGAGAAACAGTGATTGCACCGAAGAAGGGGGTTAAAACTACCCTTTATTAAACTCCTTAAATTTTTTGCGATGCGTCAACTTGACTCTAACATACTACACCTCTGCTTGGGCGGTAACTGTAACAGTAGAATCAAAACTCAAGAATTCAAAATATTGACAAGTAGTAGAATTAAACTACAGAGCTCATACAATACTGTATCCTACAGCACGTAGATGAGTCTAGTGGCAAAAAGGTAATAGCTGTAAAGCCACGTTTAACCGGCAATAACTACTAAGCCGAAGCTTGCGTATAAGCACGCACAGAGATTTCCCAAACTCTCTCTAACTTTGCCTACTGGAACGTCGGTATTTGAACTTTTTCTCCCACTGGTAGGATTTGCAGTTCTTAGGCGCGATACCAAATTGAAATATTCTGGCACTGACAATTAGGGGAATGAAGGCTTATAGGAAAGTAACTTAAAATTAAATTTAACTGGTTATTTAAAATAAATATAAATCCCTGCAAGCTTGATTTATTTTAATATTTTGCATTTAAAAATGTACCCTGCGGGAAAAAAGAGGAACAGTTCTATACTCCCGTTTTACTGGGCCGATTGATGAAATTCAACTTGCGATTTTCATGTCCCGAAAGCGCGACTTAGGATATGTATTAGATTTATATATAGCATTGTTCTAATATAGGTATTTTGACACAAAATCGGACTTTTTCAGAAATGACATGCCGTTTTTATCCATATTTCAATTCGAGTGTACATTATTTCCACATAAACAAATATCCATTATAATCAAATATAAAAACAACTGTCTTTTGCAGTCTTCTCAGTTGTCTGCCATAGACTTTTACAATTTATGCATTTGTTACGCCTCTCACAGATTTCTAGAAAATTTTATTTATTTTTGAGATTTTGAAAATATGTACGTAATTGTAGAAAATCGACTGTTGTGTTTATATTTCATTATTACAGAAAACAAAGTAAGAACTTTAGAATAAAACTGTGGACATTAACTATAAAAATAATAAAACCGGTGATCTTTTAAGGCCGAACAAAGGCACTTAATGAGATTTACTCCTACACAGACTTGCATATGGTTGTTGTTGTTTTGTCTATGTATTTCATAGAAGATTGATTGCCAGGGACTCGAGGAGATTAGACATCTACTTCTGTCCCAGTTTTGAGGAAGAGTCCCCTGAGGGGTGCTCCGAGAGTCTTCCATCCCTCTACCTCTCACCAAATCACACGAGAGGACTTTTTCGGCTCCATATATATTTAGAGTGTCGCCATGCCGCAAAGACACTATGCATTTACAAACATCCATGTCTTCTTTGGGATTCGAACCCGGGATTTCCGGTACTGTAGTAGGCTGCTCTCACCGTTATACCGTCTCGGAGGCGACTTGCATTTGGTTAGCTATGGTATCAGTTCCACAATAATTTTTTCTGTACAATATAAATTTTTTTAATCTAAAACATAAAGTTGTTTTCATGGATGTGTACCCATTGCACATTATTTTTCGACATTTTTCATGAAAAGTATATCATAATAATCACTTCGCTGTTTTGAAGCAAGAAATGTCTTTAGAAGTATCTTCCTATGTTCTGGGTTGTTATGTTACATTACTTAGTACCACTCATTGTGACACATGGAGTACTGCCATTGCAGGAGATATAAGATTATTAATTTATACTCCACCCAGCTTAATAAGTAGCTGGTTTCCAGAGTGTTTCCAGATGTAACATAAAGTATGCGATTTATTTGCAGAAGTAATATAAAATATATAAAATGATAACTATATTAATTTTCAAATTGAGCGGCTTAAATCAACAAACGTGCTTCTTTATAATAAATTTCTTTAATTAATGTTGTAATGATATATTTAATCGATATAATTTAAAATAAATTTCACTTATAATATATCCAACAGGTAATATAATGAAAATTTGCAGCTTTTTTATTATTAAAAATATGTTTTTAATGACATATACTACATATTTCAGTACAAAATCATTTGGTTTTACTGTACTGAAATAGTTTTACTGTTTACAGAATTTAAACTATATCAGTTTTTATACAAGTATGAAAGTACAGAAATACATAATTATTTACATTATATGGAAGATAAGGATAGGATTATGCAAAGTGCACGAAGAATTATTTTACAAGCACTTTTAAATAGCGAGTTTCTGAAAGTTGAAAGTTGGTGAACCAACTGACTATGTGAAATGCGCACTAATGTTAAGCCTTTTTTCTTCCAAAATAATCCATTGCGATCTTCAGAAATTCTTCTAAAACTCACTATAAAAGTTTAATAGAGCATTCTCTGTGAATAATCTATTAAAGTTACAAGCCTTATTTCTTAAAACATTATCATATTGGCTGGTACCTGTCAAATAGATTTCGTGATTTTAACAGAAATAATTAAATATTCACGGATCTGACTTTCTTAGAAGCGTCTCCATTTGAAATTGGAATTTCTTATATATAAGTGATACATCAAACGAAACAGCTTTGAAAATTGCTCATACTGACATCTGACAGTCGCTTATTAATTTAAAATTCCGTTTTGCTTCTTAACCGCTGAACTTTCTGTTTTTATCTTTGACAGATCAGTTGTTCAGATGACGTTTTCATTGATGTTTATCACCAGAAAAGACGCTTAGATGACACGTTGAAAAAAATTCCAGTACTCCTTTGTGATATGCATGGGAAATAAGATTCGAATGGAGCTCTTGAGACTCCGATTTGAAGTCAAATTAATGACTTAAGATCAGAAAGGCAAAGTAAAATATTTCTTAATGAAATTTACAACATGTATCTTTGAAGCAATAATTAGATGCATCTGAGTAACAGTTAGATTTTTAAAATTATTTTTTACTTCCTTGTATAAAGCAGAGGAAGTATTATAATTGCGGACAGTTTTAGTATCATATTTCTACAGAAATATCTATTTTGATCCTTCCCGAATCTATTTCGGCTATTTTTTTGCATGAAGTCTGCATGTATAGACAGAATAAAGGACTTTTTTTCTCAAAAGCTGATTTTAAAATAGTTTTAAAATGGATTCTTGAAGTCTGTACGTACATATGGATAACCCGAAAACGACTAACCGTAGAACGTTGAAATTTCGTTTAGGGGCTGATATAGCATTTAGTTATGCATCTCCCATTTTTATTGCAGCCGACAATGCCAAAGGTATATATATATATACATTTCCAACCCCTACTCCGTCACCTAGCTTAAAAGTCCTTACTCTGCCTTTATTTTCGCAATCATTGGTCCTAGACATATATTTCCAGTTACAGAAGACTGTTAAATGACGATAATGTTAGTGTCTTGGCAATGCAAAATTAAAAAAAAATAAGTTTGGAGGAATAATAAAATCTAACTTTTAATGCATCTCCCGGTTCCTATACTTATGTTTGAGAAAGTTTATAGTCGTATTATTATTAAAGTTTATATTCGTAATTTTTTATTACGTATTTCAGACAATAGGTTAAGAAATGTTTTGAAACGAAACAAACAATTCTATAAGTTATCCGTGTTTCTAGCAAAGGACTGAGAACTTTATGGAAATATAAACATATGTGCATTTACAATTTTATTAATGAGCACTGACTATTAACTAATTAAAAGGAAAATTAAGGAGGGATTAAAAAGAAGAATTAATTAGGAAGGGAAAATTAAAAAAACGATGGGTGTGTTAAATATTCGAATTTTGTTTCAGAAGTTTTAAAATTCTCTGTTTATGTATTTCATAAATTCAGTAAAATAATTCAAGTTAAAATATGTAAAAACTGTTTCCAACATTTTAGTATTTTAAACCTTGTTTAGTATGTATGCATTATAAGCTGGTTTCTTAAGTATGAAAAGCAGTAAAAAAGAAAAGACTGTTTTATAATTTAGCAAAACATTCCTCGTAGTAATAAAAAAAGTCTTTGGTTTCGATTTCCGACAATAATTTACACTTCAGATGCGAATTAACATTTACGTAAATCATAACTTATAAAGTAATTACTGCATCCAAAACCAGAATTTGATATTTGTTCCTTTTAAACTATATCTAATTCTGTTTTTACATGGACATTTTTGACTCGGTTTTGATTCAACATGGTTTAGAAACAAATTTTACTTTTTACTTCCTTGTACGAAGTAAAGGAAGCATTGTAAAAAATTCCGGGTGCCATATTTCAACACAAATATCCATTTTGACCGCTATCGAATGCAATTTAACGATGTTTTTGCCTGACATCGGTACGTAAGGACAGAATAAAGGACTCTTTTCCCCCAAACGAATTATAAAACTGATTTAAAATGGATTCAGAATAGATTTTTTTTTGTGGCGTCTGTGTGTATGCACGTATGTATCTCGCATAACTCAGAAACGAGTACCCTCAGAACGTTGAAATTTTGCATATATATGACTGCTATAGCATGCAGTTGTGCATCTCCCTTTTTGGTGGCAATAGGCCGCACCAAAAGTATATAAATATATACATATATGTACCCACTCTGTTACTCGGCTCTGTGAGCTGAGTTTTTTTATTCTTATATGTTTGTAAATTGTGCATTTTGTGCTTTAAAAATGATTGAATTATGTTGTTCTTATCATCCGGTTAAGGTTTTTATGCCTTTAGTTAACCTGTATGTCAGAGTTGTAGAATTATCAACAATTTAAAAGTTGTTAAAGTGCTTCTAAGCTTAATTTTTGTTTACATTTGAAACTTAGCAGAACACTGGATTTGTTGCCAATCTAGAGAAACTAAGCTTCACAACAACAAAATAACTTGTTCTTTAATTATTGCGAATTAAATTATGCTTAATCCATTCTGAAATTATCATTTAAGTTATAAGATTATCCCATATATTGTCTCAGCGTAGCGTCCACAACAATAACAAGTCAGTTTCTACGCATTTAGCGTCTTTTTGCCGAGTGAGATCAAAAGGAAACTTGTAGTTTTAGGCACCGAAAACTCTGCCTCTGGCCCTTCAGGCCGAATTGTTTGCTTCTACATAGAAAATCTAATTTTAATTGCAAAAATTGTTCTTTAAAATTTTTAACTGTTTTTATGTTTTATAGTTTTCTATGTTTTTGAATTTTTAGCAAAGATATTTTGAGATTTTATATATTTTTGCCTTGTCGCGAAGTGAGAACTGAATTAATTGAATGAGAACTATATCTCTAATGAAATTTGAGGCAATAAGTTTAAATGAAATGCTGTAAAAAATTTGTATAATTTAATATTCCATACAAGAAAGTCATGTAGTGTACACACCAGGTTTTTTAAGATTTATTTCGATCTACGAGTTTAACTCAGGCTTTTTTGAAAATTTCCCTTTAAATATGATTTCGAAAAAATTTTCTTACTCAGGAAAATATTGAATAATTCTTAGAATTTGCATTTGTAACAAAATATATGCCACTTGCGCCCATATTTTCCTAAATAACTTCAGTTTTCTGGACTGCCACGAGCGTCAGTACGGCTTCTACTACTGTTCAGGAAATGACCCGCGCTATAATTCTAAATTGTCATGTGATTTCGTGTTCTTTCGGGTAAACTTTTTGTCAATTTACTAACGATGAGTTTTAGGAAAGTTAATGAGACGAGTTAAGTGACGAAGAAAATTGTCTGCTAAAGCGGGGTGAGAAAAAGAGATTGCTGAATAATGACAGTATGAAGATGGCATATGTATCTTACGAAGGCGTAGCTATCGAGAACTCTATGCCGACTATGGTGGTGTCTACAAGGGAGGGGAAAAAGATTTCGTTACATTGCCTAACCAAACGAAGTACCAAACAAAGATCAGAGACTTTAGAACATGTTGAAAAATTGCTTTTTATCTGGATTGTAGAAATACATTTATATACAATATCATGTACAGCGCTTCATTTATGCACAGTATATATTGCATTTGTAATGATTTTCGGGCTATGAGAAACTGTTGTATTTTCCTGCGTAATGTAACATGAAAAAAATCTAGAGAGATAGGCTATGCCGGAAAGCTAAGAATACAAGGGTAACTCCATTTAACATTGAGTAAATGAGTAATTTGGCGAGATATCGCCAAGATGGCAGCGGTTTTGGCAACTAATTTTTGTCGTCAAATTTGGAGAGAAATCGCCCAGAATTTTAAGTAGCTAAATTTGGCTACCATTTGGTGACATTTTGATCCGACCCCTGTATCACTTTAAAAGGTATTATAATTGAATAAATGTAACTGAGAACTATATTAGCTGTAACAGTAATTACACCCTCATATTGCCTTCAAGTAATTTTGAGAAGTAGAAAAGGCAGTAGTTTGAAGTGTAACTGCTCATTGTACTCTTTGATATTGTGAAGAGTAGTACGACCATTTTTGTGGAAAGTTCTAGTTGTCTAAAGTGTTTCTTTTGATAAAATTAATTTTATCGACCTATCATCGGAGGTGTGTACATTCAGTTTATTACGGGCCCGTAAGAACGTTACAGTATTTTAGTATTAAAAGTATTATACTAACAACAACAAAATTTTTTATAAGAAAGGATAAATTATTTTCCCTTTATTTCTTGTCGGAAAAGTTCCTTTGATACACATCTAAGGATCTAGAATAGACTAATGAAATATACTGAGGCACCACTGTGTACATTTTATAAATTAAAATCCTTAAATATATGATAGAATAATTAAATAACAAGTTACTTAGTTATTATTGAAAACTTAAATTATGTAAAGTACGTAAATTCCAAAATTCCTATGATTCTGAGTAAATTTATAAAGAATGAGTTTATTCTGAATAGGTTTATAACGAATGTAAGAACAAAGTATTGAAAACCATTTCCTCAACTCCCGAACTTTTATTGAAAGTGTTTAAAATATTTTAATAATTTGACCACTTCAGAAAATGACTATAAAAGAATAAAGAAAGGTAAGAAAAAAAGTATGTTCTATTCTATTCGTTTATCCGTTTTTTTAATTATTGTGTGGAAAGACAAGTTGTTTGGAAGAAAAGAATGTTTTCCCTATGATGAACCTATTTTTTCAAGGAATTTTATTTTTTTCCTTTATTTAATTTCGGGGATATGTAAAACACTCTAGGCCTTTACGACAGGCTGAGAATTATGTTTCATGCAAATATTAGGATAATAGAGCTGTTTTTATGCAGATAATGATTGTAAAAGTTAACGCCAGTCTCCCATGAGAAAGAACTTTATTTTCGTTTTCTATTTTTAGACCGGAAGGTAATTACAATAATTTTTTAACTCTGTTTTTAAACTTACTGATGTCTTCATTTTTAGAATTTTTCCTCTGCTCTAACTTATAAATGAATAATGCATCAAATTATCGAAAGTTTTGGTATTTTTTACTTACAGTAATTATATTCTGTATTATTCCCGATAAAAAAATCCCACCGTAACCTGTGTGTTGTAAGAATAGAAGCAGTTTTAATTGAGGAAATTTGAACTGTTTGTTTTCTATCACATTTTGACAGATTAACTTTTTAATAACACAATAACAGCAACCAACATATCTCTCTTATAGGAAATACTGTGAGAAAACTAGTAGCAAAAACTTGAACTCCATTCAGTTGGAAGTTTATGAACTTGTTTGCTTAAATAATTATGATTAAATATGTTCTTTTTTAAACAGTTATTTCAAATTAGTATTGTTAATATCAGTATTAGTACACAATTCGCTTTCATTTCTTTATTAATTTAGAAAAGAGTTCACAGACCTTTCATAGATGCTGTTACACCCACAAAGAAATAGATATTATTAGATGATGTTACGAGAAACATTTCCTTCTTTACGATTTAGCACTTCGGTGCACAGGCAGAAAATTAGTGATGATTTTTACGTTTCTCAGGGCCGTTCCTAGCGGGGGTGCAGCGTGTAAAAGTTACGCGGGCGGCCAAAATCAAAGGCAGCCGGACTCTTGCGATCCCACCCCTAAATACTTTAAATTCATTGTAAGTAACTGCCATAAGTAAGTACTTTTTATACAGTTTGTCATATGTTAAGTACTTAGCGAGTATGAAATAAAAATTTTATTAATCATTAAGCACTTTGTTTTTAATTTGGAGGCGGCAATCTTAGGAAAGTACGCAGACAGCCAATGGCTTAGGAACGGCCCTGACGTTTCTAAATACCGTATATGATTGAACTGAGGTAGCCAAGTGGATATTTTAAAGTACATCACTCCTCTTCTTTTGTCTTCGATATCCAAAGAAGTTTTGAATCCTGACGAATTTTATATGTTTCTTGCTGTAAAGACACGAGAAGTGTACATACCCACCATTTCGAATTCCGCCTCACTGCGTTGGAGTGCCGCTAAACGTAGGTCTTTTGTTCGGTTTAATACAGAGCAAGCCTTTGAAATAAAACCATCAAAAATATACCAACGTTTAAGGAACAAGAGAAAGTTCTAAAAGTATTTAGCTTTAATCAGAACAGCAAGATTTCATCAAGATTTTCTTCAAACTTTCACTTCTTGACCATAAAGTATTAAATTAAAGTTGCGAGAACACCAATTTCTTGATTTTCTCATTACGGAATGTTTATAAGTGCTTAAAATACATGTTTAAAGAACTAATATACGATTTTAAAGAGTATTTTTAGTCACACAGGCTACATAAAAATCAGCTGTAAATTATTTATTCACTCGTTATTATTTTAATGGAAACTTTCCAACTTGACATGATTGAAATTTGGAAAGATGAACTCTGCATGATATGTTAGCGGGTTAAAGATCACAAAAAGAAACTGGCAGAAAGACAGATTTAAAAAGAAAATTACTTCTTTTCATATGAAGGTAGCTTTTAGTCTGAAACGTTGATGTCACAATTTAGATGTGAAAATGTAAAGAATAAAGAAAACACAGTAGACCTTCAATAATATCTAAGTGTTTTTCAGGTAAGTATTTCGGGGTTAAAAATGTCTCTCTACATGCCATTCTGTATTTAAATTTTAAGGGGAACGAATAATTAAAAGAAATTATGCTTAAAGAATCCTAAATAGAACGCAACTATCATTTTCAAAGAAGAGTTCTTCAGATAAGGAGACGTAAAACAAATTCGGGACAAATGTATGCTATAATGTTTGCTTATTTCCTGACATTGGTATCAATTATTATGATGCGGTTTCATTGTTTACCCTGATTATGACTCTGGTAAAGCCATTTAAAGGTAACTGAGGTAAAGCCGTTTACTTTATTAGCTTAGCTCTGATACATACTAACTAGTTTTTGACTCTTAAAGGAGAGTTACACCTTCATGGAATATAACCTGGAAATACATGAACTTTTATTTTTCTGTCGAAACATATGTAGGCAATGAAGGTGTAAAATTTATGGACTAATAATAAAAATATATACTTTACGGAAATATTTTCAATATTTTTTAACCCTTTACTTGTGGTGTGTGTAACACTGCATTATCTCTTGATATGATCGTAAACTACTGTAAACTATGCTATCGTAAACTATGCTTTTCTAAACGCTGACTGTTGTAATATTCTTTCATTCGTCAATTATGTTTCCCTTAATTCTTTTAACGCTGTCAAAATTATGACCTTGATGTAAAACTTTACTTTATACAGTAGAAAATAATCTGTAACATACAACTGTCGACCTGATAGGGATAGAGGTTAATGAAGTTGCCTGTCGTATTCAAGGGTCCGGGTTCAAATACTGGAGAAGGCAGAGATGTTTAAAAATATAGTGTTTGTGAGGTAAAGGTGCACTCAAAATATACGGGATACAAAATCCTGGCGAGACGTTGATGGCAGGCCTTCGGACCGATATCATGCCGCAAATCCAAATAAAGTTTCATTATTTTTTTCCCGTAAGGAGACAACTATAATGGAAAAAATGATGTGTACACCAAATGACTTCCTTGTGCGGATTATTAAATTATACGACTTTTTCCTTGCATTTCATTTAAACTTATTGGATTGAATTAAATCTACATCGTAGATAGCGCATAAATCACTATAGAATAAACGCACTCTTTAAAATTCACTATATTATTATATACCATAGCTACACTCTGGCGCTAGGTTTACAATAGAATAAGTGCACTCTTTAAAATTCACTATATTTGTTTACCATAGCTACACTGGCGCTAGGTTCTTTAACAGCGTCATATCTCATTCATTTTATAACTCAGAATGCACAAAAACTATATCATCTGAAGAATTATCTAATTGTTGCCACGTGTTCTATTCAAATACTATAAGAAATCTAAAACGATGTATAAAAGAAATTAAACAAACAAACAAAAAAGAAACAGTTTTTTCAGAGACGATTCAGTATTTCTCATTCAATTAATTCAGTTCTCACTTCACGACAAGGCAAAAAAAATACATAAAATCTCAAAATATCTATATTAAAAATTACGAAGTAAATCGTAAACACTTATTTCTTCGAATAAATTCCAGAATATATAGCTCATGATTGAATTCGCAGTAATAAAAGAAGGCGCTATCTTTGTTGTTGCGAAGCTTAGTTTCTCTAGCCTGGCAACAAACCCACTATTCTGCTAAGTTTCAAATATAAACAAATATAGCTGCGATGGTAAAAATAATTGGGCTTAGCCGCACTTAAAGAACCTTTAAAAACCTTAACCGGAAAATAAGAACAGTATAATTCAATCATTTTTAAAGCGAAAAATGCGCAATTTCCCAGCATATAAGAATAAAAAAATTGAGCTCACTGAGCCGAGTAACAGCGTGGGTTATATATATATATATATATGTATGTATGCATATTTATATGCTTTTGGTGCCGCCGATTGCAACCAAAAAGGAAGGTGCGCATCTACATGTTATACTTGTCCTATATACAAAATTTCAACGTTCTGAGGCTACTCGTTTTTGAGTTATGAAAGATATATACATATATACGTACATAAGTACAGACACATGAAAAAATCTCTTCTGAATCCATTTTAAATCAATTTTATAATTCGTTTAGGGAAATATAGTCCTTTATTTTGTCCTTATGTACAGATCTTACTCAAAAACATGGTTAAATTGTATTCGATAACGACCAAAATGAATGCATATTGACCAAAATGAATGTATTCGATAGCGACCAAATGAATATTTTCGTTGAAATATGGTACCCGGAATTTTTTTGTGATTACAATACTTTCTTTACTTTGCACAAGGCAGTAAAAATTGAGACATGCTAGTACATGTTGAAATTAGTTATCTGACAAAGGAACAAGAACTACAGAAAGAATCTGGTTTTAAGATTTTCCTTGCCTTTTTTAAAACAGACATGCATAATAGAGAGGAAATAATAAAATAATTAAGGGATTTTGAACTAATTAAAAAATCAAATTGTTCAGAATGCTCAATGTATTATTTAACTAATACAGAAAAAAATCGTGCTGCATGATTGTTGGGAGGAACACTTTTTAAATGGACAGGGCTGTTATAGGTGACTTTTAGGATCTCAAAAGAGTTATTATAAAAATATTATGCATGCAATAATAAATAATGCATAAAAGTTTGAAATTCATCAAAATTTCATCACTTGGGGATTTGCTAACATTGGATTTGTGCTTCCTAGGTCACTTGGCATGCGTCAACAGCGCGCTTTGGTCCCTTGACACACATTGTTGATGAGTCCAGTCCATAACTTTGTAGCATTTTTCTGGGAGGGGCTTTTGTAAAGTGAGACAAAGTGATGTTCCGGTTCTTTTCATGTAATAATTATTATAGGTACATGTATCTTCATGCCGGGAACTTTCTTCTTTCCCCTTTTTTATAAAAGAAATACCGATTTGAAATCCGATGAATCAATCATCGTATTTAAGCACCCATACAAGTTGAAAGCATAAATAATACGACCAAGATCCTACATGTTACACAATCACCTCAAAATTGAATTTTTTGGCGCAAGTTCAATTTGAAGTTAAATTACTTTAGAGGAGATTGAAATAG
The DNA here is from genome assembly GCA_000611955.2 of Stegodyphus mimosarum. Taxonomy (NCBI): domain Eukaryota; kingdom Metazoa; phylum Arthropoda; class Arachnida; order Araneae; family Eresidae; genus Stegodyphus; species Stegodyphus mimosarum. The sequence continues at coordinate 119,392 of KK114136.1, read as the reverse complement.
AGTATGAGTGAATTTAGGTATTCTCAATTAAATTGAATTAAGGTTTGAGAATTATTGTAGATAAGCATGCAAAGTTGTCTAATGTTCTATCAGACTGTCATTTGTATTACTTATTTGTTATATTTTATCTCTGCAAATCTGGGTTTGGGTGAGAATAAATTAAAATTTTCCTGCCCAATTTGTGTTTAGACTGAATACTGTGTTGCTGTAGCAATTACATATCAGCAGGGGGTTTAAGGAAGTAGAAACATTATAAAAGCTCTATAGTACTTTTATTTTACAAGTATTTTAAAATTTAAAATTGTTTTAAATCAATTCAAGCTAATTTCCCTGCGCAAAGTCTTAAAGAACGAAGTCCTCCGAACGCCTAAAACATCCTTATTATTACAGTTCTTGCGTACTTTACCATAATTGTTAAATATATTTTTATATTATTCTTTATCCTTTCGATCGCACGAGAAGAATGTAACTAAATGACAAAGGAAAAAAAAGAAAATCTGAAAAGTTTTATTCAGATTTTAAATTACGTCCAAAGGGGCGTTTTTTAATATTTTGTGTGATACCCTTTTTATTAAATATCATGTTCTTCGCACTTAAACCATAAAATTCAGTTACAGCACAGTATCACAAAATAATTTTAAACTGAGCATATCTTTAGGATTTCCTATACACAGTCTCACGCGCTGGAGACAAAAATGTTTTTTTCTGTACAACGTTGCCATTCCTCGCTTTGAAATCCTTGAGTTTGTTAATCGAAAATTCGTTAAAGTTTCAAAATATGAAATCGATAATAAAACAAGCCCATATTCGCAGCAAGATTGGGTCATTCAAAATTCGATGGCTCTAGGTACCCTCGTTTTATCACAACGCGAGAATCATACATACATTTATACACATTCTTCATTATTTAATTTCTTTAAATATAATACAGGGCTGCAAAATTTGGTAGCAACAGTTTGAAAATTGAACCAACATTTAATGTTTTCGACGCAAAATCGCGAAATGAAAACAATAGTGTTTTAGGGACAAAGCCCCTTGGAATAAAAAAAAGGGGGTTGTTAATACACGCTTCAACTTTAAATGGATTTAAGTTAGTAGCGATTTTAACAATTTGTTCTTCAGTGTTAAGGAATATTTGTGAAACACCGATTATTTAAATTCAGTTGTTCTCCCTTATTAAGGAAAAACTAGCCTATCAAAAGAGTATAGTTGCGTCTAGAAAGTTTATGTAAGCGTATGGTACATTCATAGAGCTTAATTTAACTGTCATTTAGGTAGGCGTAATCTCCAAACCTTTTTATTAACATTTCATTATTACTGTAAATATTTTCAGTTGTCTAAATGTAAGCTTATGTAAACGCTATGTATTTTATGTTTTAGGGAATTAAGTAAATAATTTGTATATTACTTTAGGTAGTTAGAGACTGAGGCTGCTGTACCGAACGTCCCGGTTTCGAATCCCGGATGTAAACGTTTCTGTCTCTTCATAGGAGGCAACGGTGGCCCACGTATTAGGTGGCTCCATAATAAAATGACCATCACTTCCGGTCTTAGTAGTGGTCAATGCCTATAATGGCTAAGCCTGCAATTGAAGAAAAATATTATTTTATAAAATTTTCATTTATTGCACAACGGTAATTAACGAAAACAAAGAACGTACTCAGGTAATACTTACTGAAAGTACTCAAGTACTTAACAAAGAGCTCCTATCTTCTGCTTCAATTTTCTAATTTTTTAGTTAAGGGAGACTTCTAATTAGAGTGAACGACTACGGTTCTTAATTTAATGTATTTCATAGAATAGGAATGATAAGGAGAGGGATGACAAAGCTTCATTTAAAAATCTAACTTAGAGTATGGATTTTGCAAATGGCTGGAAATGAATCCATTTCATGTATTGAATGAGTAGGGACATCATCTCCATAAGTCCTTTATCGATTCGTCAGAAAAGCAGAAAAAATACTATATTTCTCTTTCTGGATTGACTTAACATCCTCAGAAACATAGCTGCGATAATCTGGATAGAGAGGTTAATTGGTTGATTAACTGATTTTAGCAAAGCACATGAATGAATGAATTAGAATATATTGATGTAAATTTTGTTTGTTACATATTCATTTCTGACAGCACTATTTCATATACAAGCTTATAAAAATGAATTCTGGTTAAGTATTTAATATCGAGTGCGAAACCGATTTTCTAAATGTTTTCCATTTAGAATGAAGTATAGAATTTTCCATTTAGAACGTAACCGAAGCTGAAGTCTAGGTATTCTGAGAAGAATTCTAACAGCAAAACTTGTGAGAAGATTTTTACGATGCCACTGAACAATATTTCAAAATTTTCAATGATTTACTGATTTACAAAAGTATGAAACGTAGTATGAAAATGTTTCATTATTTGATTGAAAAATTCTCCATTTTCAATTGTTGTTCATGTCCTTGACTGCAATGCAGTTTTAATTCTGGCTTCACCTTCTAACTTATAATAGTTTTTAATGATTTTTAACGATGATATTAAAAAGAAAATTCGAAATAGGTAAATATTTAGAAAAATCTGTTCATTGTGCTATGTAGATATTTGATTATTTAATTGATAATGTGGGTACTTCTGAGTTAGATTAACGAAGCACAGAATTTATTATTGAAAGTGTTCTTGGGAAGAGCAAATAAAAATGTTATGATTTCATTTTTTACAACTTTATGGGTACGTTTTCTCGAACGAATCCTTCCGATTGTGAATAAAAGTGTTAAAAGCATTTAATTTAAGGTTTAGCTATGATAAGAAATTAGCAAGATTAAATCGATTAAATTAATCGATTAAAATCTCATCACGGAATAATATTTCCTTGCCATTTTGTAAAGGCTGATAAAGTTTACGAAAAAAAATTTATGTTGCAAAATTCTATTTCTAAAAGGAATTCTGAAGAATTGAGTTAAAGCAGTTTTGAATGACAAGGAACGTATAATAAATCCAAATCAAATCCATGCCTTCTTGTTGAAAACAAGAAAACTAAAATCTTGCAAAGCATAATACATAATTATTTTGCAGGCTTTACATCTTTTATCCTTAGGTTTCTGAAATTTAATATATCTATATTCATTTTAAACCCTCCTAATAAGTCTTGGCCGTTTGGTTTAGCATTTTTTATGCTTTTACTATTAATAAAAGCATTAGTGAATGTTTAATAATTTATCAAAAATTTACATCTCATCTAGATTTTTCTAGCTCATCGAAACAGCTGCGTTACAAGTTTTAAGTTGTAAACATCAACAATAATTAGATAAAAAATGTTTTACATATCGTCAATAAGATAAAGAAAGTATGGAAAGCTCAAAGTTAGTAACAGTTCACGAATTATCAGAATGAAAATACATGCAGGAAAGAGATTTTAAAGAACAATATTAATGATGATAAATACTATAATGGCACCTTAATTGCTATGCATAGATCATGATTCACAACATGATTTAGTGCGGCCTGAAAAAGTTCACCGTTAATTATGCTCGAAGTATTTCAGTTAACAGCACGTTTCAAGGCGCGGAAATAACTCAGTTTCAGAAAAATATTCAGGAGTGCCCGAATCTTTCTTCATCCTTTAAATGTACACAGAAAATTTGATAATGTTATTGTACATCGAAATTTTGTTTTTAAAAAATCTAAATACATTTCAGCTCTTTTCATTTATGTATAATTGTGCTTCCTTTTGCTCTTAACAACCGATTTATAGAAGTTTATTTTATTTTTTTTTATCATTTTCTTTTTATCTTCTGATACTGTTTTATTAAAATCAATGAAATTATTTTACATATGACTTCAAGTTTAACAGGATGTACTGCAGACTGAAAGAAAATTAGGAATTAAAGCCATCAAATTTTAAAATTATTGGCTTAATCGTAAAATAAAGAAATTTAGTAATGAAAATACATGAAAAACGATGTTCAGTAATCTTTAGTTCACTTGATGCCATGTATATGTTACTCTTATAGAAACAGAATGTTAAAAAACATCGAGTTTCGTGTGATACGTTTGATACAGAGCACAATAAGGTAAACTAATCTATTTTCCGTTTCAACTTCTTCATGAAAAGAATAGACATATTTAAAAGGTTTAACCCTTTACATACTTGTAATGAATCTGTTATTCTGTTGCACACCTGTAGTCAAATGGGTAAGATCTTGGAGCTGTGATAGTTGGGCCCGGATTCATTTCTCGATAAGTGAACAATCTGGTTTCTTAGACTTACAGTGAGTAATATCAATAACGGACTTTATTGAAAAATACTTTAAAAAGATATTCCGTTTAACGCCGATAGCTGTTGAGTGTTTTGTGTCTCTGTATAAATTAATAATAACAATAACATTCATCTACCAAGATAACAAGCACGACTCTTTTGCTGCTATCAGCAATAAACTAAACCAAGCGGTGGCTTACTGAAATTTGCGGGGATTAAATACAAAACTATAGTACCTCAATTAAAAACTGAAAGGGACTGTTAAATGAACTAACTGAATTCACTCATGGTAAGCCAGAAACAGAACTTGTCGCTGTAAATTAAATTAGCCTACAACCTTGTTTCTAGTTACTGCATCGTTATAGGAGAAAAAGGTAATCCATTATTTGGTCGCTAGATGGAGTCAGTGTTATATATTTTGTTTTATATTAATCTTATCGGGACAGACTTATACTAAAAATAGCACAGTTTGCCATTGTTGTGATTGATAGATTTAGTTGTGAGTTAGAGCGTTAAAGATGGAGGAGAACAAAGAAAAATTTCGATTATGCTTTACAATTTTACTTCGATAAATGTGAAAATGGAAGTCAGGCGACTGGAATTGTGATTATGGTTCCCATACTGTAACAGCCAATCAAGCGCAATTCTTGTTTCGTTGATTCCGTTCTGGTTTCTTTGATGTGAAAGATGCATCATGCACTGGAAGGCCTGTCGTCGAAAATGTCGATAAAAACGCAGGAAATATGTTTGAAGTAGACGGCATGAGAGCTGCCGTAGCATCGACCAGGAGCTAAATATCGACCACAAAATAGTTTTAAATCAATTGTATGAAGCTGAGTTCAAAAAGAAGCTTGATGTTTGGATACCGCACGAATTGACAGAAGAAAACTTGATGAAACATGCTTCCATCTGCGAATCTTTGGGCAAACGGTAAGTAATCGAGCCATTTCTGAAAAGGCTGGTGACTGGCTAATGGGTTACCTACGAAAATGTCAAAGGACAACGTTCATAGTCGAAGGCCGGTAAAGCAGCCCAAACGGCGGCCAAACAAAGATTGACAACCCGGAAAGCCTTATTGTGTGTTTGGTAGGATTGGAAGGGGAGGATTGGATTACTGCCTGGCCAAACCCTCAATTCAGACCCCTAATTTCAGCAACTGGATCAACTGAAAGCAGTAGTCGATCAGAAGAGGCCAGAATTGGTCAATAGGAGAGATGTCATTTTCCACCAGGACAACGCCAGGCCACACATATTCATGATGACCAACCAAAAGCTCAGGAAACTTGGTTGGGAGGTTCTTATGCAGCCAGTTTATGGTCCGTACCTGGCACCAAGAGATTATCATCTGCTTGCGTAAATGACAAACGATGTTAGGAGTGTGAAATTGGTCTCAAGAGAGGCTTGTGAAAACTGACTATCTCAGTCTTTTGCCACTAGGTAAAAGTTGTTTCGAGAACTTGGCATAATGAAGTTCTTTTATAAATAGCAACGAGTCATCGAAGAAATGGAGGCGTATTTAAGTCAAAGCGAATGTTGTAACCATATTAAATAGAGCTTCAAAACGAAGGTAAAAATATGGATTTCTTTTTCCCCAATCCAGTGCCTTGTTACCAGCTTATCTCTTTAAATACGCATTGCATTTCCTGCTTCTAAATGATATTGAATTAGAAAGGATAAATAAAGCATGGGAGTAAAACAGCTTGAATTAATTATTAGGTCATTTTACACACAATAAATATTCGAAATTTCCGACGATAAATTCGAAAAGTTCCGAAGTATGTTTTCCCTGCATTATTCTGCATGGTATTCTTTCGGTTAACAGTAAATGTTTCATTAGTGGAATAATATTTTATTTTATGCTAAGCGATGATCTATTTGTATTTTATTTTAAACTTGTTTTTTATTTCACTTATGTCACTTAAAATGACTATTTATACACACTGTAATTTATAAAATATGTCTAATTTCAGAATTTGGATTTGTTTGCATTTATTTCATTATGTCAGGTATGAGTACAGTTTTTAATTTTAAGAAGCGGCATCGGAACGGCCAGTTAGCAACAGATAGTTTTTAAAAGATTTTTCAGCTGGGCACTGCTAACTAATAAGAATCTGATCTTAATTCGGTTAGAACATTCAAACCATCCAAGAATTTTGAACTGGCATAAGCTTAAATATGATTGGGAGTAAAAGACACAAAGCTTATTAACTTTACTGAAAACGAAAAATTATTGAATAAATTAAATTAAATTTAGTAAATATTACTGAAGGAGCAATTAAAGACTGCCTTCAGCTAAAATGAAAAGTGGCTGTTAGCGAAACACATCTGGAAACAGCGTAGGTATTTAAAACTTCTCTCATCATAATTACTAGCTACATTTCTCATACACAGCGGGGTGAACATTTTGCGACAATATATTAAGACACTAAACAATATTTCATCTGGACTGCATGAAAACAATAGGAGTTATATGGAAACTAAAATCAAACACAGAGACTCTGAATTCCTCATTAATAACTACCAAAACTTGATTACATTTGAAAATGTAAATAAATAACAGCTGTGTACTAATATCAAATGATCCTCATTCTGTCATTCCAGAATTTTAATAAGCTACTTTTGAGCAGATTACTTAAAACTTGTAAAACAAAGCTTGTTTTTAGTTCACATTGAAAAACCTTTTTTGTCTTTAGTTTGTACGCGTAATGACCTTCAAATGAGTCTATTGCCAATCCGGAAAATGCAAATCAGCATATTATGCTTGGAAAGTATTACGCCGAAATTTAACATAGTTTTTTATTTTCCTTTATGTAACCTGGTGCCATTCTTCAATTTATGTAAAAAATAGTCGCTATTTTTTGTTGTTTTAAATTCCGTGATTGAAAGATGGTAAAGTTCAACTTCTACGGAACAAAATGAGGAACAAGTTATTAGTTTCGTCTTATGGTAATTATTCTAACCCGTGAAATTTTATTACTCTTTTGATGCTGAAAAGGTTAATCATTGTCAGTTTTCTTTTTTTGGAGAATTTATTTTTAAATGAAATTTTTTAATGCGTCTCAAATTTGAATCACAAAGTTATGTTATTTATAAGCTGCCATCTGCATCGTTAATAATTTCTAATTAAATTTTAGCTTAACTTTTTATTAAATAATTTGCAAATAATTATCGTATGCTTTATCTTTCAACATTTGATTCACAAAAATTCTAAATTGCTTAATAACTCAAAAATTGACTCAAATAATTGTTTGCTGCTTAATAATTCAGCAAATGATTTATGAAAAATCTTAAGAACTGGTTAAAAATTATCAGCTACTTAGCCTACATATATATCACATATGAATTTTACTTTAGCTTGCTAATCTTCAATTCTGAAAGTTGTTGTTGCTTCATTCAATATAACAATTTGAAGTTGTCATTCAAATTATTATCATTACAATTAAACGATTTCTGGAATTTTTTTATTAGTAGTATAAACATCAATAATAAAATTTTACAAATATATTTTTGATATTACATAATACAGCAAGGCTCCAGAATAGAAACACGAATGTGCGTTCTTTTGCTTTTTTCATTTATACACATTTTCTGTATATTCATTATGTTAAAAGAAAGACGTAAATATTGTGTGCGATGAACATGTATTAGACACTGTGCAGAAGTGTGCTATTTTCAAAACAAAGACAATGATTAAAATTTTTTTCTTAAAATAGCGATTTTTTAAATTTGTAATTTTGAAACTGAGGGAAAGTTTTATAAACTTTACGCCATTACTGCAGTTAAATAAATCCATTTCTGATGACATAAATTCTGTACTTCCGCTTTACAGTAATTAACCGTACAATTTTTTACACATGATATTCACATATAATTTTACTTTATTTTATTAGCCCAAAGGGCTTTAGTCCAGAAGGGCTATTAATTTCGTTTTGGCATTTTGCGTTGATTCACGTTTTAAATTGTTGCCACCAGATATTACAGCTTTGTATTATATTTAAAGAAATTAAATAATAAAGAATCTGCATAAATGTATGTATGTTTCTTGCATTGTGATAAAACAACGGTGCTTAGAACTATCAAATTTTGAATAACACAATCCTCCACCGAATATGGGCATGTGGAAGCTCTAATTTGGAATTTGGAGTTTGTTTTATTATCTATTTCATATTTTGTAAAACTTTAACGAATTTTTGATTAACAAACACAACGATTGCAATGAGAGGAATGGCAACACTGTACGAAAAAAAGACATTTGTATCTCCAGCGAGCGAGACTGTGAATCAGAAATACTAAAGATATGATTATTTTAAAATTATTTTGCGCTATTGCTGTTGAGCTGAATTTTATGGCTCAAATGCGAAAAACACGATGTTTAATAAATAAAGGTAACACACAAAACGTTAAAAAAACGCCCCTTTGGGGGTAGTATAAAATCTGAAAGCTTACAGATTTTTCTTCGTTTTTAATTTATTTACTTATTTATTCTTATGTTTCCTGAAATATTTTAATTGGCAGGCAACAGTAATAATATATTATTAAAACACTTTAAAATGCATAGCAGAGTTATTTAATGGAAGTATAGCTATTTTCAAATTGGACTTTTATTTTTCTCAAACCTGTGTTCAGGTTCTGCTTAGAGTAGAAATAGTTTTTGAGGCGATTCTCATTCAAATATTCTAAGATCTGAACAAAATGTAAAATTCTGCAGTGCTGGCCAGGCTGTCGTAGTTAGCAAATAATCTAAACAAAAAAACTGCATTTTTTGTATTTTCTAAGGTATTTTTCACGATTTCTAGCTAGACGCTCGATAAACCATTTCCTGCTGGGAAGTGTTGAAAAGAATGATGTCATACAGTTACAGTCATTTAAACAGAAGAGGTGGCAATGTTCGCAACGTCGTTAAGAAAATGCGCCAGAAGTCGATGATTGGGGCACAAAATGGAAAGGTAGCATTAATCCCGAGTAGTTCTAATAAGATACAGAGGCAAAATAAACACAAAATTTACAGAGATTGCTATCCATTCAGTACAAAAACATAGCAGTATTTACTTGTAACGAAAAACTGATTTAAAGCATGATATCAGTTATGTACTGGAAAAGCCCACGGCTATCTTCATCGCATCTAAGAAGCAACTTCAATCTTCCACTTAACAAAAAATGGGCAGTCATAATGTCAGTGATGAACTGTATATCTTTGGCGTAGGCTACTGCGATGAAAAATGAAGAAAAAATATTCCAACTGGTACGAAATAATGTTCTACGGCTTAATATTACACACCATCCATTTCAAAAATTAAGCGACTCACTAGAGATCTTAAGACTATTAAAATAAGGTATTCTCCCTCTTTGAAATGGCAAATGTTTCAAGAATGCTGTGAACTGTACACTGAACAAGAAGGCTAGTTGTATTTGATACGAGGAAATTTACAAATATGAAATTCGATGATTGGGTATTAAAGCCACACACCTTTAACATCCTCGAAAAGAAGCACATTCTTAAGCACTTATTTCCAAACTGCACATGTCTACATAGACTCTGTTTCTGAAATTTCCTAAGTTTCTCTCTTTGATCCTTTGTGTTTGTCTCATATTATTATACACGATTTCATAGCAGTTTACTATCCAATACTCATTTTCATAATGCTGCAAAAATAGCTTCGAATTTTTATTCATCTGTCTTTCTGTTATCGATACATATTTCGGAAGTTTTTACTGTCGGAGCCGTAATGCATTGTCTCATACGAGTTAAGTTAGAAACCACATCTGGATCCGACACTATGACAAAGTTTTGGAGTGATGACAAAGTTCCGGAGTAAAAATATAAACTTCTAGTTTGTATCCAATCAAAAAAGCAAAAATAACTTACCCTGACTATGAAACTTTTCAGTAACAACGAATAAAGTTACATTTGTCGGCCCTACTTCGAGATTCTTCGACCGTATCATTCCGTATGGAGTTCTAGGACGGAAGCCTGCTTCGTAGCGTACAGTTTGTCTCCAAGTCAGCTATGAAGATCATGTTCTATTCTTTAGTCTCATCTCAGCTACATCCTGCCACTATTTAATTAGCGCCTGGAACTGTGCACTCATCCTCAATTACTAATAATGAACTTTGCTTATAAGTTGTTACTATCATGGATAGTTACAAATTGTAGGCCGCCTCAGTTAAGCTAGAGGTGCTATTTGTTATTGATTGAAACTAATTATCAAATGAAATAATAATTAAATTATTTACAAATAGTTATCAGCAGCTAAATCTAATTTTTAAATGGTAATTTAACAGACAAAATCACATATTATACATTGCGTTTTACAATCACAAGAAAATATTTTTTATCTTCAATCAAAATTTACGTTAAAAGGAAGTTATTCTTATAAAAATACATCTCACTTATTGCTATAATAAAACACAAGACAATTACTTCTATAGAAATTTTTAATAAAAATAGTTGAATTCTTTTCTAAATAAAGTGGTTAATTTTTTAGAGTGACATTGATTATATAGAATAGGACAAAATTGTTCCACAGGGAAGTGATGACATTGCTGTGGAAAAATAAATTAAGAAAATTAATCTAACATTATTAATAAACAATGATTTTGTATTTTAGGATAACAGTTTACAATATCATAATTAAGCATTAGTGACATAGATTTCTACTTCTTAGCAAACACAGTTTATTCAAGCATTTATATACAAAAATTTAGAAACTATAACAAACAGAGAAAACGTTAGTATTTGAGCTGAGAGTTCAAATTTTACTCTCAACATTTCTTTACTTTGAAACGTTTTTTATTTCTTAAATATAGCATAAAATTTCAAATATACGGCAATTGCCAATATAGACTATGAATTCATTTTGAATGCATATTTTTAATTCTTTTCAGTTTTTGAAAATTTATCTTCTAATCATAATATTTTTCATTCTGATTTCCATTAGTTATACAACGAAGTTAGTCACGATTAATCGTTTCTACAATCATGCTCTCTCTCTCTGTATACATATATATATATAAACGAGATATGTAAATTAAGTAACGAGACTCTTTACGTGGGGCTCTGCACAGCGGGTGAGAACAGTTGCGTTCAGAAAGCACAAAAGTCAACCTACCATTTATCTTCAGCTCAAGCGATAAATTCACAAATTTCAAATACTCTGTGATATCGGGTTTTCCACGTTTTGTTTTCACCCGTCACGAAAATGAGTGATCCGAATTTTGAGCAACGATACAGCAGGAAATTTTATGTCAAACTGGAGAGCAACGTGACGTAACATTGTCAAAAATTAAGCTGACCTATGAAAACTCTGCTCTTTCGACAGCACAAGTTTCAAGTAATTTAAAGCCTTTTTAGAAAGCCTGGCATCAACTGAAGACAAATCTTTAATCGCAAAAATACCAAAATCAAAAGTGAAAATTTTAAGTATTGAAAAAGTAGCTATTGTCATTGATCGCAGATTAATCGACTTAACAAGGGGACTTACTTTGCAGCTTTAGCGCAAGTCATAGGCGTTTTAAATTTACTTTTAGTTGCTTTTGTTTTGAATTTCTATACATATATATGAGATTGAGTTCAAAAGGAATAGGTGTTTTTGGTTATTCTATCTGAGGAAAAGGTTGTAGGGCTTATGATGTCGTTATATTAAAAGTTTTTTCCCTTTTTGTCCATTGGCGGCTATTTAGCTGACTGAGGCTTGGCCACGACTAAGGCCTGGTGATAACATTTTTGGGGAAGCACTTAATAGGTGGGTCACCGTTAGCTCTTATAAACCTCCTAATAATATGCTGAAAATTGTAGTAGATTTGATAAGAATAATACAATGAAGAAAAAAATTATAAGCGGAAATTTTTAATTATTTCTGGAGCAGTGGAAAATTCTTTGGAAAGTTATTGCGATCTTTATAACTTTAGTATCTTATACCAAGATGTTTCCTTTTCACTAGCTGTTCTCGAAAGATTACGAAATTTTAAAGTTTAAAAACAGACACACATATATATATGCAGCATGGCATCGTCTACAACAATCAGGTGGTTCTGCAAACTGTGTAAAAGAACTCTTTTTGTTCTTGCTGGTCATAGAATTCAGACGATTCCGCCATTAAGACGATGACTCGGTTAATATGAAAGAGGCTTGCATGTAAAAGACTTTAGCTTCTCTACGTCTGTAAATAATCTCATCTGTTTCTGTATATGAATGTAATAATTTCATAGTGTGTAGTAACTATTCCTATTTTCATTAAATATTCAAGTTATTTGATTAGAAAACTATTTCTGAAGTAAATTCACAGACATCATACTCCTAGAGAGTAAGTACCGATCCTGCATGTTCTATAATAAATATTTATTATATTAAATTAAATATTTATTTATGTAATTAATGTAATTTGACTGCCCGGTGGCGAAGTGGCTAGTGCAGCTGTACGACAGGTCCGGGGTTCGATCCCCGGGCTGGGAAAGGTTGACTCAGCCTTTCATCCCTTAAGTGGGTCGATAAAATGAGTAGCAAGTTCACTTGGGGACTACCGAGGGTCCTGCGACAAGCTAACCGCTTGTCCACAGCATATGCTGATGCACTCCGTGGCCCATAAGGTCAAGAAAGCAGAAAAAGGACACTGCAGGCCGTGGCCCACTAGGGCTGTTGCGCCACTGAGTTTAGTTTAATTAATGCAATTTATTATATATATGTATATGATAAATATATTATATGTATATATATATATATATTTACGTGCAACGAGAAAGATGGTCATAAATTCAAGGGGTGGTAAAATGTGGCAGAAGTAAAAATTCGCATCGTGTGTGCAGAAGTATGTGACCTGCAGGGTACTTTCAAAATGTACGGCAGTCACTCCATTGTCATTGTGGTGCATGTACTGCAGTTGGTAGTCATTCATTTGAACAATTACTGTAAATACCAGACATTACTTCTCGTAAATATCTCTAAAGAAAACCCGTTTTTGTTTTGCATATTATTCGCACTTTCTATGTTTTTGCGTTCCCATTTCTCATTCCACCCCTCATTCTATTATGAATTTTGATACGTTTTGTTTTGCCATAACATTATGACTGCATTTCCTAAGTATTTATTCTATGAGCACGTGTACGAGCAGGAGTATGGAGTATGAGCACGAGTATTGCTTCACATGGAACTTATCTGCTGACTAAAGAGTTTGGGGTTAAAGTATATGATTCTGGAAACTCAAACAAATTAAAATCTCTAAAATTTGTAAATAAGTCTGCTATCAATGTTGAAGAGACGTACAATACTTTCTTCTTTTATTAAATGTTCCCAGGTCATATGAACATGATGATATTGAGAAGAAAAGAGACAATTAATTACAGAGCTAGTCAGTTTTCATCTGTAGATTAAAAACAGCAAACTGAAATTTTAATTGAGATAGACTGTAATAAAACAGCTTAGTTAATTGTAGAAGTATTACAGCTTTCAAGTACTTTTTGCCAATGAAATTAAAATATAAACTGTTATTTTTTAACAGCAAAAATTAATTTGATTTATTCCTTACTGAAATTTTTATGTTCTTAATATCAGTCTTTCTTAAATTGAAGGATACATATAATTTTGATTATAATAAACAGCTTTCGTATTTAATATATTTAGTTGCTTGTATTCTTAATTTGAGAAACTGATTTTAATTGAGGTAAACAACATTACCAGTATGTTGCGATAAAAGAGATATAAGTCAAGATTAACGTTGGAAGTTCTAGTTTATTTCCCTGCCATTCAAATAACAATGTAGCTTAGTATAATGTTTCTTTTTTTACATTAATTCAGAAAAAGTACTTGGATTTTACACTGAGTAACGACTGACGAAAATGCAAAATATGAAATTCAATACAATGATTTCAATAGATATTATTTTTAAAGAAGAATTTTCCTTAAACTTTATATACAGGTTATCTAGAAATTTATTTAGCAACCAAGAACTTACGCAAATACAGCAACGAGAATTTCAAGTAAAATATTATACTTATAGAGAAACTTTAATGCATATAATAATACAGCATCCTATAGGTGAACGTTTATAACTTTAAAAAAGCTCATTTGGATATTACGAACAGAGCATCATATAGTCAGTTACATAAATAGAATTTTTATTTTATGAAATTTAATATTTCCTGGTAAAAAATTATTTAAATAAAACATAAAATATGTCTAGAAAGGCAAACTGAGATCTCACGAATAAGTTTATTTAACTAGTGATGCATAATGTATGAGTTGTTTCGTATGCGCAAAGGTTAATAATCAACACACATGTAAACAGAAGCTTATAAATATATAATTCACACATACCATCACAAAAACAGCTTTGTAGGAAATAGGAATATACTCAAAGCACGTAATTCCATCCAGGATATTCGAAATGATTTCTGATAATTTCCTATTGCAGCTGCACTCTAAGATTAACTAGTACATATGCCTAATTATTTGTAACTTCTGGAAGTATTACAGTTTATAAGTACAGAGAAGTATGCAGAATGATAAAATAGAATAATTTTTTTCTCTGTTACACAGACGTGAAAAGCTGCCGGCAAACTCAGACAACTTTAGAAATATTTCGTATAGTCCAGAAAACGGATCAGTTAATATTTCAAGCAATTTGAAATCGAAACATTCGAAGAATTGTATGTATGTCCAGTAGAATGATAAGTTCCAGTAATCTTCGCTAATCATTGTTTTTGTAAATTTATGGTTTATTTTAAATATTATTCCTCATTTAAACTGAATAGTAAAACGAGAAGAAGGAATGCGTGTCATTTTCCTTAATATGTAATTGCTCAAAAATATGTTATTAAAAATAGTCACGTGCCTAAAAACTGTAGTAGAAATGCTTTACTTATTTCTTCTTTGGCTCTTCTTCACACATAATACGACAAATATACAGGGTGTTTATAAAGTCATGGACCCATTTGGATGTTTAATAACTCATAAAATAATAAAGATAGATTAAAATTAATAACATAAATGGTTAGATAGACTCAAAAAGTCTCATGACCCTTGTCAGTGAACTTCCACGTGTGCCCCCTTCGTCGCACGAAGAATATCAAGTCGATATTCAATTTCACGCCAGGTACCGGCAAGCATGTCGGCATCCACAGAGGCTATTGCGGTTGTAATTCTAGCTTTTAGGTCATCCATGTTCGACACTCTCCTCCTGTAAACGTTGTCCTTTACAAATTCACAAAGGAAAATGTCCAGCGGCGTTATATCAGGTGATCTGGGTGGCCAAGGAATTGGACCTCCTCGCCCAATCCATCTTCCTGTAAAACGGTCATTCAAAGAACTACGAACGATGGTACTCCAATGAGGTGGTACACCATCTTATTGCAAAAAGACATGTGACTGAAGCTCTTCTAGATGTGGAAATACGAAGTTTTCCGACATGTCTAAGTATACGACTGATGAGACCGTCTTTTCCGTAAAAAGGAAAGGCCCAATGACTCGGTCGTACATTAGTCCACACCACACACTAACCCAGAGGTGGGGAACCGTTTTACCATTAGAGGCCACATTTAAATTAGGCAGCAATAAGAGAGGCCGCATAAGCTGATTGACCTAAGAAAGTGACTTTTGTGAAATTATTATAGTTTTTCTATAGATTTAACAATTTATTGCATTATATAGAAAAAATAAAATATAATACTACAAAATTTTAAATATAATATACATATAAAATAATATAAAAATATTATAAAAAAATACAATAAAAAATATTTTTTTATTCACTAAGTTAGTGACTTATTTGGCTTTGTTTTTTGTTTGACAGTAATTGTATATTTGGATCAAGCTTCGTAACACACAGCTTTAATCGATCCTCTAAATGTGCACCTGTAATTTGCGTTCTTAAATTTGTTTTTATTTTTGACATGAGAGAAAATGTTGTCTCGCAACAGTAGGTCCTTCCGAAGCAGGAAAGTAAACGGCGAGCATGTTCTCGAAGGCATGGATATTCAACAGCATTTTTCCAGATTTCTATGGGATCCTTTTTAGCGTTAAAAAGGGATTTGATGATACTATCTTCCCCTAAATCAATTAACTCCATTTGTAGTTCTGCAGGAGCCTCGGACATATCTATTAAATGTGGTTCAAATGCCAGTTTCATAGCAGGAGTGTGCTCGTCAAAATCAGAAAATCTATTAGTATACTCTTCTATTAAACAATCCAAGACACCTACATATTCATCGAATATTTTATTTTCACAGTTCTGCTCATTTAACATTTTAGCTAGCTCCGGGAAGTGTTGTGCAGATATTTCCGATCGACAAAGCAATGTTTTGAAAAATGATAATTTTTTTCTAAACGCTTGGATCTTTTGCCACATTTCATAAATATACCTCGTTTCACCTTGCAGGCAAATATTTAAATTGTTTTGTTTTGTCATCATATCAGACAAAAATGCAAGGTTTCTGAAAAATACTTCATCTGATAGATCACATTGTTTTCCTTGTTCTTTATAAAAGTTTAAAATTTGTCGTCGTAAAGACAAAACTTTTATCAAAACCTGACCTGTTGATAGCCAGCGAACCTTGCAGTAGTATGGTAGGTCAACACTATACGTTTCCTCATCTAAAGAGAGCATCTGCCGAAATTCACGATGACGCATTCTATTTACGCGAATATAGTTGACAATGGCAATGGTTCTATCCAGAGTGTCTTGCAAAATGGTAGATTTTGCGCAAAGATTTTGCTGATGCAAAATGCAGTGAAATGATATCAATTTTTTCAAGTTTAAGTTTTCCTTTTTTAACAAAGCAACGAATCCTTCTTTTTTGCCTCTCATGGAAGGTGCGCCATCGGTGCAGACACTGACTAAATTACTGACATTCAATTGTAATTTATTACATACTTCTTTGAAGTTTTCGAAAATATCGGCTCCGCGAGTTCTTCCAGTTAGTGTACCCAACGCAAGTAGTTCTTCGTAACATTGAAAATCTTTAGTTATAGCACGAATAAAATATAAAACTTGTGCCGAATCTGTTTTATCAGTGCTTTCATCTAAAGCAATTGAAAAATAAACATCTTCATTTTGTATAATTGTATGAAGTTGCTCTGTTACATTTTGCGCTAATTCGTGCTGTCGATCTGTTACAGTTCTTCTTGAAAGAGGTAATTGTTTGTATTTGTCGACATTTCTTGGATCTAACATACTCACTGCTTCAACAATACATTCTTTAATTATTTCAATGTCACTAAATGGTTTGCCCCTTTTTCCAAGTATATGTGCTATTTTATACGTAACAGCAACTGCAGCGGAAGTTTGATTTACAAAGGCACTAAAAGATGCCTGCTGATGATGCTTCTCATTTTTCAACTTTTGAAGTGCAGCTTTTCGTGATTCACCTTCTAAAGCGAAATATTTATGTTCTTTATGAGTCAAATAGTGTTTATTTGCATTCGCTTTTTTTAAAGTATTTAAAACTGTATTGCACAACAAACACATCATTTTATCTTTCTCAGCAGTAAAGAAAAAATCTAACTCCCATTCTACATTAAATGTTCTGTTTTCATCACCTAATTTTCTTCTCTTACTATTTGACATGATGGATAAAAAAACGAATATCAAATAATATCTTTAACAAAGTGTGTACTTTCTAGAAATACAATAAAACCGTGTACCTGTTATAAGCACGCACTGTTAACTACAGTTTGCTGAAGATCGCAACAGGGAAGCGTTGAGAGATGCGAGTCAGAGAAGCCAAAGCAAGGTGTGACACTCAAATGGGAGATCTGAAACCGAGTTTTGTTTACTTCTTAGACAAGGTAGTTGGCGCTGCTAGCTGTGGGCCAGAGCCTCGCTCATGCGTGTTAGAGTCCGTTTCAGACTAGTATTCTGACGTCATGTTACAATATGACTGTCTTTGGCGGGATTTTTCGCGCAACTGTCATGGCGTTGATGTACAATAGTTGTTTGAAACGAACTCTACCATTTTGTACTAGGTGGCAAAGGGCCGCACAAGAACCTCGCGGAGGCCGCATGCGGCCTCGAGGCCGCAGGTTCCCCACCTATGCACTAACCTTTGGGGAATCCCTTTGTGCCTCACGGTATTCATGGGGGTTTTCAGATCATAATTATAATTAATAAGCAATTAATAAGCAGACGTTATATAGAAAAGTACAGATATTTAGCCTGGAAAATGAAATTATCTGAAATTAACCACACGCGCAGACGATATTTACAAAAGTAAAGATATTCAAACCTGAAAAGGAAAATGTATAAGTTATTCCCTCAATAAATGCCATAAGTTTGTTTATATCTTCATTATTTTATGAGTTTTTAAACATCAAAATGGGTCCGGGACTTTATAAACACCTTGTATGATGATACAGATTTCTGTATTGAAATGAGACCTTGTGAAGTAAAAATACATAATAATACAGATTTCTGTATTGAAATGCCACCCCGTATATTGTGAAAACTGGATGACTTTAATTTGCAGCATGGCAATACTGCATACGAGCTTATGAAATGCATGCTGAAACGTGTTTCTACGCAGTCTGTTATGTACAGCAGAAAAATAGCCTTGAACTCACTTTTAAATTCCATACTAAATTTCTCTTAAACGAATATTTTTTAAATAGATTGTACCAGAGACGAAACCTTCACTGTTCTAAGATCCTACCATTAAACAACGAAGAGGTAAATGAAGTCACCAGGATCACCGATAAAGTAAGAAAATTCGTGGAACTCAGAAAGAATTTATCTTTGAGCCATACACTTTAGCAACAGTGTTTATTATGATGAGGAATTATTACTTCCTAGCTAAACATTTAGCAAAAACCAGCGGGTCCTTTCTGCATGATATATATCATCTCCACTGGAGTTAACTCGCGAGTTCAGTTATCCACCTCATTCAGTTCATTTGTCTCTCAACGAGTGCTTATGTTCGTTAATAAAGTTATGCTTTAAAATGCTTTTTTATGATAATATACAAATTCAGAAATTTGATATCATTTGTTCAAGTCGCAGCAAAAGAAGATTTCGAAGCATCACCTCATTCATAAGGCTCCGTTCAGGAGATGGATAAATGTCATATCTGGTTTAAACAGAGCTTTGTTGCTAGGTAACTAGACCTTTCTACGTCACAAAAACTGGTTTAGGGGTTTTGGAATAAAGTTTGAAGTTTTAAACCTTATGCCGACTTGGTATAAGAGTCAACCAGTTAGAGCGAAACCTTAATGTGCGAAACATATTGAGCGCAAAAACAGAGCGGAAAAGCTGAAGACACATCTTCACATTCATTATAATTCTAATCTTCACTTTCAAGTATTTATTTGCTTTTTCCCATAAACTTCACTATACTGAAAGCTTGTGGTTTTCTATTGAGGTACTGCTTGGTGCTCAGGGTTATATTGATTCTTTTTGTTTGTTATTCTATTTGGTTAGCTTAGATAATCGTCTAATTATACCATTCTTTGCAAAACAACTTAAAAAGGAGATTAATATACTTCCGTTTTCACGAGCATGTGATACATGTATATAATACTGCCCCTCTTATTTTGAATTTTATGATTGATGGAGTAAGGTAGAACTTTAACTATATATTATTATGTTCAAATCCCAACGACTATAATATTTAAGCAAATTCGTACAAGAAGGGCGCAGATCTCAATGAAGACGAGCATTTAATTTCAGTACTAAATCATTATGGCGCAAAAAACAAGCAAAAGAAACAAGTTAAATTTTCCAAAAAAGATCTTAAATGATGTATCTTTTCTTCAAACGCCCTCCCTCTCTCTTATTTCGTAAAGGTCTCACCAGACGTTACTTTAGTAAATGTTACTTAATAGCTTGGGATGGTTAGTCACGATTCAGACTTTTGAATATAGTATTTGAATGGCAGGGCTAAAACCTGGATTGACAGCTTTTGCTACGCTGAATGAAATACAAAATCTTCTTTGAAGAAATCTTTCTTTTTTAATATACCAAAGGCTGAAAATTTTTGCAAATTAGGCATTACATAGGTACGATTTATTTGGTGTGCAAAATTTTAATTAAAAAATGATTGATTTTCTTTACTTAATTTAAGTCTAATATCTTATACCTTCCAGTCTTTATGCGTAAGTGTTTGACAAGAGTTTTTATATTAGAAACTTAACCATAGAATGTAGTTCTTTCATTTAGAGGGCCTATTTCTATCTGTAAATTATTTTGTTCAAATAAAATTCAGAAAAGGAAGAAATAACTGTGAAATTCTTTAAAAAAATACAGATAATTTTTAAATTATAAAATAAATTTTTATCTGACACGTAAACCACGTATAAATTTATGAGTTAACTCTTTAAAAATTTGTGTTACAAAATTTATCATCGGCACACAGTGATGGATTTGTGGAATGAACAGTTTATTTAACGTGAGCTCATTAGGCCTCGTATCATAAGACGCGTGAAACGTTCATTAAATTTCTTAAATCAATTTTTAATTTGACGCCACCTTAGAATTACGGACTGCGACTTGGAAGGTTCAATAAATCCATCTTTGGCTATACATTCTAGAGATTTATATTTATTTTAAACTAGCGAAAATACCCGATGTCAGTTAACTTAGACTGAGAGTAATGCATCTAACAACAGAGAGAACGATACTGCTGTAATCCTTCTCTAATAACGATGCAAAAAATACGATTCATAGTCATATATTCTTCAGTCTGATGCGATATGGAACCCAAATAAAAAATTTCGATAGAAAGCTAATTATCTCTCATCATATCAGCAACAATGGCACGTAGATTTTAATGATTTTCCTCTTTCTAATCAAATGGTCATAAAAGCTCAAGTTCCATCCAATATTTCATATATATTAAATTTTAGTCGATTAAATGTGGCAAAAAATTGATCATAATTATCAGAAATCAATAACGCGAACAAACACACAAACAGATATTCTTCTTTATATGTACAGATTTTTTTGAAACTTACAGATTTTTTATTAACAAACTCTAGGATTTGAAAAAGAGCAGTGGCAACAACTTTCGAAATGAAGCAGAATTTCATATCCAGCGTGCAAGACTGTTCACACTCGGAAAATTGAGGGTAAAAATTATCGTTTTTTCGAGTTTTTAATAAATATCTCTGATTTTAGCTTTTTTTCGGGGGGGGGAGTGGACGTCGACCTTTTTCAGGCCCCAGAAAAGAATTGTAGGAAGTTTGGTAACGATAGTTATAGTAGTCACTGAGGTATTACAGGACAAACACAGACTTTCTTCTTTATATGTATAGATAACCAATTTAGTTTAAGTTACATTTTCTTTCCTATAAGCCTTCATTCCCCTAATTGTCAATGGCAGAATATTTAAATGTGGTTGCGCGCGATAAGTAATAAGAATTCCACTTTGAGGAGAAAAGTTTTAAATACCGAGTTCTAGAAGGGAAAGTTAGAAAGTTTGGGCAAGTGCTGCTCTTTTGCAGCGTAAGCTTCTGTTCTGCATTTGTTGCTGATTAACGTGGCGTAACAGCTACTACTTTTCTGCCACTAGATATTCTACGCGGTTTTAGAAAACAGGATTATCTGAGCTGTAGAGTAATTCTATTGCTTGTTGCAATCTTTAGTTTTAGTTTAGAATTTTTAGTTTAGTTCTTGTTATTTGAGTTACCGCCCGAGTGAAGAGTAGTGTGTTAGCGTCATGTCGACGCATTGTGAATTTTAAACAGTTAATAAAGGGCTTTTTTCACCCTTCTCCTATGAGGATTCTACACGTACTTCAGCTGTCACGGCTCTGAAATTTTTTTATTATTTACGTTATTTTTCTGCTCTTTAAGACGTTCAGAAAGCAAGCTTCCCTAAATATTAAAATTAATTCATCCATGTGGTGGTTGTTTTAATCTTACTAATTGCTATCTGATTTACTTGTGGGTTTTGGGTGCATGTGCTCTGAATGACGAAGCAGTTTTAGTGAAGAACTTCAAGAAAATAAGGATATCTAATGTTTTTTTATAAATCTGAAATCATTGCAGAGGGGACACAGAGTGAATGATGACGAAGGCGGTGACAACGGTGGTGATGGCGAGAACTTGCAAGTTGTAGCAAATGACAAAGTTCCAGCAGCACTGAATGATTTTAGGCCTGTGGAGTAGCTGTGGGCAACTATAAGAAAGGGTGAGATACAAGATACAGGTTAGCAGAAATGAGGCTAGCTTACTAGATATTGTAATGTTAATATATGTTTTCTTATTGGAATGTAGGTTTCCTTTAAGTAAATAATATTATCATTGCTGCCAATAGTTTTTCTATGAGTATTTTTTGAGTATTTTTCATTTGTTATGTTCTCACTGTATGTTTGTTACGAATTTCGTATTTAGTTAGACATTTTTAGTAGAATTATAATTAAAATTGTTTTTATTTCCCCGTGCAATGCAGCGAGTGACAAATTTTAAGAGAAAGCTACGCCAGAAAAGTAAAAATACAAGAGTACTTGTATTTAATATTGAATAAAAGTTTATTTCTGCAAATGATATTTAATTTGAATAAGCGTAATTGACTACTATATTAGCTGTAACCGTAATTCTACTCCTTTTCCTTTCCAGAAATTGCTAGAACTGTTTCGCTCAGCTGATTTAAAAAGCTATAAAAGCCAGATAGAAACATCTCAGCTCAGTAGTTGTTTATTGAGTTGTTGTTTACTTCGCTGCTGTAATTTTGTTGCTCGGATTATCTTTCTCTGCTCTGTGGATTGAGTTCTATTTAACGTTTAGTAGTTCAAAGTATAGCTACTGATTATGTTGCATGATACAGTGATATTGTATGAATATATTTGAGGAAAATGCAGCGTTTTGTTATATTTCTTGTGATAAGAATAAATTTTATTAACTTATTATCTGACCTGTGCACTCAATCTATTACGAACCCGTACGCACGCAACAATGTTGTCATAGTTACCAATAGTTTATCTATGAGTAGTTTTCATTTGTTATGTTCTTACTGTAATTGCGTCCTTCGAAAATTAAATTATTCACATAATTTTTCCCTCTCTATTTTACTACGATAAAACTATTCAAAAAGGTGAATATACTGGTTAACATGGTATTTTCTTTGCGATACATGGAAGCTGTTCGAAATTATTCTCAGTGCCAAAAAAATTAGGTAATCATAAAAGCATCTCAACATTGCTAAGCCTTTAGTGAGATACCGTGAAGAAGACTGAAGTTCATATTAAATAAAAGCCTAGGCTTAACTGATAATCTAAGCAGCTGAACATTATTTTGTTGACTATTAGAAAGGCGAAGAAGCTTCAAGAAATAGGTTTAAGGAAGACAAAATTTAGAAATGACGGCCTCTATGATTTTACGCAAAGAAAAAATGTAATATTATCATAAAAGTTAAGAAAAACCTCAAAATAGGTGGAACCCAGTCAGCCCGAGAAGTGGCAAGTACGTTACAAACCAAATTTTGTGTACGGACAGTAGGTAACGTTTTACGTGAAAGTGGATGAAATAGTTGGTTGCATAATGTTTATGGGCCGTTTATAAGCACGTTCTATGAATCTTTAAAATGAGTCTATTACAATAAATAAGAACTACTACTGAATAAAAATACATAAGATATTAAAGGCAGAGTGAATGTCAATTGCGTCATCTATTTGTAAGAAAAACTTATAATTCACTATTTGATTTTTTAAATAGGAAAAATTATATCA
Organism: Stegodyphus mimosarum; assembly: GCA_000611955.2. Classification (NCBI taxonomy): domain Eukaryota; kingdom Metazoa; phylum Arthropoda; class Arachnida; order Araneae; family Eresidae; genus Stegodyphus; species Stegodyphus mimosarum. The sequence goes on along the minus strand of KK114136.1, from coordinate 95,512 downwards.
AACTCTCGTTGCCAGTTTTTGTAATCATAGTTGATTAAGGCTCTGTTATTCAGAAATTCGAATAACATCAGTATCAATATCAGTATTTCAATGCTTTTTTAAAAGCCTTTTTTTATTTAATTTTTACATGTGTTTTGTGGACAAATAAAAGATTTTTGTGCGTATCAAAATAAGTTTATAAATTTCTTTGTTTTTCGTTGTTTGAAACGTTGTTTCGTTGTTTTTCGTTGTCTCAATTTAATTGATCTTTTATAGATTCTATTGGATAGGAATTCCATTTATACGAAACCTTTTGGTTGAAATTTTAAACTTATCATTCACATTTTAAAATATTTCGAAAATAATAAATAATTTAGTTACAAAATTTTTTAAAGAATAATATTTGATTATTTGCGATTGTGATATCTTTAAAAAATGAAAAAAACAGTGACTACTTTTATCATGTTTCAGAGAATAATTCATTATAAACTGCTGGATTTAATATATGTATACATAAATACAAAGTAGCTCTCTAGATTAGTGGTAGTCAACTTTTTTATACCTATCTTCCACTTTGTAGGTAGTAAAATTTCCTTACCGCCCATCGGTTTCGCAGTAACTTAGTTTAGTGTAAATGCAAAGTAATTTTTTGAGTGGAGGCTTAATAAAAATATATATAGCTATATTTATCCATTTTTTTATACTTTGTTTATATTATAAGAGACAGAAAATTTATGTCCCGCGTAGCTAGCCGGGACATCAGTTCCAGCGAAATTGTTTCGGCTAGAAAACCTTCAATGATAAGAAAAGGAGAAGTTCATTTCTCGGAAAATTTCTGCTGGCTTTGCGTTGTGTTAAGGTTTGATAATCTCATTATGCGTGCTGTAGCCACAGAGCAACACCTAAGAGAAGGGGAAAAGCTTATAAATATATGGAAACATGAGACAGCTGTGCACAGGACAACGGACTTTCACCATCGGATGGACAAAAGCCTCTACTGCTCACCATTAAAGCTTAGATCGCCCACTAGTGGCCGGTAGGGACCAACTTGATTATCCCTGCTGTAGATGATAATTATTTTTTATACTGAAGCATTTTCGTTAATAGTTACACTTTCTTCGCATAGTTATTTTCTAAATAAAACATTTCCAAAAGAGAAGCAGTAATTATATCAAAAATATAATGGTCGGACATGGCTTTTAAGTGATTTTTAATCTACCATTCCGTTTTCCTATTTCTTCTAACACACATTATAGTTTATGCATACACTCTGTTTTTAATAAGTGCTGCTTCAAACAAAAATCAATTTATCTTGTACATGTTACCCGTCTTCAAATAATGCATAAAACATCTTGACACTTCTACACTAATGCTAAAAATTAAATATATTTCACTAGTTAACGCATGAAAAATGAATGAAAATTGCAAAACAGCTTTAGCAGTAGTGAGACGTTAAATCCCTCGAGCAACTTTCGAACAATTAATATTTCTGTTCATTTCTAAAAAGTCTTATTCAATAATAGAATCTACATAACGGTTTCAGGTAGTGTGCGGAAAAGGTAAAGAAATGAACAGGATGTTACCGCAAACATTGAACATTAACCTTTCCCATTCTTAAGCTTAATGATGCTCAAAGTACATGACAGCCGTAAAACGTGATATATTAATTACTTGGAAAGACTTGAGTTTTTTAAATTTAACGTACAGGAATTTACATGCATTAAAGACTAAGTACATTGGATATAAGTGTAACTAAAAAGGGTTTGGTGAGTTTGTTTCTTTATTAATATTATTAGAAGTTAAATGTAGAGAAATAATATGTGTTCAAGGTTGGAATAGACAGATTTTTCTGCACCTGAATGGAAACGCGAAAATCAGTAGAAGAATACTGATTTAGAGAACGTGAAGTGACAACAGTCTGAGCTTTGGAACCTTTTTTTCGATTTGCTTGATGCAGCTTGAATGCTGCCGATGAGATATTAAATAGGTTCTAGATTAGTTTATTAATCAAAAATTCGTTAAAGTTTTATAAAATAGGAAATTGATAATAAAACAAATTCCAAATTTCAAATTTGGGCTTCCAGATACCCATATTCGCAGCAGGATTATATCATTCAAAATTTGATGGCTCTCTAGGTACCGTCGTTTTATCACAATGCGAGAAACATACATACATTTATGCACATTCTTCATTATTTAATTTCTTTAAGTATAATACAGAGCTGCAATATTTGGTGGCAACAGTTTGAAAAGTGAACCGACATTTAATGTTTCCGACACAAAATGGCAAAACGAAAACAATAGTCCTTCAGGGACAAAGCCCCTCCTCCTTTGGACAAAAAAAAAGAAGCCCCTTTGAACGTAATTTAAAATCTGAAAACTTTCAGATTTTTTTCATTATTTATTTATTGATTTATTTATTTATTTTTAGTTATTTATTAATTTTGTTATTCTAATAAATTCCTTTAAAAATTTTTGCACTAGATTTACTATTGATTCAGATAGAAATGCCGCTGAACCACACATGTAGAAATTTAGATGCGGCATTTAGGTTTATTGTAGAACCTTGCTATATACGCCTCGACATTATTGTCTGTTGAACAATACGAAAATGAAATAATTGCAAAGAAATACAAATAATACTAGAAATACCTAGGCCTGTTCTTATTACTCTAAGGCTCTGGGTGCGAGATGCTTGTGCGGCCCCCCTTTATTAACATCCAAGGTTACTTTAGATAAGGGTGGACTAGTGCTATACCAATTAACCAATGTGGTATAGTGTCCACGTCCTCCGTCACACACTCACTCACTCTAACACATTTTAATCTTCTCAAACAATCCAGAAACTTCTTAATTTACATAGTTTTGTTAGTAAATGCAGAATATTTTTATATACCTTTTTAACTCTTGTAATTGTTTTTCATCGATTGCATAATCTTTGACTTGTGTAAAAAGGTCTTCCTACAGGTGATAGGTACCTTTTTTTATTTCCAATGGCGGGCACTAGCCGTTTTAAGCGTTAGCCACTACAAAGGCTGGTCACTTTATTATGGAGGCACCTAATAGCCGGGCCACCGTTGCTCCTATGAAGGAACAGACAATTTACATTCATGCCTTCTCCGGGATTCGAACCCTGGCCCTTCGGTACTGCAGTCAAAGTCAATAACCACTTTCACGTTGCACGGGCACCAATTGCTAGATATCTTTCAGTTGCTCTTAGAAATTATAATAGTAGAAAAGCTTTTGCATATTCTTAGTAGCAGCCTTTATTTAATAAAAGGAATTTTAAGAAGGAAATGTCTGTTTGGAAATGTCTCTTGGTGTTTCGCGTGTGTGACATATATACAAGCCAGCTCCTCTTCGAGAGTCAGACAGCCTTCGCGTGCTTTGCGTAAGCAATCATTTTAATTTCTTTCAAGAATAACAGAGGGGAAGTTTTGAATTACATCGTTGTGCAACAGACGTAATTAAACGTTCGTTGTTTTTGTGCAGTTAGCTATTGGAAGGCTTAAAAGTTTACGAGTTGTATATAATTAATTGTACTACATAAGATATAAACCAGAATCATTTAAGTAGATCTAGTATAATATATTTGTTTAAAATAATAATAATAAGTTTTTCGGAAGGCAATCTTTTATATTAAAAATATTTAAAATATTCGAATTAAAACCAATGAGATATAATTCGTGTGACAGGCGTTTTTTAAATTTTTAAACAGCGTCGCTTCAAATTTATTTATATAAATATTTATTCGCTTTCATGAAAATGATTTCTTTATTTAGTTTTTCATTTTAAAAGTCATTGTTCAATTGTGAGGATCATTAAAACACTCTTTGTTTGAATAGCTACCTCATATAATAGGTTTGAGGTCTACTATCAAATGTTTAATAGCATTTTGTGAGGTCTGAAATTTTCATTACTCATTTGAAAGCTTCCTGTGCAAGTAATCGATTTTGACTTAAGTTTTCCTTTTCCTTGTTTTTCAATATAACTGAACTCCCTGAAGAAGGTGCAAACTTATCCTGTAACGCAAAGGGAATCGGGATATGAAGTATGAAGAAAACTCAGAAAAGAGCAATTTCTGCTGTTTTAACTCCTTGAAAGGCGATGGTTACCTATAGTAACCACCTTTTCTATTGAACATCTTAATCACTCGCGTGAGTGGTTTTCAAGACTGACCGTTTCTGAAGTTCCCTTGTAGTTCTGTGTTCCTTTCTCCTTGTTCCCTTGTACTCACTAGATGGCAATAAAGGAACATAAGCCAGGAGGTGATGCAGCAATTCATCTTCAAGAAAATAAGCATCAGCCATCGAAGACAACATCACGAAGATGTGCACTCTGCAGCACTAAGAAAAAGCCTATAAGAACAGTGTGGGAATGCAGCACATGCAAAGTTGCATTCTGCTTGAAAAAAGAGAAACTGTCGTCCACAGAACACATCCCTACAAATCAGTCTCTATGGTACTCATGGAACCAGTTTTTCTTTTTCAAGCAGAGTGCATTGCAATTGCTGCATTCTCACACTGTTATTACAGGCTTTTTCTTGGTGCTGCAGAGTGCACATCGTCGTTATGCTGTCTTCGATGGCTGATGCTTATTTTCTTGAAGATGAATTGCTGCATCACCTCCTGGCTTATGTTTCTTGATTGCCAGCTAGTGAGCTGCGAGGGCACTTCAGAAAGGATCAGTCTTGAAAATCACTCACGCGGGGGAGTAAGACGGTCAATAGAAAAGGTGGTTACTATAGGTAACCACCGGCCTTCAAAGAGTTAAATCCTTTTCTTGAAACCATTTGCACCCCTGTTGCTGACCGCAGGGTTTTGCTGAATATCCACTGAAAACAAAGGAGGGTGAATAGTATACAACGTTATCACTTATGTAATAACTCTGCGCAAAAATTTGCACTGGAGGCTCACCAGAGGCCGAGGTTAAAGTCGCTGAACATTGGTACTTAAATCTAGGTTCGATTCTAGGCAAAACGTTAGCTGTATGAGAGTTTTCCTGGTTTACCCCAAGTGTAAAATTTAGGAAATTGTCACGAAGACATCCCTTCTCTTAGGCAGATAGCCCTAGATGCTTTGTTTAAACCATATAAATCAAACCAAACTTATACTGACGAAGAACTTAGAATTGATGAAAAACTCAAAAGATAATCCTTTCTAACTCTCTTTCTAGTTCTAATTTTTGAGTCATCCTCTGACATCCTCTCGATTTTAGCTCTGTAAATGAATTCTGAGTTTTGGAAGCGCAACTTGAAAAGAATTCGGTTTGTGAAAGTTAAGTGTATTCTTTTCTATAGGCATTACAAGCTAACAAACGTTTTTAGATCGACAATAAATTTGACACTCACTTCTATCAAGTTATCGACAAATCACAAACTTCAGAGGATTTATTTTTAGCTATAGTTTAAGATAAGTTTAAAAAAATGTAAATTATTATAAATTTAGTAGAATTTTGTAAATGCGATTATTATCTATCCTTTTGTCAGCAGAAAATACTTCGTTGAGACAACTAAATTCCTGTTATGATAGAGATTTATTGTATTTGATGAAAAGCAGCAACTGGCGATTTTTATCTCAGTTATTAGAATTGAACGAATAGCTTGAAAGTTTTATATCCTCTAAAAATAATGCCCTAAATGTTTTAAAATAAACGCTTTCCGTTTTTGATTCTAAATTAATAACTGTACTAAATATCTAATTATAAAAAGAACTAAAAATATTTAATTCGTATTGTAATAAGCATTTAAAATTAGTCAGCCATTTTTACTTCCCTGTACAAAGTAAAGGAACTATTGTAATCACGAAAAATTCCGGTTACCTTATTTCAACAAAAATATCCATTTTGACCATTATCGAACGCAACTGAACGAGATTTTTGCCTGACATATGTACGTAAGGAGAGAGTAAAGGACTCTTTTTCTCAAAACGAATTATAAAACTGATTTAAAATGGATTCAGAAGAGATTTCTTCATAGCGTCTGTACGTACGTATGTATCTCGCATAACTATAAAAAGTAGCCTTAGAACGTTGAAATTTTGTATACAACACTAGTATAGCATATAGTTGTGCACCTCCCTTTTTGGTGGCAATCGGCCGCACCAAAAGTAAATATATATATGATAAAAAAAATACGATGGCTTTGCTCTTTGCGAACTAGCAACCTTTAATTAATTCTATGCAATTCAGGATCTTCCCCTAGACCAGTACCTTCTGGAACATTCGCGCCTATTACATAACCTCCTCATATAAATGCTGCATCATAAGTTTTCATATACAGATACCTTCTCGCCTTCATCCTGTTAGCACTTTCGCAATGCTCCTCTTTCTTGCTAGAACGTTATAACGTATTAAAGTTTAAAGTTAGTCATATCTAAGTAGGTCAATTACTGAATAATCTGCTCTAAATTAAATCATCTGCTGTAAATTAAAATAAAGATATGCTGCTAAAGTCCTGAGTTGTATTTTTCTCCATGGTTCAATCATCCCAGCTTCGTCAAACATCTGCCAAAACGTGTAATGGAAATAGCCTCACCACTCACCCGAGCTGTATTGGAATAACTGAAATATTACATATATATATATATATACACCCACTCTGTTAATCGGCTCAGTGAGCTCAGTTTTTTTATTCTTATATGTTGGTAAATTGTGCATTTATTATTTTCAAATTTCTCAATTCCTTAAATAATGAGCTGTTTTAATACGTAAATTAAAGCTCTTTTGCTACGGTGAGTATCAGAACATCTGATAAATGGCATACTATCCATCTAGAAGATATATTACAGAATTTATGTGCGTAGAATGGTAACATCTGTCAAGAAGCGCGAATGGTAAATGTCTCAGTAGCTTAACGTAAAAAGTAACGTAATTAACGGAACCTTCTACCTCCCAAAAAGACTGAGCTATAAATGTTTCTAATAGAAAAAGCAAGAAAGAAAAATGGAAAATTTTTAACAAAATCATCACTGCATTACCTGAAAACAAGCTAAAAAAAGTGAAAACAATGCAAAATAATAAAAAAAAATATTAAAAACACTGTGACTAAACGTATGTGCTTAGTGATACAAACAGTTTGCGATCTCAACGAAAAATCATCATAGATGACGAAGGAATGTAAACACTTGTAAAGGGAATTCTTTACAAGAAAAAAAAATTCCAACATGATCCTTTCGATCATAGGGCAATTGATCACAGAATTGAGAGATCACGACGAGCTGTATCTTGATTAAAACAAGTCATAAGATCAGTGCGACATGATTACTGGATTTGTCACGACGCCATGCGAATCTCGGAGTTGCACCCAAAATAGGAAATAAATGCACAACCAACACACACTTCCGCATATTGATCGCCTCTTCATTAGTTCGAACATCGCACGTTCATTCGAGAGGAGGCCATCGTGACGGAGACAACCCTCGTTGCCCAGATTATTGAGAGAAAAATTTCTGAATTCCCGCCTGCTTAGAGATCAAGTTCATGGCTTGGGCGACCTCGATTTGGACTCTCATAAAGTGTGTTAACGATACGACCGTGAAGAACGCGCTAGGGTTTTTATGAAAAAGTGCCTCTGTGCTGTGAGAAGTGAAGACCCTTTTGAGGCAAAAATAAGCAAGCTCTCAGACGAGAGACGGTTGTGGACACAAACGTGCTCAGAAGGGATTCAGTGTAACAAGCTGGGGTCAGTCTGCTAATGCAGACAGCAGACCTTTCAGCTGATTAAATTCCCTTTGGGTGTAGGATCAAGAGAATTATTTTGTATAATACCACTAAAGTTAATAACACTGGGTAATTTAAAACACCATTAAAATATAAAGAAACAAGCATAGTGTATTGTTCGATTGGAAATGTTTAAAGAAAAGAAAGAACTTTTGGAAGTAAAAATGGCAGGGAATGTTAAGATTGGTAACATTAGAATGACCTACATTAATTTCGTATTATGGTAACCCATCACATTTTATCTAAAAGAATTTCCTATTTATCTGAAGAATCTTTCTCTGCTTTAACATTTTCAGAGAAAATAGAGAGCGTATTTTATTTTAAAATAAAACTGTTAATTTATGTGTACTAAGACTACGTCTTTCGAAAGTGTTTCCCCAAAGTAGATTTTTACTCATGTATCTGTTCCAGTTATGAAAGAATATATATTTCACAGCAATTAATTGTTGATTTATGATATTGTTGCGTGCGTACGGGTTCGTTATGGATTGAATTCGCAAGTCGTTAAAAAGTTAACAAAAGTTTATTCTTTCCACAGAAATAAATCAAAATGCTGAAATATTTCTTCAGAAATATTCGCACAATATTACAATATCTCAAACGTTTAGCAAAATTCAAAACAGATAAAATAATTCTACCTCACAACGAAATCGCTACAGCATTAAGTAAACAAAGAGCAGTTCGCTTTAAGCAGCTACAACTACAACAACAACAACTGAGATGAGGTGTTTAAATTCGGCTTTTATAAGCTTTTTAATTATCACTAGAATAATCACGATTTTTCTGGATGGCAACAGTAATTACGAGATATTTTTTTATTAAACATTAAACGCATGGGCTCTTTTATTTTTATTTTTTTCGACGTAGCTTTCTCTTCAAAAAATCGTCTGCGTTGCACGGGAAATATAAAGCAATTTTAATTACAATTCTAAATAAATAGCTAAATAAATGTGAAATCCGTAACAATATGATTTCGAAAAGGAAAGTTGCTTTATTTAATTCATGTTAAGCTGCAATTTAACAGGAATAAATCTGAGAGCTCCTGTAATACAAATTAGGAAATGGTATCACGAAGATCACATCAGTGGTTAATATAGACAGTAAAAACTGACTTCCAGATTCATACCGTCTTCTCGAAAACCTTTGAACATAACAATGAAAGAGGTTACCATTACCAATGAAAGAGGTTACTGACGAATTCCTCGAATTCTAAGAAATCAAACTTAAAAACAAACTTAATAATAGTTTGTGCTTCTAAGCATTTATGAAACACTGACATTTTCGTTCCTCATTTACAAAGCCGTATCTTTTCAAGTTGCACAGTAATAGAAAAAGAGAGAAATTTTGGATTTAATCCAACACATAATAATTTTTGTCTTAAATACAGATTTAATCCAACAAATAATAATTTTTGTCTTGAATAATTTAGTATGAAGTGATTCCGATAAAACCCCAAATGCATGGAAACTAGGTCGCACAAATTCAGATTTTTCAGATTCCATGATCGAATTACAGCTAACAGGCTAGTTGCGCAAACATTTTGATAATTTTTCCATGTGTAACCTGAACACAAACTACGTTTTCTTAGAAATTTCCCCTACCTCGGTGTCCGAGTGGTTACAGCAGTTGAATACATCTAGCTTGAACAAAGGCAAACGGGTGGCTACATTATTGGTTTTTGTGGTTTTCCTTACATGTAACGTGAACATAGTTTCCCTTAAAAAGTGCTTTCCTTAGGAATCCGTTCCCTTAAGCAGATAGCCCTCATTGCTTTTCCATATTCAAATAATCTAATCTTACCTTTCCTTAGAAAGTTCGCTACGATAGTGCTTTTGCCTTAGCCAAAAACCCTTCGTAGTTTATTTTAATTAAAATCAACAAACTAATCAGTCTTCTAACATCACCAAAATTAAAAATAAGTCAGCCGCTACAAATTGCCTGGCATATTATTATACCAAATAGCTTTGTATTGGTGATTACAATACTGCTATATTCGCTTCTTTAATCCATTAGGAAAAGTTACCCTAATTTTATACTCAAAGAAATTTAAATAATATATAACTTCCGTCTGCATAAACGGAAAACTCTTTGCTGTTAACTGCTTATAGATACTAATAGATAATTGAAGCTGGGCATTCAATAAAATTGTCGATGTCGGTATACTTATATGTCGGGAAATGATTGTCAAAATCTTAAGAAAAAATGATTTTATTTATCTCTGATAAAGCAAACCAGATACAGAGATGAAAAATTCATCCTTTATGTTTTTGAAGATGTACAGTAAGTTTTCATTTGACACCTTTTGTACGACATACGTGTAACAGAAATACAACTCTTTCCATATTATGGTGAGCTCGGATTTCGCAGTGGCAGTGATTTTGTTTTCAGCTCACCCCACTCACAGTGTTAGGCAAGCGGATATGTATATTCCAAATTCATACTATGCGCATAAACACACTAACATTTCAGAAATTTCGACCCACAAAATGCTTTCTAATGGGGAGTAGCCATCTTGTTTACTACTGTCGCTTACTACCGTAAAATGAAGCCCGCAGAAAGGACAAGATATGAAACATTTTAGAATTGTTTTATGCAGAATGCATTCATACAGCGCACTGTATTGCACGTTTACCATTGTCATAATTATGTCACTATTATGAAATTTTTAATAATCATCTAAAGATACAATATACATGTGGATGAACAGATGAAAAGCTTTGAAAAACATATTTTGAATAGAATAAGCAGAAAGATATACTTTTTACTCTACTATTTGGAAAAATTCAGCCGTAAATTTGCCCTTAAAGCTTGATGAATTCTGAGAGATGATCTGCTAAAGATTCTTCTTTAATGACCAGTATTCTTCTATCGTCTTAGGAACCTCTCATACTACTTATTAAAATAAACCCAAATCTAAGTTTGATTTTGGCTGGTTTTAAAAATTCCTTCTATTGCACATAAATTTAAAACTTTATTTCATCCGTAATCAAACTGATGACATATACGAAACTTTTTTTAACCTACTTTGTGTACAAAACAAATGGTTTTGGACGGCTCTGCTGTTTAAAAAACACGTCACTGATCGACTATTGATTATTTCATTTCATCGAACACGATCTACATCTTTAAACAACCATCCTTAGATAATAAATTATTGTAATGTCAAAGTCAAAGGATATCGCACGGATTATACACTAACCTTGTCCAGAATTAATGAGAGCGAATTTGCCGCTGTTGGGATGAAAAATTACTTTATCCCATTACCCATAAGAATGTATGAGCGGATGTGGTTCGTTGCTGTAGGCGATGTGATTTATAGGCCATCTTTTATGTGCGTATTTGGAACAGAGAGTATGTTTTGAATATACATAGAACTGAAAACGGTATCGTGATGGTACTGACGTATTACACTTACCAGATTTACATTTCAACTGACTTCTTAATCCAAAGCTCGCAATTTATGTTTACACATTCCAGCATTACTTTAATGGGGAACGACTGTAGATTTTCATGCAATGAATAACAATCAATCGATGCTAGCACGTTCGAATACCATTTGAAAAACAAAGTATTAAACCACACAGATACAATGGCATCAAGCTCGAAGCTGAAGATGGGGTGTGGCCCATAAAGTGGCAATTTACATTATTAATGAATCACATTCCATTATAAAACTTTATGTTCATATTTGTTATAGAAGAGTAAGTAGTTAGAAAAGTAAAAAATCGATTGTAATAAATGTTAAGCTGTAAGATATCTAAACTTTGCTAATCTTGAATAGTTTATTAATGTACTAGTAAGGTGGACAGCCACTGTTTGTGATTTATCAGCCCTACGCAGGAAGGTCAAAGCAATTACGCAAAAGCAAGCAAAACAAAACTAAAGTATTTATTAAAAATCTACAATTTATAGATTTGTTAGTTATTTGTTAGTGATTTGTACAAGTTAACTATTACGACTTCTGTACCTGTCTACAAGTTGTGATCAGCTGCAAATTTCAAGGATTTAATCTCCCACTTCAAGTGTATTGGCAAATGTATAATCTCGACCACTTGAACTTATTAAAATATACTTCGGCAAATGCTGGGAAAAGGTTACAAATGACGTACTGCCACAGTAAACAAGACATTTTGAGATTTTCCAAAAACCTGTCTCCAGGAATTTCATAATCGATAATATTTAGATAATGTTTTTAATTCTTTTAATTATGTTTTTGGACCACTAGGATTTCTAGTAATGGTTATTCATCGATGGCCCATATTTTCAGATTAAAAAAATTTATTTAGTAATTTTGGGCTTGGACGTATCTGTATTGAGCTTACGAGTGCTACTCATAATTACGGTATCTTAAAGCCAAAACAGTCGCGCTCTTAGCTGAAAACAAGTTAACAATTATTATTTGTAAAAGGTTAAAACAATGTGGAAAGTAATAATAAATGGAAAAGTGAGTTAAGAAGGCATTAAAATAATAAGGAGTTATAGTGTGGGAAAAAAGAACAGTTACGGGTATTGTGTTTTTTCTGTTCGATGTTATGTAATTGCTGAACAGTTTCGATTTTAAAGTTAATTCCAGTTTAATAATTTAATTATCTTTACACTCAGAAACAAATACTTTAATTAAAATAGATTTTTTTTAAGTGTTGAAAATACGAACCCATCTTGGTTTCACTCATTTGGGGTTTTTTCGTGCGATGTAGAAAGTGGACTGGATTAAATTGGTTCTTTTACATGTATGCTTTTATTTAAACTAACCAAGTTATTTGAAGTACACAGAGCTATAAAATAATCGTGAAAACGACGTATTTAAAAATGTCCGAAGTCATTTGGAGCATATAATGTCACAAGTTAGTCGCGAAAACGACGTACACACAGTAAACTGCACGCGAAACTAATGATTTCCTTAATACTACAGCTACAGGGTAATCTAAGAAATGTTTTCCGATATATCAACCTTTAGCGGCCTAGCCGTTCAACCAATTGAAATGAAATTTCAGGTGTTCTTATTTGAATTTATGCCCTCGCCATTGTGATGATTTAAAATAATAGGGCTCTCACGGTTAGTTCACAGTTAGTTACAAAGAAAAATTTTTTAAACACAAAAAAATTAAAAAAATGTTTAATATGTGAAAAAACTGTATTAACACCAAGTGTCATCCACTACAAGTTTAAAAACGTGTATTTGAACTTGAGTGGATGAATAAAACGTATTTTATTAACGATTGAAAATTTGAACAAGATATCGGGAGAGTGTGAGGTAATAGTAGGAATTACAAAAATGGGTGATAACTTTCGAAATATTTTCACTTTAACCGTAACCGTGAGAGCTCTATTTTTTTTAAATCATCACAATCTTGAGAGCATAACTTCAAATAATAATATATGAAATTTCATTTCAATTGGTTGAACGCTAGGGTTTCATACATCGAGGAAGTTTTTCATGACCTTCCTGTACTTTTCGGTTGCAGGTGTTGTCGACGAGCGCATGCGCTAATAGACTATATTGTTATAAGTGCTTTTATTGTGTTTAAAGAAATGGCAGCTTGAAACATGAACTTTGTGTTTCTTGCTGTTTGTACGTGCCAGATTCATCATACTAAAAATCATTTTCAGTATATGAAATCTCTGTTCATGTATTTTTAGACATTTCAAACTGCTGCAAAAACTGGTGTATAGAACGGCAAATCATATATAACAATTCATGCTGTTATCATTACTAATGTTCTGCATTATGAATGTATAATTACTGAGTTAAAGAGATAATTATAATTTCGCAAATAACTCATTCTGTTCTACCACCCACAGAGCTTCTCTGTTAAAAATAAAATATTGTGAATGGATAAAGGCTAGCTCCTTCCATTATCCTGGAAAGTCATTAAGGATAATGTCTCCGCAGTGAAAGAGGCTCGTTGAAGGATGGAACGACACAATTATATGATATTTACAAATTTTTTTTTGCAGCTCTGCCAAATGTGAATAAGAATAAATTACGTTATTGGCATGTTTAGTTGAGATTTGTCAATTTGATTAATGCTAAGTGTTGGCTTAAATATAATTGGCTTAAAAATATAAATTACGCAAACATGAGGAGGTTGTTTACGTAATTTATATTTTTCTCAGTTATTTGTCTTAAAAAATTATGAGGCTGCTATTTCTTGCAGTCACTTATAAATCACCTGAAGCTGTTCTTTTACGGGATATTTATTTCACAAACTTTGATGTTGAATGGGAAATGATTTTAATAAGTAAAAGTTTCAAAATCAGTGTATTGGTGCGTGCCTACGGGTTCGTTATGGATTGAATTCGTTAAAAAGTTAAGAAAAATTTATTCTTTCCAAAAGAAATAAATCAAAATGCTGAAATATTTCTTCAGAGATATTCGTACAATATCACGATTTCTCAAACGTTAAACAGAATTCACTTTAAAACAGATAAACTATTTCTATCTCATAGCGAAATCACTACAATCAATAACAGCATTAAGTAAACAAACAGCAGTTCGCTTTAAACAACTACAGCTGAGATGAGGTGTTTAGATTCGGCTTTTATAAGCTTTTAATTATCACTAGAACAATCTCGGTTTTCTAGATTTTCTGGATGGCAACAGTAATTACGAGATATTTATTTATTAAATATTAAATGCAAGCGCTCTTTTATTTTTATTTTTATTTTTCCGACGTAGCTTTCTCTTCAAAAATCGGGAAACTAAAGCAATTTATTACAATTC
>KK114136.1:15409-77325 GCA_000611955.2 Stegodyphus mimosarum | reverse complement strand
CTGTATATATATATATATATATATACAGCCGGCTATATATATATATATATATATGCGTGTGTGTGTGTTTGTATATTTACTTTCTGTAACTTTCAGTACATCAACATATATTTTACACTGCTGGCCACCGTAAATGCAGCATCTTGAAGGAAGCAGGGAAATAACATGAAATGTACACCATGTATTAGCGGAGGAGAGATATGCAAATGATTAGAATTTCAGCGCAGACGCACATCACGCACATAGCGCCTGTAGCGCCACTTCAGAGCGCTATTTAAGGCTTGGAGTTTTCGACAATTTCGAGTTCGGCAATTGTGTTTTTCTTGTGGTTTTTTCAAAAAAAAAAAAAACAAAACAAAAAAAAAAACGATCAATTATGTGCCTCATAGTAAACAGCGATCTTCGTTTGATCAAGTATCCGAGTTTGACAGAGGAAAGATAGTGGCGTACCGAGAGTGTGGATTATCTTTTAGGGAAATCGGTAGTCGTGTTGGACGAAACCAAACAACTGTAATGCGGATATGTGACCGTTGAATGCAAGAGGGTGCGGCGGACGGACGTGTTCGATTGCATCCACCTCAGCGCACCACTTCACGTGATGACAAAAACATTGTGCGCATGGCAGTGACGGATCGCTCAGTAGTATCGCGAACCACAGCACAGCACATTCAGTCTGTAACGCATCATCCAGTGTCTGCGCATACCATTCGACGCCGTTTACAGCAGAGTGGTCTGTCCGCAAGACGGTCATTGCTTCGTCTACCCTTGACGCAGAACCACAGACGTCTCCGCCGCCAATGGTGCGATGAAAGAAGGATGTGGACGGCAGAATGGAATGAAATTATCTTTACTGACGAGTCACGCTTCTGTCCGCAACACCACGACGGTCGGATTCGAATCTGTAGACACCGTGGAGAGAGGATGCTGAACAGCTGCGTGATGCACCGCCACACTGGTCCTGCACCGGAAATTATGGTATGGGGCGGTATTAGATATCACTCTCGCACTCCTCTAGTACACACTGCAGGTACTTTAAAAATCCTACATCTCCGAGGTTTTGGAGCCAGTTGTCCTTCCTTACCTTCAGGGCTTACCCATAGCCATATTTCAACAGGATAATGAGCGACCACACGTGGCACGCATTGTCCAAGAGTTCTTCGTCAATCGCCAGATTGAATTTCTTCCCTAGCCGGCTTGCTCTCCGGATCTTTCGTCGATAGAAAACATATGGTCCATGGTTGCTAAACGATTGACCCAGATTACATCCCAAGCTGTCACACCAGATCATCTTTGGCAACGTGTGGAAGCTGCTTGGTCTGCTGTACCTCAAGAACACATCTAAAGTCTCTTTGAATCAATGCCGAGGCGTGTGGCAGCAGTGATCTCCAACAAGCACCTCCTTCAAGCACACGTCAATCTCCTTCAAGCGCATTGCAAGCGCAAAAACACACACACACCCAAAAAAGGGGGGACAGTTCTATATCTCCCATTCTACTGGGCCGATTGACGAATTTCAACTTGCGTTTTTCATATCTCGAAAGCGCGATTTAGGTTATGTGTTAGATTTATACATAGCATTGTTCTAATATAGGTATCTTGACATAAAATCGGACTTTTTCTGAAATGACATGCCAAATTTTTTCCATATTTCGATTCTACGGCTCAAATTATACCAAACTGCCAATCTGTAAAAATCGCACGAGTTATTTTTACAAAATTAGCTCTCAAAATTTTAGCTCCTCAATGTTAATTGAATTTGGTATATATTTATTAATCTCTCTTTTTTATTAAACTTATTTGATGCTTTCTTTCATATTTCGAAATTTAGGTTCATTCCAAATAAAATTTTCCAATTTTTTTTGTGATTTACTTTTAAAATTTGTATTTTAAAATAATTTTTACAAATTTTTCGAAAATATTTTCGAATCATAACCCATAAAAGTTTTGCTATCATTTTAAAGTAAATGTATTTCTAAGCATACTTGAAAAAATTTCAATGTTTTATTTAAAATTTCCTAACATACACGTGAATTTATATTTCGGCGCGTTTTGAAATTTGGGGTATTTGTTATAAGCGATAATAACGCCAAATGTGGTTTACGCACTTTGTTGAAATTATTTGAAAGTATGAACGATGACGTTTTTTCCGCTCGTGTACAATGAAAAAAAAAAAAGAAAAGGAAAATAGATTGCTATAAATTAAGAAGTCCGAATTTATTAATATCATATTGTGTGCTGTAATTTCTGGCGCAAACTGAAAAAAAGTCCGCCAAGATAAATTTTTAAATTTCTCCATAAATATCTCACCAAAAGTTACAAAATTTAACATCTAGTAATAATTTGAGTCGCAGAATCGAAATATGAGAAAAAAAAGTGGTACGTTATTTCAGAGAAAGTTCTATTTTGTGTCAAAAATCTATGTTAGGACAATGCTACATATGAATCTAATATATATCTTAAGTCGCGCTTTCGAAACATAGAAAACGTAATTTGAATTTCGTCAATCGGCCCAGTAGAACGGGAGATATAGAACTGTCTCATTTTTTTGCGCAGTATACATGTACAAAGTCAGTATAGAAAAAATGTGCGTCATCTGAGACCAAACAATTGACAGTTTAATAGATACATAAAATTTTGATTGTTCTTAAATTCGCTCAATACAATTCAGCAAATAGCGTGATACAGTTAGTGAAATAATGCATTATTTTAAAATAATAATCTTAAAATTAATTTTGGATTAATTAATTAATTAATTTACTTTAAAATAAATAAATAAGTTTTCGGATATTATTTATGAAGAAACTTAGTGGGCTTGTAAAAGCAAATGGAATTAAGTAAATGAAATAAAAAAATGAAATCTGTTATTTTTAATTAAGAAAATATTTGCAATTCTCCTTGATTTTTATAATCTAATCACAACAGCATAGATATTATGATTTATATCATGTAAACATTAGCAACAAGCTTAAATAAAGCAAACCTTAAAAATGGCATTAATTTAATTAATAATGAAATGATAATCAGAGAACTGTTAAGAAAGCCAGTACATGAAAACTTCTCACTTTTAAAAGCCACGTTCTCTATAACAGTTTGCCGTTTAAGAACAAGACGCTGCCCAGGGCGGGAAAATGGTTAGTGAATCTGACCACAGTACCAAAGGGCCCGGTTGGAATCTCGGAGGAAGAATGGATGTAATTTGTTCGTTAGGAGGCAGAGCTGGCCCCTACTAGGAAACTGCGAAAAAAGAGGGGGGGGGGGCAGTTCTATATTTCCCGTTCTACTGGACCGATTGACGGAATTCAACTTGCGTTTTTCAGTTCTCGAATGCCTGTCTTAGGATATGTGTTAGATTTATACATAGCTTTGTTCTAATATAGTTATTTTGGCCCCAAATCGGACTTTTCTAAAATGACATGCCAAGTTTTTTCCATATTTCGATTCTACGACTGAATTTATGCCAAACTGCCAAGTTTTGTAAAAATCGCACGAGTAGTTTTTAAAAAATTAGCTCTAAAAATTTAGCTCCTCCATGTTAATTGAATCTGATATATATTTATTAATCTCTCTTTTTAATTAAACGTACTTGATTCCTTCTTCCAGAATTCGAAATTTGGGCTTAATCCAAATATAATTCGCACATTTATTAGGATTTAATTTTAAAATTTGTATTTTAAAATAATTTTTATAAATTTTTCGTAAAATGTTTATACAAATTTTAACATCGTTTTAAAGTAGATGTATTTTTATGCACACCTGCGAAAAAAAATCGAGTTTTGTTATTCAAAATTTTTTAAGATATAACTGAATTTACAAATTGGAGCGTTTTGAAATTTGGTATCTTGTTTTTGAGAGATAATAAAGCCAAATGTAGTTTACGCACTTTGTTAAAATCATTTGCAAGTATGAACGATGACTTTTTTCCGCTCGTCTGCAATGAAGAAAAGAAAAGGGAAATAGGTTGCTATAAATTAAGAAGTTCGCAAAGCACATTATTCTTGGCGCAAACTAAAAAAATACGCCAAGATAAATTTTTGAATTTCTCCGTAAATTTCGCACCAAATTTTACAAAATTTAATATTTAGGCTCAATTTGAGATGTAGAATCGAAATATGGAAACATTTGGCATGTCATTTCAGAAAAAGTCCGATTTTGTATCAAAATACCTATGTTAGAATAATGCTATATATAAATCTAATATATATCCTAAGTCGCGCTTTCGAGAGACATGAAAAACGCAAGTTGAACTTCGTCAACGGGCCAGTAGAACGGAAGATATAGAACTACTCTCTCTCTCTGTTTTTTTTCTTTTTGCGCGGTGTACCTCCTGAGTACTCCAAAGCTGCCCACCACTTTTAAACCTTAGTAGTTGCCATCGTCTGTGGATATGTTGGGCCGTCATTAAAAAAAAGAACAAGACACGAAAATTTATATTATCTGTTAATTCCTTGATTTTTTTGCTCTATGGCAAGAAATTCTAGTAAAAAGTACCAATGTAAGGATTTCTGTTATATCGAAATATATTGATTTGATTATCTGCCAATATCAAACTGCGAGTTCAAATTACGTTTAAATAATTAATAGCATTTGCACATATTGTAATATGTGTTGCAATTTGGTTTAAAAATTTAATGCAGAAATTTACCATGTATTTTATCCATTTTATTGTCTAATTCAGACTTTTCAGAATATGTGAACTTATTTTTGTAGTAGAATTGCATTTCTTTAAGTGGTATGTGAAATAAAACAAGCATTGACCTTAAAATTTACTTTTAGTAACTTCAAACTTTCAAATTTTCCTATTTGAAATTTAATATACCTCTTTACCAACGTTTGGACTAACTTCCACTACCAGTGAAATTATCCATTTCTTAAGTTCTGACAACACGTGGTGGATGTAAGATGCGAATTTTTCATTTGCACATCAATCTATATTTTTGCGGTGTATGATTTCGGTTAGTTTAGGCCAAGAATCGCAAATTCCTCTGCACGCGATTTTCACGCGCAGTTAAAAAATTATACTTACTTTCAGATATTAATTAGTTTACGAAAATACTGGAAAATAATTGTTTTTTTCTGACGATGAGAAGATGCTCAAGAGTTTTAATAAACCATATATTCTGCATGAAAATTCTGTCAGTTTGCACCCTAGTTCTCAGAAACTAAATAATTCTGAGGTATGAAATTTTTATTACAATTAAAGGAAGTACTTTAAAAGTTTAACTTATGTCAGTCTCCTATTACGCCATTTTGTTAACAGCCTAAACAAATTAAACTAAAATTTACATTAAATTTCTCACCTTGGAATGAAATTTTTAAATGATAATGTTTTTCTAAAGAATAGTTTGAAACGTATCTCTAATTTCAAAATACATATAAAAATATTTTACAAAATTAAGTAATAGCTGAGGAGGAAAATGAGCATAAATATTTGAAAATCCTATTTTGAATAAGGTAAAATTTTTTTTAAAATCTGAAAGCTTTCAGATTTTACATAACGACCAAAGGGGCGTTTTTTTAATGTTTTGTGGGTTACTTTTATTTATTAAATATCATGTTCTTCGAAACTTAAACCATAAAATTCAGTTGAACAGCAATATCGCAAAATAATTTTAATAATGAGCATATCTTTAGAATTTCCGATGCACAGTCTCACGCGCTGGAGACAAAAATGTTTTCTTTTCCTTTCCGTGTTGCCATTGCTCGCTTTGAAATCCTTGAGTTTGTTAATCAAAAATTCGTTAAAGTTTTACAAAATATGAAATCAATATTAAAACAAATTCCAAATTTTGGCTTCCATATGCCCATATTCGGGTGCAAACCTACGTTATTCAAAATTCGATGGCTCTAGGTACCGTTGTTTTATAACAATGCGAGAAACATACATACATTTATGCATATTCTACATTATTTAATTTCTTTAAATATAATACAGGGCTATAGTATTTGGAGGCAGCAATTTGAAAAGTGAACCGGCATTTATAGTGAACCAACGCAAATTCCCAAAGCGAAATTAATAGTCCTTCAGGTCAAATTGCCCCTTTGGCTAAAAACAAACAGTTTGTTTAAAAAGAATCTGTAATACCCCATTGTTGGTTTTTGAAGAAATACTAATTAATATATTAGACAAATTTATCTTGTTAATTTTACTTTGATTAGTGAATAAACGACTCAATTATTAGCCCAAAAAGGCTATTATCTTCTAAACTTGATTTTCTTTGCTTCACTTTTCATTCGAGTCTGTTGCCATTCGGAAGAACGTAAGATATTATTCTTTCACATTTAATCTGTCTGTTATTAATGAACAAACTGAACTATTTAAAAGAAATAGATGAAGTTCTGAAGAATATTTTTATTTTTATTTTTTAGTTTAATTGATTTAAATAAAAATGCATTTAATTAATGATATATCTAACTAAAAATATTAAATATTTCATTTTGCTTTCAATATACATAAGATATATAAAGTTGCCATATTAGTCTAAATTCATATTCATCTAATATTTTCTAGAATGTTTCGCTTTGCTATCTAGGCCATCGCTATTAAGAATTCTCTTTGATAAACCATATAGAGACATTAGGATTTTTGGGAGCAGGAGACATGAAAAACGAGTAATGTCTTCGCTGGGATTCGAACCACGGACCTCTCGAATACGCGCCGAACGTGCTGACCACTACACTACGAAACATGCTAAGAAGGCGGGAGAAATACTTTATATTACATTTTAGAATAGCTATTTTGGGGGATCGTTAAAATCTGAATCCTTTCAGATTTTTATTCTTTATTAAACTTTTGAAAAGAATTTATTTCACAACTTCAAAATAAAAAGTCGAAAATATTCTGCATAAATCATTGTTAATGTAAAGGAATTTTATCATACAGTTTATATAACAACTAAGAAGACTCATCTTGTTGAAATATTATCTTGCTGAATAATTTATCTTGTTAAAAACGTCACTTTTTTGCTTTAGATAAAAAGAAAATGAAGTTTTCTGTTTGCATGATTAATTTGTCTGCTAGAATTATTCCATAAATTGAATTCTTGATTAACTATTCTATGAACTACACACTCTGAACATTGTTGGTAATGCGAATAAATAGTAGAGGCTGTAGCATACCCTTCGCATAAATTCGCATTTAGAATAGAATATGAAAACCACTGAGCGCTAGAAGTTCCTCAAATCTCTGCGAATAGACTTAATTCTTTTCATTTCCTTTGCTATGTGTATAAGATGAATGCGAGTTAGCTTCCCTTATTAACTCCGCCATGAAAGCATCCTTACCCAGGTAGCATTAATATGTTTTGCTTTAATCAATTAACCGAATATAGCCTAAGATAAATACATTGAAAAGTAGTTGAAAATAGGTATTTTTGTAAACTATTTCCAGTAAAAAGTACTGGAAAGTCCAGTAAAAGTCCAGTAAAAACTCTGGAATGTCTGAGCCTCTTTTTAATGTAAACTCTTCGTTTGCTAATTTATATTTTTTAGCTTTACATATAATTTCTTTTACTTTGCAGAGCAATTTCAGTTTTGTATTGCAAAATAAACAACTCTTAGGCGTTATTTAACGTCTGAGTTATCCAATCTTTACATAAACCTTAAATTACCTCGGTGGCAGGATTTATCACTTTTCACAAACTTCAAAAATAAGCGCACTGATAAAAAAGATCTTTCAAACAAACCATCCATTTTCTTTATTTTCATTTGCAGAAAATACGATGGCGTTTCATGTAGGCAACTACCTCTTACATCCAACCCCTGGGGTGCTTCACAGGTTCATTTTTAACCATTTACTCATCATTCTTTGACACCTCCCCCACCAGAAAAGTTTAAATCCCCAACATAGCGCACGGATGACCTCAAGGACTGCCGCCATGATTAATGGACGTACACCTCCTACTTAAGCCTCAAAGGGTTACAGGTATGGCTTATACGCCAGGGGATTCGTTCCTGTATGATTTCGGTCTGGTCTGGTTGACCTCGCATGAAACTGGAGATTGCTGTTATCGACCCAGGTGTTGTTACCTGCATTATTATAGGATGGCGCGTAATTGGACTTCATTACAATGGCCGAAGACCTTTTTCCCAAATGATAGTCTGGCTAATAGGGAAGAAGATGTTTCCCAGCTTCATTAATACAACACGAAAGCAATATGCTAACTCCGATGCGTTCCTTTGTTGCAGCACTAGAATGATTTATTCTTCACCTAAATTTCTATTGTTAGCATGCTAAAATATACCTTCTTAATACGATAGCTCCTGCGTAACTGTAATACAACACAACGGAGCAAAAAAAAGTAATGGTAGGTATTGAGTGTTTATGAGAATATTCGAAAAATACACACATTGAAAGTTGCGTGACATTTTAAAAAACTGAATGGATGGTTTCCATGTGCTGTTTGCGATACCACATCAGTTCAGAAACCGGAAAAACTGGGTTCGATAGTTGGAGAACGTAAAATTGATTTTTCCTGACGCTTCTATTCTAATGTCTGTGAAATTTATAATTATTATTATTAGTTCAGATATAATATCTTAAATAATACCTGAATACACACAAATATATATATATATATATATATATATTCAGATATTATTATCATCTACAGCACACCTTGAATCACAGCGTGCATTATTTGATATTTTAATTTACATGTGTTTGGTATGTGTTTTTAATGCGGTGTGCTAAAAGAGAAATATACATATTTCTATATTATAAATGCGTGAGATTTACTGCATAGGAATTATATCTACATGAAATAAATTTCATGTATAGTACGATTCTTCTCAAAATCACATGCGTAGCAAACTTTTGAAAACTTCTTTTCTGAAAGCAAAGACTTTACAAATTCGTAGTTTCGGCAAGATGATAACAGTAAATTAAATACGTAAATGTCATTAGCTACGTAAGTGTGAAACCATTTAATCTAACCAAAAGTAGTTTTATGCAGTGTATCACAAGTACATAATATACAATATAACCGCATAATGCCGAATATAAATTAAGGATATGTCGGGAAAAAAGTTTTTACAACACAGATCTTGAAAGCGTTCATGGACTATTTAATGAACAATCTGAACTTGATTACATACTAAAAAATTGCGTCCTTTCTTGAATAAAAAATACGTCCTTGCTGTAGAGCTCATTCGGGACTAAACTAACTATATTCAAATGTAAAACAGCAAACATCTATGCGTTAGTATAACGAGATAATTTATTTTATATCTTGCATAATTTATGCTTCAACCACAGCAAGAACAGTATGAGTTCCAGGGATTAAAGTATTGAAAATAACAGTTTTCACCTTTTGTTTAAAACAGTAATAAAGTTTTGCTTAACTGGAGTAATGTGAATTTCAGCACGTTTTTGTTTTCATTGAATGTAGTGGAGAATTGTACCTTAAAATAAAATTATTCATATTTTTTCTGAATAAGTGACAATGAGTTTGAAATTATCTGTCAAAAAGTATTAATTTAGTCACTGGATAGAACTATTTTATGCACTAATTTCCCACTATACCTATTAAAAGCAAGATCATTTCAGATTTGGGAGAAATAACATCCAGAATTTACACAGAAATCATATAATGAATGTTAAGAAAAGAAAATTGCTATAACTAAAGTCACAGTAAAAAAAGTGGTGAATTCTTTAACTAAATTTTGTATCAAGTTTTTGCTAAATAATAGGCATTTAACTACAATTTCTAAGGAATCGTAGCAAAGGTACAAAAAGCTGTTACCTTGTATACAATTACAAGAGGAGAATAAAAAAATACAGTATAAAAATCCATGTATAAAAGTAGCTGGCGAACTATAATGTAAGCCCTGTCAAAGAAAGTGATGCAATGTGTATAAACAGAGTCACAAAATAATAACTGAAAAGGGAAATAAATATTTAACTTTTTCTGAATTGGTAACTTGCGTCTGGTTATTAATTGATAATAGCAATGAATGCAGGAAATGACATGCATATATTGCGGTTTTCAAAAGTTACCAACTAGCAGTAATTTGTAATTACCAACAATTTAAAAAAATGACGCTGCGTGTTCCGTCACGCACAAAACAGTTGCAGATCCCTAATTATTAATAGATTTTTCTCCAAATGTTAGAGCATGTTTTTCCTAAAACTAGGTCACCAGTACATTGTTTGTTTCATTAATGTACGTGTGGAAATGAGAAAAGCCATTCGAGGTTTAATAACATTGCTCTTAAAATGTCTAGACTATCGTTCAGTTGTACTGTTAAAATATTCTTTCATATAAGTAATCCCACACCAAAGATACATTTATGATAATGGAAAAGAAATGGCACAAAATAGCAAGACATAAAAAAACAAAAAACCATGGTTCAAGTTTTATCTTAAACGTAACTCTTTTTCTAAACTATTTTTACTTCTTTTTTGCGTTTTTTGAAAGAGTAAAATTTATGTTAAAAAGTGTTTAAAAAAATCATGAAGTTACTGTTTAGTATAAAGGACAAGAAAAAAAAATCTGAGCACTTTCAGATTTTATATTACGCCTAAAGGGGCGTTTTTTACGTTTTATGTGGTACTTTTATTTATTAAATATCACTTTCTTTGCACTTAAACCATAAAATTTAATTCAACAGCAATATCGCAAAATAATTTTAAAATGATTCTATCTCTAGAATTTCCGATACACAGTTTCGCTGGCTGGAGATAAAAATGTGTTTTTCCCCGTACAGTGTGTGCCATTGCTTGTTTTAAAATCGTTGAGTTTGTTAATCAAAAATTCGCTAAAGTTTTATAAAATATGTTTATGTGTTTATAAAATAAATTCTAAATTTGTTCTTCCAGATGCCCAGATTACGGACTACGTTATTCAAAATTTGATGTCTTCAGGTACCTTTTCACAGTGCGAAAAACATACATACTGTGATACAGATTCTACATTATTTAATTTCTTTATATATGGTACAGGGCTGTAATATTTGGTGGCGACAATTTGAAAAGTGAAACGCCGTTTATGGTGAACCAACGCAAAATGCCAAAACGAAATTAATAGCCCTTCTGTGTAAATTCTGTGTGTGCGATATTGTGATATTATACGAATATCTCTGAGGAAATATTTCAGCATTTTGTTTTATTTCTTGCGAAAAGAATAAATTTTATTAACTTTTTATCGGCTTGTGCATTCAATCCATTACGAACCCGTACGCGCACATCAATACTAAAGGAGAAATCTAGATCTATAAACCGTGAAAAATACTGCATTTAAAAGAGGACATCACAACTGACAAATAAAATGTTGCTAGCAATAAAATAATGCATAAATGTCACGTTTTAATTAAGTATACAAAATATTATAAATTAAACCTATAAAATGTCATCTCATAATGATACTTTGTTATATAACGTCAGTGAGTAATATAAACTTCAGTTTTATATTTCATTCACTTCTTGATCACATTCATCTCTTCTAAATAAAAAGGACTTAGCAGGGTGCTAGATTAGATAGAAGCTTAACTGCAACCACACTGAAGCCATGTTACCTGCCTGAATGTTGTTCGACAGTCCTTAAGTTGAAGTTGATTTAAATGTAAGTTCTTCTAAGAAAGCAGGAGTCTAACGAAGCCTTATTATAAATAAGTTTCATAATACAGCTGCAGCCCTGACCCTCAAGATAGCAGTTAAATTTGTGTTGTCACAAAAATTTATCAACAGTTTTTACTGTGTTGACAAACCGCTGTATTTTCTTTAATTTAATTATGTTTTCATTTTTCAATTCGCTGTTTCATTTCAAAGGAAAAATAAGTAAACATAATAGTTCTCACCCTTGAATTCTTCGTGTTATGTTAAGTTAAAGGTAAATTTTTTATTCGTTTCAAATGGCTAAGCTTTCTGTTTTTCTAATACCCAGTTCTGTTTCTTTAATTGTTGGAACAATATTGCACGTTAATAACATAGTAAACTCATTCTTTCAGTTTCTTAAAACAGCTGCTGTTTAATTTTTAACTATTAATATGGGCTCTGGTAATAATTTTATATAACGCGGTTCAGTTTCGTCTTTATTGTAAATTTCGTGTGGCTTGTATTCATTTAGCAGCTTAAGCAAAGCATCTTTTATTCAGTTATCAACTACATGTTGATATGCTTCTGCATTCTTATGAGGTAGTTTCTGATGAAGGATGTTGGATTTCTCTTCCTCCAGTTTGTGAGCTATCGTTAGTTGATGGGGAACTCTCTCCTAGCATCTAGCGAATTAGTGAAAAAAGCTCTAGAACTAGAAACTATTTTTAGTATTATAGCTTGAAATCATTGCAGAAAAACAGTTTCAATGTGCCTCAATTTTCTGTTTTTTCGCTTCCTTTATCAGGACTTAGTGTTCTGTGTGTATTCTTTGAGAACATAGTAAATTCTGTAAAGGGTTCTTATCCTTACGTTCTAAGTCCTGAACTGGAACAGGGAGCGGAAGGTACGCTATGTTCTGATGTAACTGCTGGGCTGGAGAATAACTGCACGTGAAGGGATTTGAAATCCTTTTTTATTCAATCACTATTAATAACAAACCTCCCAATTCGGGAGAGATACAGAACGTAACAGACCACACTTTGGTCAAACTTAACAATCAAATAAATTTAAATGAATTAAAATAGAACTTAAATTAAACGCTGCTTCGCAGAGCAATTCGCGGAAGTTGGCCTCTATCTAAAAGGGTGCGTAGCAAGGTATACTAAATACTACCGCACTTTAATTTATTTTACAATGCAATCACGTAGTAAGCACTATGGCTTATAAATTTAAACTGCTAGCTGGTCAGGCAAACGTTGAGAAGCGTGACCGTGATCTGAGGCAAAGCTCTCACACACCGAGAGGTTTCTACCTCTGTCTTAAATAGTGCTTGGCTGAACTTCAAAAATTAGCATAAGCTAAAAACGCGCGCTTCTTCTGACAGGAAGTTGAAGCAGAGAGGAGATAGAAAAGATTTAAATTAAAATAAACTTGGTTAGTTTAACTAAAACCTTACACCTTGAGACCTTTGTATTTTATATTAGTTCTTCAGTAACTAAAATCCTCTTTTTAAAGTAAATTGCACAGAACTGTTTGGAAAATTCTCAGTTTAAATGTAGTTTACCTATGGCTGGGTTTACCAAGAACATCAAAATCTTTTGACAGTTTATTCTTTTCTCTCAAACTCAAGTCTTTTCGCTGGGAATTTTCGATATGTTATAAGTTTAGCACGCAAAAAATTTTAAAAATGCTTTTTCTAGTGATTTATTCAAATATCAAAACTTATATTTCTGGCCAGAAGAACGATTGCCCTCTGCCTATTAATCGATCTGTCACTTTGTTATTACAAGTACAACCAATACTTTCTTTACTTTTCTTCAGGATACAGTTAGTTATATTTTCCTTTCCTTTCAAAGACTGAAAATGTACGATAATGCTAAGAAACTTTAATGCACTTTTTCAAACTCTCTATAAACATAGTATGCCTGTTCCAACGGAAAGAATTTTGAATATGGAAACCTTAAAATATGGGATACAGAATTGTAATTTCACCTCTTTTCTGTTTGTATTTGAGAACGAACCTTCGCTCATTTTTAATGCCTCTACGGGATTGATGTTTTATACAAAGAAATTATGCCTCCCTGAAATCCAGTTTGGACAAATAACTCTGTGCACCAGAAGTACAGAACGAAGGGATTGAAAAATTTCGGTCAAGCCGACTTTATTGAAGTACTACATACCTGAATGATAAAGCCACAATCCACAGTATGCTAAATGGATGAACCACGAAAAGCTTTTATTGGTATAAGTAGGATAATCTGTCACTAAAGAATCAATCTTTTGATAATGAGTTTTATTAGTGGGGGAAATGAGTTTAATAAACGGTGGTTTTTCTATTGTTTAGTATGTATTTCCTGTGGTTGCTGGAAATTTGAATGTCATAAGAGCCTGAGTTTATTAATCAATGAATTTAATAAACGAAGGGCACCGTGTCATCAAAATATATTCGAAGATTGTAGTTGACTGAAACCTTTTTCAGTTCATTCTAATATTTCTTAAAATATTCTTGTTGAACTATTATTTTCAGCTAAAAACTACGCAGCAGTACTGCAAGATAGTGAAACTTTAATTAAAAATGTTAATCCTTACTCAATCTTAGAACATATATATATATATGATTTATTATAAGAAAACTTCCCATATACTATCCGCAAGAAACAGAAATTAAAACAATGAATGAAAAAAAAATTCTTCCGTCAGAATTTTAATTAGCATTTCAAATTAGTATTTTTCAAACCTGCTTTGCTTTAAAAACATAAAAATTTGCTAAGAAAATTCTGCAATCGCAAAAATACCAAAATCAAAAGCAAACATTTTAACTATTGAAAAATTAGCTATTGTCATTGATCGCAGATTAATCGACTTATCAAGAGGATAAACCAACCTACCATCAACTAACAACAACTAAATTAAGAGAGAGTGTTTCATCTTGCTTCCAAGCAAGCATAAAGTTATTTGCTAGATCCAAATCATAAGTCACAATCAATACTCAATCAAAATAAAGACATTAGTCCATTTAAGCCAAAAGAATCCTGTAGACGTTAGTGTCTCTATTTTGACTGAGTATTAATTACAGGATTCTATTCAACATTTATTCTATTCAACTATTATTTTCAGGGTGCAAATAATGTTCGCTCACTCCGCGTTATAAAATAAATGAGATGTAGCGCTGTTAAGTGAACCTAGCCCTGAAGTGTGGCTATGGTAAGTAAATATAGTGAACGTTAAAGAGTGCATTTATTCTATTGTGGTTTATGCGCTATCGGCGAAGTAGATTCAATTCAAATTTCCTTAACTGTTGATTCGATATGTTTAAATGAAATACAGGAAAATTGCATATAATTTAATATTCCGCACGAGGAAGTCATGTGGTGTATACATCAAATTTTTTCGTGGCGTCTGTGCTTACGTACGTAGGTATGTATGTATCTCGCATAATTCAAAAACGAGTAGCCTCAGAACGTTGAAATTTTGTATATAGGACTGCTATAACATGCAGATGTGCACCTCCTATTTTGATTGCAATCGGCCGCACCAAAAGTATATAAATATATGCATCTGTATATTCAATCTGTTACTCGGCTTAGTGAGCTCAGTTTTTTATTCTTATGTGTTGTTAAATTGTGCATTTTTTGCTTTAAAAATGATTGAATTGTGTTGTTCTTATCATCCGATTAAGATTTTTATGCCTTTAGTAAATCTGCCTGCAAGATTTATAGAATTATCAACAATTTAAAAGTTGTTTGATTGCAGCTAAGCCTAATCATTTTTCTCATGGCGGACGTAATTGTTTATATTTGAAACTTCGGCGAATATTGGAATTGTTGCCGATATTGTAGAGAAACTAAGCTTCGCAACAACAAAGATAACACCTTTTTTATTATTACGAATTAAATCATGCTTAATCCATTCTGCAGTTTATTCCAGGAAATAAGTCTTTAAGATTTACTTCATAATTTTGAATACATACATTTTGAGTTTTTTTGTATTTTTGCCTTGTCCCGAAGTGAGAACTGAATTAATTGAATGAGAAATATTGAATTGTCTGTGAAAACTGTTTCTTTGTTGTTGTTCTTGTTTGTTTGTTTAATTTCTTTTACACATATTTTTAGATTTATTATTTTACATTTACTTTTTTAGTCTTTGACTAGAACACGTGGCAACGATTAGGTAATTCCCAGATGATATACATAATTTTTGTGCATTCTGATGAGTTATAAAATGAATTATATGTAACGCTGTTAAGTGAAGCTTGCGCCAGAGTGTCGCTATGGTAACTAAATATAGTGAATTTTAAAGAGTGCATTTATTCTATTGTGGTTTATGCGCTATCGACGAAGTAGATTTAATTCAATCAAACAAGTTTAAATGAAATGCAAAATGCTTATAATTTAATATTCTGTGCAAGGAAGTCATGTGGCGTACACATCAGATTTTTTTATAATTATTTCATAATACATAATTATTCATAATTGAACATAGCCATTCAGTTTGCATCACCAATATTTTAAATAACTTACAAAACCTTTAACTGAAATTTATAGTTTTAGGAGAAAACGTGCAGCTATAGGTTTTTATAGCCCTTTTCTGCTGTTCAAATTTTGATATTAAATGGACTATTTACATTTACAGACTTCATTTCTCTAAAGAGCATATAGTTTATTATTGAAGTAACCTCTATTTGTCTCCGTGTATCTACATTCTGTGTTATGAATTTGAAGTTTCATGAAATACCTTACATTTTTAAAATAATCTTCAGCATGAATAGATGCAAATGAAAAGTCATCCTTAATATTAAATACAAACGAAAGGAATTAAAGTCTTCTTCAGCATCATATGCAAATGATAGAAAGTCATTGTTTGTAATTCAACTCAAGTGGAAGAAAGTCATCGTTACTAATTTAACGCACATGAAAGGGAATCCCCACAGTTGCTAACGTAAATGGAAAAATTGCAAACTAAGGAAAATTTTGCTTTGTATGAAATACAAATGAAACATATACAAATAAAAAATCATTATCAATAAGCAATACAAAAACAAATATAATGAAATAAAATAAAAATTAAAAAAAGAAATGAGAAAAAATTAACTTCAGTTCAAATGAGGCAAATATCTACAAATCATTCTCAAAATTAATGCAAATGAAAAACTTGAAACTGTTTAGAAATTCGTCTTCAGTTCCCAATTTCAAATGAAAAAATTACAAATGGAGTAAAGTCATTCTTTGTACCACTGTAGAATCATTAGGTTATTTTGCGAAGCAGGAGTCATGATAAATGAGCAATGCCCCCGCCGGGACTCTAACCTCGGACCTCTGGAGTACGCGCCGAGTGTGCTGACCATTGCAGCGCAGGAAACCGCAGGATAGACAACCGTACCACCATTTAGGCATGTCGGTTGATCGCCCATGATGTGGGGCCACCTACTACCAGCTATCCCAAGAGGGATCGACTCTAAGCTGCCATTTATTTCAAAAATTAAATTTTCACAATTTAGAAATTTTACGTAAACAGGTTACAATTTGGAAAATTTACATAAACATATTATAGATACATACAAAAATCCCAGAAAATATTTTACATCAACACGTTTTTGTATTAGTATACGAATCATTAGTTCAGAAATATGGAAAAGTCTGCAAGAGTTCTGTACACTCAGTATATCTTGTAGTTGTCGAGAGTGATGATTAAATAATCACAATTTATCGGGAGATATTTTAAGAGATTATCTGGTTTATAACGAATAATTTTACTTTTCAGTAATTTAGAAAACCAAAGTTGAGCATTGTTTTGTGTATAACGCTGAAAGCGAAGATCGTTAGTAATTGGGCATTCAAACATATAGCGGTCAATGGTGTCAGGTGAGTCACAAATGCAAAGATTACTATGATGAAGTCCGAAGCGGAAGAGATAAGCAGTGAATGGTCCATGAGCTGTGAAAAAGTAGGAGATTGAACGATTTGTAATGATGAGATTTCTGGAGGGGGTAGGTAAAAACTGAAATGTTCTTCTTCCTGTTTCTTCAGACATCCAGCTATTTTTCCATTTGGAGACGAGACTGGTTTCTAAGCAGGAATTTAAAAACGAAATAGGATTAGGAATAAATAAATGTGGCAGTGAAGAATTATTGGCTCCATCCCTGGCTAACTGTTCTCCTAATTCGTTGCCATGGGTACCAACGTGTGCTTTAGTCCAATGTAATTTTGGTAATAGTCTTTTTGGGAAGCTCAACAAAAAACAACAACAACAGTATTGTTTGAATGTCCTTGACTATTGGTGATCGGTTGAAGCTGGTTATTGCTTCAAAACTGTAAAAGCTATCGGTAATCATAACAATGAAGTTGATTTGCCAAAGTGAGTGCTTCCTTGATTGATAATAATTCTGCTTGATATACTGAGTTTGTTATATTTAATCTGATTTGCCAGGTTTTATATAGAGTATTATGATGGTACACACAATATGCGCAGCCTGCTGCTTTATCCGTTTTGGATCCATCCGTATAAATATGAATAGGGACATTTTTTAAAGAAGTATTGAGCTTGAAATCATTAGTGATTAAATTGATAACGATTGATATTTGATTGCAGAGTGATATCTTCATAGTCAGAAGGTTGATAAGTTTTATTATTAAATGGTCTTGTAAACCCGAGTCTTGATACTTTGATTTTAATTGCTTCCTTTTCTAGAACTAAGGTGATAGATGGGATGCCGGAAATGATTTGTAGTGCATTAGTAGGAGTAGTTTTTTACGCTTTAGTGATAGAGATCAAGAAGGGTCTTTGTATTGAGAGAAGTTGTCTTTTTGCGTGATAATTTAGGTTAGATACCCGCGCAGAAGCTACATGAAGACGGATTTTTTTCTATGACAACATACTATTGTCTTAGTGATTAAATTGATATTTACTATAGTTTTCATAGATTGGGGGATATTATTCTACATGAGTTTGCTGAGACAGATTTTAATGAATTCAACAGTATCATTGTTTTATTTTTGAGGTGGTTGATGTGTTGATGCCATGAAAGATTTTGATCTATTATGATACCCAGGTACATGAAGAAATTTAATAGTTTGATATTACCTTCTGTAAGTTTACTGATGGGATTTCTGATATTTCTTTTGCTGGAGCCTGGCTTTGGAATATAAATGGCTGAACTTTTGGAAAGTGAGATTTTAGGATCATGTTTCGTAGCCCATTGTTGAAAACTTATTAATGAACGATGAGCATTTTCTTCGATATTTCTTTGTGCTGACCATTACACCACGAAGGCATGCTTAGAAGGCGGTAGAAATACCTTATATACTCCCCTTTTAAATGACGACTGGGGATTAGGGAGCCCAGTCGCCAAATCCTGGTGGTAGAGAACCATCATCCACCACGTGTTTTAGTTCGGGCGCTACTGTAGAGACATTAAGTTGTTATTTGAAAGCAGGAGAAATTAAAAATTAGCAATGTCCTCGCCGAGACTCGAATCACGGACCTCTCGAATACGCGCCGAGTGTGCTGACCATTACACGACGAAGGCATGCTAAGGAAGCGGGAGAAATACCTTATACCACAACTAAAAAGGAATACAATAAAAGCAGGTTATCTTCAACGACTGAGTTCAAAAAAGCAGAAACTCAACGGGAATTAAGAGGAAACTTAACGGGAATTAAGAGATTGATAGAAGAGCCAAGTGCAAAGAAAAATATCATCCACATGAGAGCTAAGTAGCAAACATCAACGACAAAACTGCAGATGAAAGGAAATATTCGATATGAAATACGCGGGAAAAAGTCAGTCAAACTTCAAATGAAATAAAATGCTCATTTTCAAATACAAATGATATTAATTAATTGCAGATAAAAAACAACTAAAAAGGGGAAAAGACATCCTTAAAATAATTTATTTGAAATGCTCTATCAGTTCGCATTCACTAAATCTAAAATTCGTGTTACCTCGTTAACTTAAGTTAAAGAAGGTACATATAAGTTAAATCAGGTTATTATACTTATATGTCTCCTGAAGAATACTTTGCGTTACTCACATCAAATGCAAATCTTATTTGCTTCCATTTCATAAACTCAAATGAAATGCGCGTGAACATCTTCCTCATCATCAGTAGGAATTTTTTTCCCTCAAGAACAAGTTGTTCGTTACTCATATTCGGCAGCATTTCCCCTTCTTTATTTACCAGTGTAATATATGAACTTGTTTTGCTTACCGAAGAACTGTTTTCTTCCTGGCTTCAGACAATTTCATCTTTATGAAATCTACACGAAATTGGACCGCCCACCTCATTTTCTTTTAAGAGAAAGAGTAAGGGTCAATTTCGAAGTCGTGTGTCCGTTCTTAGTCGAAAATCGTGCATCTTCGTAAACCCCGGCACCAGGTTCCAAAATATTCAAGTTTAAGAAAATATTGCACGTAGCAAAAATAGAATAACGTGATCATTTTCAGTTTCAGATTGGCTTCCCAAAAGAACACTAATTGGGAACAAAGCACAAAATATTATTTGGCCGTATCTTGCGTAATATTTAAAGGGAAACATTGTTAGATGAGCAGCAGCATGAGATGCTTAAATTCGTTTTCTAATAAAAATAGAAAGTTATGAGTTGAAAACAATCCTCCCACAAGTCTTTGTGATATAACGGGTAGCATGTCCAGCAAACTATTGAAAATTACTACTTAAATTCCCGACGAAGCACTTTTGATTTTAAAAGATTTCTTTTCATATAAAATTTAATGATTAAAACGTAAAAACTAAAAACAAAGTTTTGAAACCTTTCACATTTTATACTACACCCAAAAGGGTTTTTTTAAACGCTTTGTGTGTTACTTTTATTTGTTAAATATTATGTTCTTCGCACTTAAACCACATGAAATTCAATTCAACAGCAATATTACAAAATATTTAAAAACAGCACATCTTTAGTAGAATTTCTGGTAGACAGTCTCGCACTCTGGAAATAAAAATATTTTCCTTTTACGCACCTTCTTCTTTGTCCTTCAATGTTGCCATTGCTCGCTTTGAAATCATTGAATTTGTTAATCAAAAATTCGCCAAAATTTCACAAAATATGAAGTAGATAATAAAACAAATCCGAAATTCCTAATTTGGGCTTCTGGGTGCCCATTTGCGAGTGGAGGATTACGTTATTCAAAAGTTGATGACTCTAGGTACCGTCGTTTTTTCACAACGCGAGAAATATACATACATTCATGCAGATTCTTCATTATTTAATTTCTTTATATTTATAATACAAAGCGATAATATTTGGTAGCAACAATTTAAAAAGTGGAACAACCGTTTCTAGTGAGCCAATGCAAAATACCGTTTGAAGACTAATAGAATTCTTGAATTTGTGACTTACACCGAAATAAATAACTTAAAATAAAAAACTAGGACTATTTGCAAGAAGCTGCTACCCTTTTACATTCCAGGTAGCTATGGTAGAATCCTAGCTGAAGGAACTTAAAGACAGGCATTGCTAACCGTCTTTAAATGCAAGCTGTTATTCGAGAAGACTTTCATACGATAGATTATACGAGCCCCTGCTCTACATAGACATGATAGATAGAAATGCAAATGTTTTTTCTAAAATTCTATTTGGGTCACTGATAGAAGGATTGCTTTCTCTAAGATCCAAATAAATAAGAGGACGCGCTAAATAGTAGTTTTTATTTCAAATTAAAAATATGGGTCATTTCACATATTTTTCTCAGACGTTTGTTAAATAAACTTACTAATGTGAATATGGAGTCTTAGATAAATTTTAAAAGCACGATTACGTTAACCTTTTTATTTTTGTCTTTATTCCGTCCAAATAAATCTCGGTTTTCAATACTGCAAAATTTCAATTTAGAATTAGTATATAAACTAAGATTTGAAAGTTTCGAATGCAATTTTAACAAGAAGCCATTGAAAATATCATTCATTTTAGACTAAAAAACATAAATTTTAAAATCAAATATTGTGTGTACTGATGACTTCAGTTACACACATCATTCAAAATTAGTTTTTTAGATTCTAAGAAAGACTTTAATTTCTGAAAAGGTAATGGAACTGCAGAAAAAGCTCACAGAATGTATCCAAATTCAATAA
Source organism: Stegodyphus mimosarum (assembly GCA_000611955.2). Taxonomy (NCBI): domain Eukaryota; kingdom Metazoa; phylum Arthropoda; class Arachnida; order Araneae; family Eresidae; genus Stegodyphus; species Stegodyphus mimosarum. Next base: position 55,708 of record KK114136.1, on the reverse strand, counting down.
TCAGGAAACTAAAATAATATACAGGGTGTTTATAAAGTCCCGGACCCATTTTGATGTTTAATAACTCATAAAATAATAAAGATAGATTAAAATTAATAACATAAATAGATAGATAGACTTAAAAAGTTTCATGACTCTTGTCAATGAACTTCCACGTGTGCCCCCTTCGTCGCACGGAGAATATCAAGTCGATATTCAATTTCAAGCCAGGTACCGGCAAGCATGTCGGCATCCACAGAGGCTATTGCGGTTGTAATTCTGGCTTTTAGGTCATCAATGTGCGACACTTTCCTCCTGTAAACGTTGTCCTTTACAAATCTTCAAAGGAAAAGGTCCATCGGCGTTATATCAGGTGATCTGGGTGGCCAAGGAATTGGACCTCTTCGCCCGATCCATCTTCCTGTAAAATGGTCAAAGAACTACGAACGAAGGTACCCCAATAAGGTGGTGCACCATCTTGTTGCAAAAAGACATGTGGCTGAAGCTCTTCTAGTTGTGGAAATACGAAGTTTTCCAACATGTCTAAGTATACGACAGATGAGATCGTCTTTTCTGTAAAAAAAAAGGCCCAATGACTCGGTCGTGCATTAGTCCGCACCACACATTAACCTTTGGGGAATCCCTTTGTGCCTCACGGTACTCATGCTGTGCACCATCTTGTTGCAAAAAGACATGTGGCTGAAGCTCTTCTAGTTGTGGATGCTTCGTCGGAGGAAAAAAAAAAGAGAGAGAGAAAAATGCAATTAATAAGCAGACGATATTTAGAAAAGTACAGATATTTAGACCGGAAAATGAAATTATCTGAAATTAACCACACGCGCAGACAATATTTACAAAAGTAAAGATACTCAAACCTGAAAAGGAAAATATGTAAGTTATTCCATCAATAAATGCCATAAGTTTGTTTATATCTTCATTATTTTATGAGTTATTAAACATCAAAATGGGCCCAGGACTTTATAAACACCCTGTATTTCGTCTTACTGAGTAAACGAGTCCCAGAAAAGCTTTCTTTTAAGCGTTTGGGATAGAAGTTTTTTTCATATACTTATAGTTCGTGGTTAAGTAAAGAAAAAAAAATCGGAAGACAGATCATAATTACATGCCTCGCGAGGGATGCTTATAAATTTAAAATTGCAAATAGGAGAATTATAGTTTAACTGTATTTTCTACTTCTATGTCTCTCAAATTAACTTAAACCTTTTCATTTCCCTGCATTGGCAACATGCTTTTTGGATTTGACTACGATGAAATTCGTTCGCTGGAACCTTTTGCTTTATATATATCACTATGTTATCCTATAATTTCTTATATACCTGGTCGTTCTCTGATATTTTTATGTATTATTTTCGTTAATAAATAACAACACTTTAATATGAACATAGTATCGGAATTTATTAAGTTATTTAGAAACGAAAATACACTTTCGATTTCGGACCCATTCGAACATCGATCGGAACGTAAACATCTATCATGATAAAACCCTTATTGCGTACTCATTAATATTCTACAGCTGAGCACTGAATCATTGATTTTAGTGCCAGAAATTCAAAACGAAACCAATTGTCTGTTATCACTTATCACTTTCTGTACCTTTCTACCCATCTTTCATCTAACAGAACTATCCGTGCTTGATAAGCGTCTGCCTCAATCGAGAAATACATACTTTGCATGGGCAAAGGTAATTTCTACCTTAGCCTTCTTTCCTCAGGGACTGGACGAATTTCGTGCTCTATTATGCTGTCGCGCTATAGTTACAAGAAGAGAATATTCCCAGTTTACCCCTGAACAATCAATTGCTATTTTTTAATAAGCGTGAATTTTTTGCTTCGAAGTTTGCATTGTACTGTGGAATAAGGCTAAATTATTATTTCCTTCAGAGTTCTATTTGACAGTGTATTATACTGTAAGACTTATCTAGAAATTTGAAGCAAAATAAAATAATTGAAGAAAAACCGGACGCCTAATGCTTAAAAATTAAATAAAAGACTGACCGCATACCCCACCGAAAGTATGAAATTCCCCCAGGGAACGGTTCCCCACGGTTGAGAACCCCTGTTCTAGATGAAACAACAGATTCAAGCAATAGTTTACAATTATCTAAACATCCCAGATATGTTATTGATAAACGAAAGCCTCAAGAAGTATTCATAGGTTTCTCTAATTTAATTACCGATCGTCCTTTTAAACCCCTATGTAAGCAAGTTTCAAATTTGCAAGAGAATTTAATTTTGAATCAAAAGTTATTGGACAGATGTAAGATGGACCAGGAGTTTTGGTAGAACAAGTAACTGGACTACAGAAGTAAGTACAAGAAATTATTTGCAAGCCGCTTTCGCAAGGCCGTTGCAAGCTGCTTTAGCCAAATTTTAAATCTGATTTTGTAATAATCCGTATATGAGTCATTATAAAGCTATTGTTTTTTAAAAATATTATCTGGTGTAGAGTCATTAGGTTATTTTTTGAAGCAGAAGATGTGAAAAATGTGCAATGCCCTAGCCGGGACTCGAACGAGAACCTCTCTTTCACGCGCCGAGCGTGCTACCGTTATCACGAAGGCATGCTGAAAAGAGACGGAAACACCTTACACTGGTATGTCTGTATTTTGTTTTTAATCTTTACAAAATGAACTTGAATATAAGCAGTTCAAGAACTGTTAACACAGTACATAGAATATTTTTTTCTAAAGATCTTACGGAGAACTTCCATGCTTGTAATCTTATATCATATCAGAAGCTCATTAATTGATCAAATGTTTTAGTGCATATGTGACCTTTATTTTTTTCAGTTTAAATTAAAGTAAGATATTCAATGATTAAGTAAACACATTACAACTGTTTGAAATGATCGGCAGTTTGAAAGTTTAATATTTAGTTGTCAGTATATTTGAATCACAAAGTGTATGCGACAGAAATGTCAAACATGTACCAGACTTTACATTTCAGATGGAAAATAAATGTGTCTGAATTTGATTCCTTTGCAATATTGTTATTGTTTACGTATGCTATGAAAAACATTCAGAAGTGAAATTTAAGATGTATTAAAAATATTTTATAAAAATTTTGTTATTACAAAATTTTTTATTTAAAAAAAAATGTACCTTGTCAGCTATCTACAGATCGCGAATGCAGCACGCTGGTAACTTGAGTTCGAGATCATTGGCATATCCAATCAAATATTCGAAAGATTTGGTTCTCTTATTAAACTTGAATTTATTGCCCTTCTAATTGAAGAGGCCTTTATTTTTTATAATTCCAGTTTTCGCAAAATATTACTAAAAAAATTAAATTCCTGTCTATATAGAAAACTCTTTTACATCGTAAATCTTAAGAATTAGTTTGTATTTTTCTGCCGAGTTTTAAAATAAACCTGTACATGAACTAACACCATATTATCAATACCAACAATATTTTTAGCATTATCAATGAGGCTTACAAACTATCTTTACTAATTCTGTAGCTTCAGTAGGATTTTTTTTGAAGCAGGTGTCTTGAAAAATGTGCAATGCTCTCGCCGTAACTCGAACCACGGATCTCTCGAATGCGCGCTGAGAGTGTTAACCACTACACCACGAAGGCATGCTAAGATGGAGAGAGAAATACCATGTAATTCTATCAATACTACTTGCAATTATGTCAGTGGAAAGATCAATTTCAGCATTGAGAAGCGCTAATAATTATATTAGAGTAACGCAATCACAAGAGAGCTCAAACTTGCTTAAGTACTGATAAACAACTTCTTCTGAAAGTTATGCATTTCCCCAATTTTACGAAGAGTTTGATAAAGGAATTTACTATTCAAATAATTTTAATTCGATTATGTGTTATTTTTAAATTTTCGACTGTATCTTAGGTTGCAGGTTTATACCATTATTTCCGTAAATTGAATAATTTGTGTATCTTCAGTAAATTATTTGTTAAACATTAATTAATTTTACAATACTCAGAAGAACCGAAAACTGGTAAGTTTTAGATTTTATATCCTTTTTTATTTTATAATTTTATTAGTATGTTAATATATAAATACATAATATCTAAATACTGAATATGCGTAATGCAAAATGCTAATGCTCATGCATTAATACACATGTTTTCTTAATTTTGCGTTGATCACTATGTCCTTTATGAAAAGATAGTATACGCACCTGCATTGTTCACTCTCTAAACTGTAGTATCTAACAAGGACGAATGTGTGTTAAAATTTCCTTAATTTTCAGTTGCTACAAAACTATACATATTTTCCTTATGAAATTTTAATTCACTGTAAAGCTTGAAAAATGCTTCACTCTGCGAAATGATAAAAAATTATAAAGATATCAAACAGGAAATATAGAAAAGCTATACGCATTAAATTTCATTTGAAAAAAAAGTACACGGCTCAGTCAACCTAAAACGAGACAGCCTTGGAACAATAATTAAACAGATGTACAAAATATGTTCGTATATAGGTGTACACACACACACATATATATATATACATATAAAACATACGTATGGAGGCAGAGAGAAAGACAGAGTACAAAATTAAAATAAAATTAAGGTAAAACTTTAAGATTCATCCCATATTCAAGTTGGAACAAGCCATTAGATTCAATGTCAAGAAGCACAGTGGCAGACTGCATGATAAGGTACAAAAACAACATAAACCAAAAATGAAAAAGTAAAAGAATAAGAAGAAAAATGATTTACTTCTCTCCCCTCATCGTCGTCAGGGGATTGGTACAGCGATAGAAATAAATAAATCGGCCTGTTTCTAAACTGACAATGGCACAAATTAAAATTTAGAATTTAATGCTTCAATAAACCATAGAATCAAAATCGCTGAAACAACCTTGTATTTGGCGTACATTTATTAAAACACTCAATCAATTTCGAGGGCAGCTGCAGGTCCCTCCTCATCAGGAGAACGAAATTTCCAGAAAATCAGAAGTGTCCCTGTGTAACATTTCCTTAATTTTCAGTCCTTTCTAGAAATGTCGTTCTCCTGATGAAAAGGGACCTGTAGCTGCCCTCGAAATCGATTGAGTGTTTTTTTATAAATGTACGCCAAATAGAAGATTGTTTCAGCGATTTTGATTGTCACATTGGCGTGTTTCTCTTCTATTCTAAACCACAGAAAATTAATCATAGGAATTCGTGTCTTTATCACTCCAAACCTTACAAGCTCGAGTGGGTATGTTAAATTCTGAAAAACATCAAACAGCATCATTACAACATCAAAACCATAAATATGTTAAAAAACAAAAAACATTTGTCCAGAATTTTGAGTTTAAATAACAAACAAATCCATATACGCACATATAGACCACAGCAAACTTAAGATACAGTAATACAGAGAAAGGAGAAAACTTTATTCTTGAAGCTAAAGCAGCAGAGCAACAATCGTTTTGCAAATGAAAATTCTGATTAGTACACAAATATAATTCTAAGCAATATAAAATAAATTAGCGATAACCAGATAAAAGTAGTAGGACATTAAGCATAGCTTAAAAATAAACAAAAAATATATATATAAAAGAATAAAGCTGGTGTTCTTAAACACTGAGAAGAGTTAACCCTAACATGCGATCTGCTATAAGATCAGAATCAAGTTTTATTTTTAAATAAGTATGAAAAGAATCTTCAAAATCAACAATAAACATGATGTAGTACAAAAGTTATACTTCTGTAATATTATAAGTAAATTAACTGAAAAGTAAAAATAATGAAATACTAGAATGATACTGTCCGTAGATTAAAAATGTTTCGTAGAGCAGAAATAATTTCTACATGCATCCCGCCAATTGTATTATGTCTATGTACCATGTTGTTGCAGTTCACCGAACGAAAAAATTTGAAGGGCTAAAAGTCAAAATTAATTCCGATGATATTTTAAAAATTTCAATGTTTTTAATGAAAAACTCATAAAAAATAATAAAAAGCAGAAAAACCTGTGGAATGTAAAAAAAAATTAAAATAAAATGTTTGATGTTAAAAGGACAATACCAAGTGAATATTTTTTGAAAGTGAGTTACTCTTTGAGCATTCAAATGAAGAATTCAGCCTAACTATGAAAATTAGAAGAGTTAAAAGCCCGAAGAAAAGAGAAGCTGTTATTTATTACAAAAGAATTCACTCAGGCGGGTTTCCTTGAGACTTATAACCTGAAGCCAGCTCATTTTATTAAGAAAACAGAAAAATGACTAATAAGGAAAATAAAAAAATAATGTAAGAATTTTGTTAAGAAAGCCTAACTCAGCGATGCCAAAAACATCCAAACTAAAGCCCGAATTGAAAAGCATTTTGTCAAATAAAGTAATTTGTTTGAGTTCGTAAATTTTCAAATTTGAATATAGGGGGGGGGGCGGAATTGAGCGAAGTTATACAGTCACCTGTATGCTGCTCAAAGCTATTACCAACGGCAAGCGAAATCTTGCATTCTTTGCCACGATGAATTTCGTGGGTTTATTCTGATGGTACTGTCAGACAAGTGAGAAAATTCAAAACAACAACAATATCATATCTTTAAGTTCAAAATTTGTGGGGGAGATTATTAATGGATAATTTCATGCCATCAGTTGCAAATGTAAAAATGAAATCTCGGTTTTGTTTAGTACGTAAAGAAAATTATCTATTTTAATTGATTAAAAATAAATAAAGCGTAATCAATATCATCGGTTGGACCTTTACAGGAAAGATTCTGTATTTACAGATGCCTTCCTCCTTCTGCTAAAAATGTGTGTGCGTGTGGTTTTTTCATAGAAACATTTTGACTGAAAGTACACTGCGCCAAAAAAAGGGCGGAGGGACAATGTTATATCTTCCGTTCTACTGGGCCGAATAACGAAATTCAAACTGCGTTTTTCATGTCTCGGAAGCGCGACTTAGGATATAAGATTTATGTATAGCTTTGTTCTAACATAAGTATTTTGACACGAAATTGGACTTTTTCTGAAATAACATGCCAATTTTTTTCCATATTTCGATTCTACGATTCAAATTACGCCTAAATTTTAAATTTTGTAAAATTTGGTAAGAAAAATTACGGAGAAATAAAAAAAATTAATTTGGCGAATTTCTTTCAGTTTGAGCCAAGAATAATTCATTTGGTGAACTTGTAGAGACATTAGGTTTTTTTGGAAGCAGGAACGATGAAAAATATGCACTGCCTTCGCCGGGGATCGAACCGCGGACCTCTGAAATACCGGCTCAGTGTGCTGACCATTACACCACGAAGGCACACTGAGAATGTGGGAGATATACCTTATATACTCCCCTTTTTAAAGGGCGACAGGGTTTTTTTAGGGGACCTAGTCGCCAAATCCTGGGTGTGGAGAGTCATCATCCACAACCCTTTTAGTTCGGGCGCCAGTGTAGAGACATTAGGTTTTTTTGGAAGCAGGAACGATGAAAAATATGCATTGCCTTCGCCGGGGATCGAACCGCTGACCTCTGAAATACCGGCTCAGTGTGCTGACCATTACACCACGAAGGCACGCTGAGAATGTGAGAGATATACCTTATAAACTTCTTAATACACTGGTGTGCAAAAATTAAGGACGAGACGGTTTTTTCAATATAACTTTGTACAAAAGCTTTCCAAATCAACATATTTAATATCGTAAGATCCCCAATACGTAAGGACATGAGTAATGTAAGCAGCACTTACTAAAAGAGAAATCAGAGGGATAAAAAGAAGCTTTATTGAAAAAGTAGCATGGAGCGCAATGCGACTGAAGGCCGAAACATCCCTGTGATGGGTGTCCAGCAAGAAACACCCGCTCTTTAATAGGGGATATGATCTCCCCTGACTGCTAGGCAGGTTTTACATCATTTGTGCATGCTGGATATGGGGTTGTTAATGAGCTGTTGAGACACTGCTGCTCGTTCCTTTTGTAGCACCAATCGCAGTTTCGGAATCGTTACTGGCGATAAGTTACGTGCTGCCACGGGTCTCCCTAGTAAGTTCCGTACATGCTTGACGGGATTTAGATCCAGAGACCTTGCCGACCAATCCATGTGTTCAATATCTTCACTCTCCAACAGCTCTTCGACAGTAACTGTGCGATGAGGTGGAGCGTTGTCGTCCATGAAGAGGAACTGAGGACCCATAGCCCTTGTGAAAAGACGCATGTAAGGAAGAAGAACCTCGTTACAATAGCAGTCCCAGGTGACGAACCTCCTTGGGAGATATGAAGGTCGGTCCGGCTACCAAGCATTATGTCTGCTCGAACGAGAACTCCGCGACCTCCAAAACAGTCCCTTTTGATGATGTTGAAGGGGTTATTGCGTGTTCCCCGCTCTGTCCAGATGTGTATGTGTCTAGAATCGCAACTCAGACTAAATCTGCTCTCATCTGTAAAGAGTACTCGTCCCCATTCATTGTCTCTCCAATTCCGGTGTTCCCCGCACCACAGAGAACGCCTTCTCCGATGGGCAGGCGTTAGAGGTACACACCGTACAGGGCGTCGTGCAAACAGACCACCACCGTGCAGTCTTCTGGCCACGGTAAAACGCGATATCGGTCTTCCAGTCGCCTGTGTCGTGTGTCTAGCGATTTCTCCCGCTGTCTGCCGCCTGTTTCTTCTGGCCTGTATAGCAATATACCGGTCATCTGCGGGTGTGGTTCCCCGGGGACGACCACTACTAAACCATCGGATAGCTGTTCCTGTAGTTTGAAATTGTCTCCAAAGTCGTGAAACGATGCTGTGAGCAATTCCGAACTCTGCAGCTACACTTGTCACACTGCGGCCTTCCTCCAACTTCCCAATGATTCGACCTCGGGTAAAAGCATCCAGATGTCGTCTAACAGATTGATTATTCGCCATTTCTCGCTGAGGCAGCAACTCGGTGTGATTTTAAGTGCTATACGGCGTGCAATCTCTTTGCCAGAAATACTGATCTTACACCGACAACATGCTTTATACTACTCAGACACTCCCCCATTACGTCTACCTGCATATCTGCGCATGTGCTACCGTACATCACCTTACTTAATCTCCTGATTGGTCTTTCTGTCCGCTCTGCCTCTTCGTTCAGCAGATATGCTAATTTTTCGACTTCGTCCTTAATTTTTGCTCAGCAGTGTATGTGGCAACCTATTTTCCTTCCCTTCCATTGTGCATGGGAGGAAAAAAAGTCACATCGTTCGTGCCTTTTTACATTGTGGATGAGAGGAAAAAAGTCACATCGTTCCTAATTTCAAATAATTTTAACAAAGTGCGTAAATCACATTTTCCTTATTGTCGCTTTCAACAAATACGCCAAAATTTCAAAACGCGCCAATATATAAATTCACGTATATCTTCAGAAGTTTTGAATAAAAAGCCTAATTTTTTGCATGTATGCTTAGAAATACATCTACATTAAGATGATGGTGAAAGGTTTATAGGTTATAATTCAAAATAATTTTCGAAAAATTTATAAAAATTATTTAAAAATACAAATTTTAAAAATAAATCATAAAAGATAGGTGAATTTTATTTGGAATGGACCTAAATTTCGAACTGTGTAGGAAGGTATCAACTCGTACGGAACCCGTACTTTTACTCGTACGAAACTTCGTAGTTTGGCATATCTGAGTAGTAGACTCGAAATATGGAAAACAATTGGCATGTCATTTCAGACAAAGTCCGATTTTGTGTCAAAATACCTATATTAGAAGAATGCTATATATAAATCTAATACATATCCTAAGTCGCGCTTTCGAACCATGGAAAACGCAATTTGTACTTCCTCAATCGGCCCGGTAGAACGGGAGATATAGAAGTGTCACATTTGTTTTAACGCAGTGTATTTTCTCAAGACTACAGTATTGGAAATGTCAAGGCGCAATAAGTTATATAAAGCTGTTATATTATGATTTCCAAATGTATTACAGAATTCTCCAAAACTGAGATGTTTGAAAGCATATTAAATGCGTGTTATACAATCTAAGTGTGCTTAAGTTTTATCGTTTCTGAATGTATGAGTTTAATTTATTAGGTAATAAGGAAACAAAAGTCAAGAGGGTTTCGTTCGCGTCATGTGTGCGTCTAGTATATTCTAGAAACTATTTATTTTTTATTCCGGCGGTAGATATTGACTCTTTGTTTCCACTTTCTGTCAGGGAAAAGAGAAAACCGATTGTTTACTTTAGGCAACTGAATACTATAAAGAAAGGTACGCAACAAAATAATGTGTTCATTAGATATATTTAAAAGCTAAGAAAAATTTGAAACGGGGAGGAAAACCTGAAAAGATCAGAAGAAAGAACTGTGTCAGTAGTTATAGGTGTAAAGGACAGTTGACAATTAGAGAGATTGTTAGGTAATATAACTTGACTTATAATAACTCTTTCTTATTAAAGTCAGTAATAAAAACAGTGAAATCCAGAACACGAACTAAAACTAATACAGGCACAAAAAAGAATTTTACTACCAAACTGGAAACTACAGCTAAATGGAGATCTATGCATTGAAACAATGAAGGCCTGAAAGTTATTGCTAAATTTGATGCCAAATGGCTTGCAACACTAATATGGATCGTTACCTCCGAATTAGAATTTTTTGTATATGTAATCGAAACCTAAAGAAGACTGAACTTTCGCAGGTGTCGAAGCATAGGGATGCAGTAAAACGCCATTTTTATTTCGTCACTTGAACATGAAAGCGTTAAGCATATAATGCCAAGCTTTCAAACTCTGGGAAAAAGTAGATGGAATTAAGATAAGGCGTACTTTTCAAGTAAGCCATTGAGAATAAATATGCAGGAATTAGGCAAAAATGTTGCATTTGTAACACGATGTTAGGTTTTGAAACCTGAAAATATTATTTCGAGTTTTTGTAACAGTTTCGAACTTTTCTTTCTGACAGAAGTTAACATCCAGTTACTATGTTAGATTCAATAAGTTAATGAAGTATATACAAATAAAAGAGGCTGGTTGTATCTTTGCCTGGGATTTTCTTTCTCAAGAGTATGATATTGCTACCGAATCCAGTTTTGCCCACTTATCCAGTATTTCCTAGAGCTTTAGTAGAAGATGAAGTATTAACTGGAATAAAAACAGTTAAGTAAAACAGCAGTAATATTTTATTACTCCAAAAGGGCTTTGTCCCTGAAGGGCTATTGTTTTCGTTTCGGCATTTTGCATCGTAAACAGTAAATGTCGGTTCACTTTTCAAATTGTTGCCACCAAATATTGCAGCCCTGTATTATATTTAAAGAAATTAAATAATGAAGAATGTGCATAAATGCATGCTTGCTTCTCGCATTGTGATAAAAAGAAGGTACCTAGAGCCATCGAAGTTTGAATGACGTAATCCTGCTGCGAATATGGGCATCTGGAAGCACAAATTTGAAATTTGGAATTTGTTTTATTATCGATCTCATATTTTGTAAAGCTTTAACGAATTTTTTATTAACAAACTAAAGAATTTCAAAGCGAGCATTGGCAACGTTGTACAGAAAAAAAACATTTTTACCTCCAGTGCGTGAGACTATGTGTCGGAAATTTTAAAGAGATGCTCAATTTAAAATTATTTTGCGTTATTGCTCTTTAACTGAATTGTATGGTTTAGGTGCGAAGAATATGATATTTAATAAATAAAGGTAACACACAAAACGTTAAAAAAACTCCCCTTTGGGCGTAATGTAAAATGTGAAAGCTTTTAGACTTTTCTTTTTCAATTAATTTTGGTAAGTTCAAAAGACAGAAAAATTCTCGAATAATACGAAGGAAGATGGTTTCATCGTAGTAAGATAATTAAGTCGAAAAACCATTTCAACATGAACAAAAGGTGAAGGAAAAATGATAGAGGATAAATAAACTGGCAGCTTTTTCATAAAGAATAAAGCAATGGCTCAAAGGCCAGATGTGCTGACTAAGAGATAATTAGAATATTGTTGATTTTTCTGAACACTTTTCTAGAAAATGTGTTCCATAAATTTTTTATTTAAATTATGATATATAAGTTTCGAATTCTGGAAGTCGAAATTTTTTTAAATAATAATAATAATAATAAAAATGTTTGCCTCTTTCTTCGAACAAATTTAATGCCCACTGTTGGCGGCTATACAAAGCAAGCTTTTAGCATCTGATTGACATATTTGCGGTTGTCAAATGCATAATAAGTGAGATGAAATAAAAATATTTTAAGTTATATTTTTATGAAATAAATACGTTGCACAAAAACGCAACAATATTTTGTTTTCGTATTACTATAAGGTCATGAAAGTGGAAATTTTGACTCAAATTATAAAGAGTAAATTAATAATCTTGCTGCATTCACTTTTTATCAAGAAGTACGTGTGCATTCTTCATAATAACGACTGAAGTGTCTATGTAATTTGCTGCTCTTAAGCTGCACATTCTTTAAGGTATATTTTTAACTGCTATTAAGAAACTACTGATAATTCTTTAACATTATTAAGAATATACTGATTAAGCTCTTACTAATATTCTTAAATATCAGTTTACTTTGAAGGTAATCAGGCTTCCTGCCAGACTATTGTTATACTGAATTTTAAACCTCATTTACGAAAATCCAAATATTCAAGTCAAATGTTGTAAACTATCATCCAGATGTTGTAAATTATTATTATTATTACTTCGGTGAATAATCTGCCTACACAAGGAGATGGGTTTTGAATTCGAATCAAAATGAAAGAATATATTTTATACTTGACATCCGGATTACAAGGAGATATTTTGAGGAAAGAATTAAGTACCCGGAGGAAGATGCACTTAGGACAGTCTACTTAAAATCGCGAGGGAGGTAAGTAGTAAGCATGTAGGTAGTAGAAGTGAATGGAGCACTTCTTCATGGATCGCAGAGGTAACACCCCAGCGCACTAATCATCTTTAGAATTAACCACATTTTGGCGACATTGCTGAGTTTGAATGGAAGAGGTGATGGGCTATTGTTGGGTAAGAGACTTTTTTATTTCTGACATAGAATTAGATCTCAGTTGGATATTTGCTACACAATATGTTCCGTAGTACATGTTCATCTCAGCCATTTCTTGTTTTATTGAATTGTACAGATGTATAGTCTGTTGTTTTATTTAGTACATTTTGGAGGCTGATTACATTCGGCTTGGCTTACGTTATTCTGCTTAAGCCCTTAATGGCACAGTTTTCTCATAATTGTCTTGAATTTCCGCAATATGTGTCGCTGTGTTATTATTAGACATCTGATTGCTATGTCAGTGTAGGAGAGTCTTTTCAAGGGGGATTAGCATCATCCAGTTCTCTCCATGAGCATCTGCCGGTATAAAATCTGGAGAGGGCTTGATAGTCTGTATAGACCCCCGAATAAGGCTTCGAATAAAGGATTAGGTTTCATTTTAAATAAAAAATACGAGAAGGCTGCCTGTGTATAAAATAGCTGCAGTATGCCTAATTTTTAAAATTAAGTCCTAATTTCAAATTGATTTCAAAACTTCACGACGCTAAGATCCATTAACATTGCATACCTTGATATGCGCAGCCTTAACTGCCAGCGTTCTTTTCCACGCAGAAAATAGGACTGGGAAATATTCTTTGAGCAGAATTATTTCTATTCGTAGTATAAGGTATTTCTTCCGCCTTCTTCGCATGCTTTCGTGGTGTAGTGGTCAGCAAACTCGACGCGTAACCAAGAGGTCCGTGGTTCGATTCCCGGCGAAGGTGATGTTCCTTTTTCATTCTCTTGCTTCCAAAAAATCCTAATGACTCTATACTGGAGCCCGAACTAAAAAGGTGGTGGATGATGATTCTCTACCACCGGGATTAGGCGATTGAGTCCCCAGAACCCCAGTCGCCCTTTAAAAGGGGGTGTATATAAGGTATTTCTTCCGCCTTCTTCGCATGCCTTCGTGGTGTAAAGGTCAGCATGTACGACGCGTAACCGAGAGGTCCGTGGTTCGATTCCCGGCGAAGGCGTTGCTCATTGTTCATGTCTCCTGCTTCGAAATAACCTAATGAGTCTAGAATAGGAAAAAAGAAGCACACCATATATGAGTCTGTTGAAATTCATGGAGCATCTCTGTGGTTAACATCATTATAAGACGTATATAATTTTAAAGATTAAGCATATAGTGGTAATCCTTGCACAGAGGCTGTGTTAAACGTCTCTGTATCTTTAGAGTTTTCATATGATTATTAGGCCAAAGAGGCAATTTGCCATGAAGTAATATTAATATCGTTTTGGCATTTTGCGTTGAAAACCATAAACGACGAATTACTTTTCAAATTGTTACCACGAAATATTATCTCCCTGTATTATATTTAAAGAAATTAAATAATTAAAAGTCTGCATGAATGTATGTATGTTTCTGGCATTGTGATAAAATGAAGGTACCCAGAGCCATCAAAATTTGAATAACGTAATCTTACATAGAATATGGGCATGTGGAAGCCCTAATTTGTAATTTATTTTATTATGGATTTCATATTTTGTAACACTTCAACGAATTTTTTGATTAACAAACTAAACGACTTTAAAGCAAGAAATGGCAAAACTACGAAAAAAAAATTTTTTTTTCCTCCAGAGTGAGAGACTGTGTATCGGAAATTCTAAAGATATGCTGATTTAACTATTATTTTGCGATATTGCTGTTGAACTGAATTTTATGGTTTGCGTATTGAGTACGTACAGCATGATATTTAATAAATAAAGGTTACAGACAAAACGTTAAAAAAACTCCCCTTTGGACGTAATTTAAAATCTTAAACCTCTCAGATTTTTGTTGAAGTGTTTATAATTTTTTTCAATTATTTACTTAATTTGTTAGATAAGAGTACATTATAAGAATTTTGCATATTTTTCATATTGAGATTTATATCAGTATTGTAGTAATTTAAAGAGTTAGCCTTTTTAATTCGCTATTCAGTTACCAAAGCACTAATACGCAATTCGGATTTAATTTATTTCGAAATTATTAGCTACTTTGAGTTACAAGAGTTTTAATTTGAATAGCTGCTGTTTAATTTTAAACAGTTAAATATATTTTAATAATTACCAACCCTATTTTTTTCACTATAATATGAAAATGTTGCAACATGCGCTAAATGGATGACTTTAGAATTCTATGTTTAAAAATACTGCAATTTTAAACGCAGACTACTTAAGCACGGAAATAACAATGCATGTCCATTATCTCTTAAAGCAGTTACATATTCACTGACGTTTTATATTTTATATCAACGTCGCCCTTGTATTTTTCTAAAATACATAATTCTTAAGAAAAACAAAATGAAATGTGACACGATTAGCGTGTAAGTCCGAACAATATTTTGTCGCAAACAGTCCTTGCGACAGCGAATTTCACAATATTTTCGACTTTTCTAGTCATGACATTGTTATTTTCGTCATAGCAGATCAACGGCAAATAACCAAACTTTTTAAAGGCCCGAAAATGAGAAATTGTCTTTCTTTCGCCTCCCCCCTTTTACTTATGAGTTGCTCAGCGGACTCAATTCTCAGTATTCTGTCAATCAGTCTACCACAACTGCCTTACCGAACACGATATGTTATTATTGCTAAACGCTCTTTAGACAATGCCAAGGAAAACAAAACTTAGAATGAGAACTTAGAATGACTTATCTATCTATTGCTGAGTACTTCGTTAGTCTGGTTCAAAATGGATTTTATAAATTTTCAGGCGCTCAGAAAAACGAGGAAAATGCGTCACACAAGCTAAAATGCAATATTTTGGTAATGTTGGTCAAGAGCATGTTCATTAAATATAGTACTTTCCTCCTGCATTTCTCCACTATTATAAAGCAAAGGGGGAAGTTTCACTTTAATTGGCATTTTGTAAACTTGACATGTTGTTTTACGATGTGATTCACTGCTTGCAGTCACATAAACACCACTGGGGAGGAAAGTTATTTAAAAAATTGCCTTCTTACATCTATTTAGCATTCTTTTATACAAATGATAAACGAATCTCCTTAATGATTGTGATCTGCATTCAGAGTTTTTCTGAATAATTGATTACTTACTATATCTAAGAAACAGCATTTTAATTACTGATATAATTGTTAGTGTTTTTATGTTTCAAAGATGAATCTTGACTGATTTGATGTATGCCCTATTGTTAAACTGCATGATGATTTGATAACTATTTTCCTGCAGTTATATATTGTTTTTACATTATTATATATTCGTAGTAGCGAAGTTTGCTACGCCAGGTAAACATCCAAAACCCATTATAAGACAAACTCGTTTATAAAAATATGCCTACCAGACGGTACGGTGGTTAGGAGAGGCGACTGCGATACCGAAGAGCTCGGGTTTAAATCCGGAAAAGCCATGGATGTCATTTGTCTGTCCCTTCATGGAAGGTAACTGTTGCCGCCTATTAGGTGACTTCACAATAAAATGGCCACTTCTGGCCTTAAGCGTGGCCAATGTTGAAAAAGGCGAGTGCCCACGATTAAAAAAAATTTAAAAATATGACGTTTTCGGGAACGTCTGGATTTCTACCACTAATATCAATGTGACTTACATTATAATGTTACTACATTGCCAAAGGAAAATACAGACTAGTGTAGGTACCATGAGCCAACTTAAAATGCTTTTATTTTGAAATTTACCAAACTCAGCAGGCAAGCAATGCAAGCCATTAAGTCATCCTATCCATTGCGATTCATTCAACGTCAAGGGACACTTCATAAAAAAACAATAAATTCTACATTAGTGTTTTAACACATTTTCTACATAAGTATTTTAACAACATTCTAAAATCAGAAGAGTTGCTTTCTCTTCTTATGCATATGAAATTAATAGATGTAGAAATAAGAGCATCTGATTGTTGATTGGTTGATTAATTGATTAAAAAAAGCAGGCGACAGATGGCCTAAAGATACGAATACTTTGGAGGAGTACTTCTAAAGGAAGGAAACTTTCGCATATAAACGATACACACGGACAAAACTTTCATAAACAAAATTATCCGTTCTTCAAATCCTGAGCCCAGCATAAATTGTTCAGTGGCCTTATCCACCTTAGCCACCGAGTCATATGTGTATTTGAAATTGAGTCAACCATTTTGAATACAACGTATACTACTTAAGATGCATATATTATGCATATTACATAAAAAAATAAATAAAATTTTGAACAGTTAAATATCTGATGTGGATACCACACGACTTCTTCATACGGGCTATTAAATTATACACATTTTTGCTGCATTTCATTTAAACTTATTTCTTCGAGGTTTATTATAGATATATTTCTCATTTAATGAATTCAGTTCTCACTTCGTGGTAAGGCAAGAATACATAAAAACACCTTTATTAAAAATTGTAAAATACAGAAAAACGTAAAACACCAAATGCAGTTAGAAGAGTTAAAAAACAATTTTTGTAATTTAAACTAGAATTTCTACGCAGAAACAAGTAATTTGGTCAACGGGAAGGGAGACAGAAGTTTTCGGTGCACAAAACTGAAAGTTTACTCTTGGTCCCTCTTGCAAAAAGATACCGAAGTTGGGACACAAACTAACTTAAATCACTATTCTACTAAGAATTTCTAATGTAAACAGATGATGGCTTCGTTAGGTTTAGTAACCACTTTTACACTAGAACTATTGCACGCGGATTTACTAAAGGCATGAAAACCTTTACCGGAACATAAGAATAACATAATTCATTCACTTTTAAAGTAAAAAGTGCACATATAAGAATAAAAAACCTAAACTTATAGAGCCGGCTAACAGAGTGGCAATGTATATATATTATTTGTTTTAAAATTTTATGGCAGGCGCGTCGGGAAAAGAAACGAAAAGAATTGAGACCTACGGTATTATGTAGATTATTATCTATTTTTATCTATTAAAATTTTTTTCGCTTTTGTCTCAATTATTGTCGTTTGATGAAACGCGTAATGGAGTTTACCTATGTACGAGCTGAAGTGCTTTTCCCATGACAAGTCTACAAAAAGCTCGACGTAGGCGAAATTGCCATTTACTGCCGTTTTTTGTATTATTTTTTCTGGTTTTTTTTATTTTAATTATGATTGTGCTTTAAATGTTTTTTTACGTATTAAAAAATTTTTAAATGTTGATTTTTTTGAATAGCAGCATTTAGTTTTTTTTTCGTTATTCTTTTGAGTAATTAATTTTGTTCACATTTTTATACCTTGGAACGTGGGTATCAAATTTAGAATTATACTCCCTTTACTTAGCTTTATATATATATATATATGTATGTATCTATATATAATATATATATATATTATATATAGATACATTTGGTGCCGCCGATTGCGACTAAAAAGAGAGATTCACAACTGCATATTATAGTAGTTCTCTACACAAAATTTCAACATTCTAAGGCTACTCGCTTTTGAGTTATGCGAGATACGTACGTACGTACAGACGTAACAAAATAAGCTCTTCTGAATCCATTTTAAACCCATTTTACAAACCATTTCCAAATCCATTTAAAACCATCCATTTTACTATTTTGTTTGGGGAAAAAGAGTCTTTTATTCTGTCCGTACGTACAGATGCCACCTAAAAATCGTTCAAATGGGTTCGAGAGCGGTCAAAATGTATATTTTCATTGAAACATGATATCCGAAATTTTCACCGATTACAATACTTCCTCGAGGTAAGTGAAAAAGCAATGTTAGTCAGGCAAGAATAATTTTATCTTAGTTTGTAATCCGCAAATTAGGCAGTTCTGATATTGGGAAAAGTCCTGTATTTCTTAACATAATAATCTGTTCAGTTTGAGTACTTTGATTAAGATACTGTTGAAGTGTGTACTAACATTTGAGTAACTATGCGGTATAATGAGCAGTTTACTACTGGCTTTAGTGACGGCCAGAAATTGTTAATAAGAATTCGAAGTTACAAATGCTTACAGAAAGCTTGCATATTACTAAAGATGTGTTCTGATTTTAGTGATTTCAAGTGTTTTTATGAAAAGGTCTTTCAGTTAAACATAATGTAGAATTTTGTTTACACAAAACAAAAGAGTGTAAGATCTCTTTATTTCATGTAAATAGGATAGCTCATAGAAAGCCCTTAAAAAGCAGAAATAAATACATACACATTACAATAGTTGCGTGCATTGTGTTTTCTAACTAATAAGTGATTTTTCTTTCATCCTCGAACATAATAAGCGACCATGTTATTCAATTGTTTAAAACAACTCTTTTTTTTCTGTTTTATTCAGAGTAATGCTGAAAACGTTCTTGTTTAAAGCCATATACTCGTTAAATAATTTATTTTTATTAAACTGATTTTCGAGCGTCATATTTCCATCTCTCTCACAGCTTCGAATCTCTGTTAGGTGCTTATAAATGCATATTTGAATTTCGCTTAAGCAAATTTTGGTTAAGCTTAACAAGAATTTATAAAACTGTAATAAACGAAAAACAGGAAAATAATATATTTAAATAGAGAAACAAAGTACTTTCTGACATTCTTCATATAAATAGGTTGTCAAGTTTAGTTAGTCCTTATCACTATTTTTATTTTTAAGATTAACCAGTCAGAAAATTTTATTTTTCTAATAATCAAAGTCCATGGTCTGTTTTTATTGAAAATATACTGAAAGAAATTTCAAAACTCAAACAGAACAATGAAATCATGTATCTGGAAATAGGAAACTTGCAAATTTGTAGTCAAGATGTTTTTTTTCCCAGCAACTAAAATCCTAATGGTGGGTAATTTCCAAATGATTGTACGATGTTCTTCGGAATTAGCTTTGGGCTTTTCTCTTCAAGAATTAAAGGAAATCGAAAAGCGAATGAATAATCTTTATGAGAAAAATAGTGACACAGACTTTCGTCAACGAACTTATTTGGCTAACAGATTTTCAAGCCAATGCTTAAATTATAAGAATAATTGCATGAATACTCCGTTTAGAAGGAATGATTCCAGATCTTTGGGAAAATCTATTAAAGATGTTGAAAGTGTTTTAGAAAAAAAAAACATAATAGCTAAGGGATATAAATGAAGACCTATACACAGACTCCATGCGTTAGAAATTAACTGCAATTTTCAAAGACCTATTGAAAAAATGAATCTTTAACCCAGGTGTCTCAATATGTTGAAAACAAAAACAAAATTTGAAGTTGATTTGATAAAATCTCCTATGCATATACATTCCGGGAGAGTGATACTACCGTAAGACATTTTATCTTTAAAAACGTTTGAATAGTATACAAATTTTAGACTTTTTTATTTTGATTAATATTTTTAAAGTTCCTATTTGAAAAATCTGGGAAGATGTTGGAAATCTAGAACGTTTGCAAGTGTACCAATCTGACAACAGGAGCTATAAGGAAAATTTACAGCTTTGTTAGCTTTTTGTATTTTAATTGCTGCTCCCCATTCTTAAGAATATGCTTTTTCATACTAAACATATTTAGTGGTTCTCATTTTATGCATTCAAAGACTGATTTAACAAGAGATTGAAAATAATAGTCAGGTCTGTATTCTTAATAATATATTTATTTGTTTTGCAAAATAAAATGGTATATATTTATATACTAGTTACTATGATTTATATTTATCGTAATAAAGATTATTTCTTGGTAGAATGAAGTTGTAGTTAAAATATGGTTATTTATTTGTTGAATTAAGAAAGACGAATTCCCTGTACATTTAAATTATTGAACTTAACTATGTATATTTATGGAACCATCTGAGTTGGGAAATGGTGATGGTTGTTAGGATTGTTAGATTTGAATATATTTGAATTTACCAGTTGTTGAATATAAAAGGAAAGTAACCTAAATTAAAATTTTATCATTTCAATAAAGTCTTGATCGGAAACAAAAAAATTCAATGACATACGTATGAAGTTATAAGGTATTTCTCCCGCCTTCATAGCATGCCTTCGTGGTGTAGTGCTCAGCGCGCTCTGCGCATATTCGAGAGGTCTGTCGTTCGAGTCCCGGCGAGAGCATTGCTTATTTGTCTCTTCTCCTGCTTCCAAAAAAAATAAATAAAAAACTTAATGCCTCTACAATAGCTCCTGAACTAAAAAAAGTGGCGGATGACGATTCTCCACCACCGGATTTGTCGACTGGGTCCCCTAATCCCCAGTCGCCCTTTAAAAGGGAGCGTATGTAAGGTATTTCTCCCGTCTTCTTAGCATGTGTTCGTGATGTAGTGGTCAGCAGGCTCGGCGCGTATTCGCGAAGTCCCTGGTTCGAGTCCCGACGAGGGCATTGCTCATTTCTTCAGTTTCCTGACATCGAAAAATACCTAATGTTTCTATAAAGTACTTTAAGAATAGTTTCGTTAAAGATGCGTTTGTATTAAGCGACAGTGAAAATTACGGTGATAAGATTGCAGTTGGATAATCAATAATTTTATTTGAATACGAAATGTAATTTTTCGAATATAAATTATGCGTTGTCGTATAATGTAAGCTTGATTATATAAAGGACGTTTCAATAGTCAATCTGTTTCGTGTTACGCATGAATGTATTTTGATCTTAAAATTGCATTTAGTCTATTTTTACATTTTTTGCAACATGTTACGTTATATTACGTTAGTTTACACTAATTAGATTTCTTTTCATTTGCTTTTTTTATGCAGCCAGACAAATTGACAGTTTTTAAAGGTGTTTCTCCATTTGCTTGCTCTCTGCCAAACTGCCAATTCTTAGCGTAGCTGCCATTACTTACAATAGAAGATTTTAAATTTATTTTATGAGCTTATAAGCCATAACTTCTACAAAATTAGTGATTTAAAATTTTATGCATTTTTCATTAGTACTATCAGTGTTTAGTCTGTTCATGTAGCAAAGAAAAGATATTTTTAACATATGTATTTTGTGTCTTGGATCTAAAATTTTATTAGAATTAATTAATTATTTTCCTGAAGTTTACATTGTTATATCTTAGTTTGGCCATTCTTTTAAAAGAGAAAGTGATAACGGGATTCCAAAAAAAAATCTATCCTTTTTTTAAAATATATTTTTTTATACAATTTAGGTTTCTTGCATATTGTTTTTCTCTTTATATGATTCCTTGATACACTACATGATTTATTTGTTGGCATTTATCAGAGTTATGCATCCCTTTCTACAATCGAAATATTTTCTGCGAATAAAAATTATTAAAACATAACATTTATATCCTATATTTGTAGTAAGTGTAGAAAACGAATATGTATTGATTAGAATTGATCTATTCATTTTAATGTTGGATGTTTTAAGTGATTGAAGCTATTTTCTTTAAATTACATGCTTTGGTGTATTTTTAATTTAAAATTCAAAAATAAAATTTAGCGATAGTAAACACTAATTTCGAAGGAAAGCAAATTCTTATTACCAACGATGTCCACAAAAATTCGAATAAGATCAAAAATTTTAGGTTATGTAAAATTATCTCGTGATTTTGCATAATCTTGTTTTGCTCTTATGAAAACAAGATCGAGTCAAATGTAGTACCAGGAAAAGTCATACAGTATTTGCATTGATTTTCATTTAGGAACAGTTATAAGCTTTAGCATATTTATGTCCATTTCACTTGCATAAACACAAGGTCACTGAGAATTCGAGTGAATTCGAGTGCTAATCTACACCAAAAGTCTTCAGTGGTTGCCTAATCTACCTATGAGATAGGTCATTAGTTCTTGTGCATACCTTTTCGCTCAGCCAGGGTACAGAACCGAGATTGGTGAACAGTAAGCGAAGCAGTAAATAAGGCAGTGCAAACAAATAGCTGACACGTATAAGAATGATGGATAGCTCCTAACAACCATCGTGACTCGTCCGAAGAGAGAAGACAAGCAAGAAAAAATCTGATCCATCCCCAATTCCTACCGAACCCCTTTTCCACCCCTATTGCCGCACACTTCCTTGTCCAGACAAGCCGCGATTTGCGGCAAAGTGGTTTAACGCTGATGCAAATACTACTTTTCCTGAACAGCGTTTTTCTTTAGAAGTACAAGGAATCTGATTGTTTAATGGAACCTTAGGAAGTTTTTAGCTTGAGTAACTCGTAATGCGTTTTGTCCTGCGACCCATATTCCTTTAAAAGCAGCACGGGTTCGCAGAAATGTATTGATTTTTGCGAAGATGCATAGGTACTGTAACTGCATGTGAACTGAAAATAACATAGAACACATTCATTTTGATTCAAATAATGTATCTAGCAATTATAACTGTCAGCTGCTGAGCACCGCTCGTAGTCAGTTATTAGTAGTTTATCTTAGAAAAATAGTAGGAAGAGACTACACCTGTTTACTGTTTGTCCATATTAGATGTCTTCCCTACTTCTGTCTATTTATCTAGCTATCTATTTAACTTAGTGCATTTATATTTCTGTGTTTTCTACCTATAAGATAATTTAGGGGATATAATAACCTAGAATGAAAACTCTGAAAGCTGCCAAATTTAAAAATTTAATAATGGGATTTATTTTGAGCTAAGATTTTGTCGAAGTACTCTTTTATCTTTTCTGATGGGAATTTATCATTGTTGTTTGCATTTTAACTGCAAAGGAAAATAGCTGAACAGCTATCCGTCGGAAAGATTAAAAAATCTCACACTTGCACTAAAATTATGACTTCTTGGATCCACTAGAGACCGAGTGAATAAAATCGGTAAACATGCATAGGTATCTCGTGACCAGAGGCTGAATGGGATAACTGATAATACAGAGTTATTCAAAATGAAAGAGCAGATTTCAAACATTTATTTCTTCCAAACTACAAAAGATAGAAACATGATTCTAACGTTAATGGATAGAGAAAAGTTTACAATTATGGTATGCGTTCAATATGAGCGCCGTGTCTGAAAGATGAAAAGTGGATTCATCGGAAAAAATTAATCGTTCAGCAAAATTGTCTTCTTCCATATCATCTAACATGCTACTATAAAATTCGTACCTTTTGTTGTGGTCGTCAGGATGCAATGCTTGCAATAACTGCAGTTTGTATGGCTTCATGTGCAGACGATGTTTTAGAACTCGCCATACCGTTGGTTGAGGAAATTTAAGTTCTTCGCTTGCTCGCGATGTGGCTTTCTTTGGGCTCCAACCGACAAATAATACCAGAACAAACAACAGCGCCAATGAGCCAGTGCGGCCATGATTGGAACTTTTACCCGTACTAATAATAAATTGTACACTTTTCTCTATCCATTAACGTTAGAATCATGTTTCTATCTTTTGTAGTTTGGAAGAAATATATGTTTGCAATCTGCTCTTTCTTTTTGAATAACCCTGTATTTTACAGGGCTTTTCTTCAGGTGAAATGCATACGCTAGCCTGTTTTCTTCACAAGGGCCATTGCGTTCCATACACGATGTCTATGCAAAACCTCCGATTGCATTACTATAATAAGATAATCAAATTATGAAAAAAATGTTTTCCAAATAAAATATTTACTTTTTAAAAATAATCCATCTTTTTATTCTTTTCGTTTCTCAACCAATGCTATTTCTTCTTACTCAGAGAATATGTTAATGTTATAAAATAATTCTAATTTGAATAAACATGTCAGACTTTCTATCCTTTGACATTACTTAAATTATTGAAGTCAGCCTAAATTTTAATATTGGTGAGAGGGAATTTAAGTTTTTTATTATTCTTTTGTACCCAGTTTGTTTTCATTTCACTATATGAGAAATGTTCGTTTAATAAGCATGTCTTGGTATAGAAATTTTCCAATTTTAATAAAGTATATATGTAGAATATGTATATAAATTAATTAGATTTAGATTAGGTTATCCTTTTACGAGCTGCCGCAGAAATTATGTAGCCTCCTTGTCGAAAATGAATCCCCAGTTTTGGGTTTGTTTTCTTCCTGTTTGCGTTGTTTGAAAGGAATATTTTTGATCTTATTTAAACATTAATAAAAAGTGGTGTTATTATAAATGCAAAATGATTTCTTAATTTTGTTATATATTTTTTTAGAAGAATTTGCTAAATCAAACTTGCTCCAAGAGATATAAAATCGGCGAGGCAGGATTAACTGATAGACCGTTATTTTTTTTACCTTTTCCAGTTTTTTCTACCGTCTGTCTTTAGAACACAATTTTGTAGTAAGAATGCCGCTTAAAAGGTGAAACCGATGATACCTTTTCAGAGGACTGAATTAGTTTATGTAAGTTTTCTTCAGCATTTGAATCATGAATTCAATTTTAAATGTTTGTGAAGTTTTCGATTTATTTTGTTCTGCTCAAGCTGAGTATTATTTTCCCTTTTTAATAAAGAATTCATAGTATGAATAACTTGTGATTTTTTTTCGTAACTGTGCTAGAGCTTTACTTACACCTTAGGTTTCTAAGATTTAATCCACACATGTCAAAGACCTATTATTTTGACTCCATAATTAATCTTCTTCTCAAAAATAGATATCACAAATATGTTGAGGCGATTAGTCAAATGCAACGATAAAAATTCGAGAAAAAGGCTTTTAGGGAAAAAACGCAGTTTCATGTTTGTTGAGGCAACTAATGTAGCTGACGTTACAACAAAAGCGTGTAAATCTAGAACAACCTTTTGCTAGACGATCATTAGCAGAATTTTAGACTGTATCATTGTTGAATTTTAATTAATGTGCTGAAACCTTTATATGAAGCTGAGGTAATATGATGATTTTATGGTTGGATTTTATAGAATTTTACTTTTTGCTAACCTTTAAATATTTAATCAGTAATTTCATTTTAAGATAAAACACAGTCAACATTTTAATTGAAGGTTACGACTTTCCACTTCTAAAAGCACTTTATGTTGTAAGGAATCAAAGAATTTCTATTATGATTTCTCTACAGTGTTTTGGCTGTGATGGCGTAAAACTCAGCATATCGATGCAGTAATTCGAAGGTCTCGAAAACTGTACTCTGGACAAAGGCAGGTCTAATTTTTGGAACATTCTTCAGTCCATAATTTCTATTTACTCTTCAAGGTGAAGTGTGACCTTGAGTGTGACCTCAGTCCTTGAGGACCGTTACATACCGGTCGAAGGCTAAGAAGGAAGGCAGAGAAAAATAAAAATAAAACAAAAAATATAGCATCTAATCTTTCTAATTCCCATAGAACACCTAAAAAAGAACTTCAGTAAATTTCTAATAAACGATAATACACTGCAGCATATTCTTATCTCCTTAAAGAAACCCTAAGTTTAAGTGCATGAAAGTTCATATTCATTAAAGGAAAATACCTTTTTTACAAACAGAAATTTATCAGCTCTGTACCAATAAGAAATGTGTGCTAAAAATAAAATCTAGTTCAAAATTTTAATTTCAAAAACTGGTATACAATCAGCCACCTTTGAAACGACCATCAAAAGTTTCGTATAACTACAATCTGTGGAATGTTCTTCTTAGAAAAGCGATATTCGATACCAATGATTATTCATGTACTGAGAAATGTTGGTCACCTTCAGAGTTGGTAGCCAATGAAAGGATTTGTTATATTTTGTTTACAGCAATAATCATGTATTATAATCTTATTAAAATGATTTTTTATTATCCTGTCAAAATCACGTTTGTAAAATGGCATTTAATTAGAGATAGAATGAAGAAAACATATTATACAACTACTACTTAAATAAGCAAGGAAAGGAGAACTACAGAATTTCTTCCTATTGTTGTTCTTGTGGGTAATCTCGCGTGTCTAAATGAATCAGAATAAGTGCACGAATTTTATCGTGCAAAGGACGGCAAGATTGCGTATGCCATTGACATAAACCTTGAGTACAATATAGGTAACAATGCAATTTTGCTCAGTTCCGCCCCAATTTTGAAGACGCGCACCAGAAGAGATGGGTCTGAGGATCTCCCTCTATTTCCCTACCACCAAAGAGGATTTTTGGCCTGCACAGTGGTATGCAAATTCATTAAGTCAAAAGACTCAAAGATCAGCAATACAAAGATTAAGATTTATTTTGAAAGCCAAATTTCTTTTCATTCATGAACCATGTTTTTAGGAGTCGGTTTAAACTAGCTACTAATATTAAATAAATCCAGGTATAATTATAACAATCATCTTACTTATTAGCAAAAATACGTTTTACATTAAAATAAAAATTTAACGAAATGCTTATTAAATATGAACAATGACCTTGCATTTCTTTGGAAAGTCTGAATAAGTCAGGTTTGAATATCAATGTTTTTGATTTCAAGACAGGATTTCAAGGTTCTCATCAATAATACGATTTAGCAATTTATTTTTTGGTAAGTTCATGCTTGAAAAAGATTACTCTCTTGAATTTGTAGAGTCAAAGAGTGAAATAACTTTAAATGTTAGCTTTTTTATTACTACAGGTGTTGACAATTATCATGTCTTCCTTCTCCAGGTCTTTCAGAGCAGACCACTCTGCTGTGAACTAAGATCACATTTATTTTTCTCCAGTTTTTCCATATCAACAGTGAGGGGTTCAAATTTAGAGCTCCATAATTCCTTATCAAAAATAACTTGTTAAAAATAACCCCAGTAACTGCATTCAAAAGCTCCAGTGCTAATATTAAATGGAGAAAAATTCAATTCTGTTACGTTAGCGCTGAGTTCTTTTTTCTAAATAAAAACAATGTTGCTATAGTATTTTTGAATCCTGGAGCCTTCGTAGAAACGCTTTCCTCATATTTGAGATTGTTGATTTCAATTAGCCCCTTTATACTCAAGATTTCTAAAGGGGAACAGTATTTCACTTTCCAAGTCCTGAAGCAACGCCAAGAAACTAATTCGGTAACTGCATTTACTAATGAAAAAAAAAAACCACAATTTTAAATAAGATGGAAGCTTTTTCCCGGTATTTTCAAAAATTAAGAAATGTATGGATATGGACTGCCTTTATGCGAAATTGTATTTTACATTGAACAACCATAAACAAAATTTGTACGAAGCTGGGATTTTCCTACAAAAAAAAGTCGCTCGATATTTGTGTGGGAGTCCGACTTCCTTGGACATACTAACACGTTTCTGAAGCTCCAGCGCTGTTCTGTCGAATTTGATAAGTATTTTTTATAACATTCCTAATAATATTACTGCATATAACCACTTTTTAATATTTTCGGTTCATTTGTGAAGGGTTCATAATTTGGCTAAAAAGACCACAAAATGGTCTACAGAATGAAGACTTTTGTCTTCTTGTTTTAGAATTGGAAACTGCTTTTCACGTTATACTTTTGGGTACGCCTCTTGCTGAAAGTAGGTTATAGTTGTGCTTTGACTGATTTAATATGGATTCTTTAAATGGTTATTATTTGAAATGCATAGCTTCCTAGAAATTTTAAGTTATATTTTAACTGATTTGAAATGCTAGGTTTTAGTATTACTAAACAAGATTGTTTTTTATTATCAGTCCAATTTTGTTTACCATTCACTACAGTTAGTCCACAATACAGTGATAGATTTAATAATCTTATTTGTTTGTGGCATCATCTCCGCTGGAACGATAGGGAGTTGAATTTCGATAAAGCTTCTCTCCGATTCAAAGAGATACGTGGTAAGCCTTTTCGACCATTCTCATATTTGTAAAACTTTAATCAGCTGAGATATTAATTAAAAGCTCTCACTAATGCTTGTTTTCTCACTAATTATTTCAAATGGCAAGAGTCTCGCGAGATAGATATAAAAATCTGCTTTATTTCGAAAAGTGTTGCCACTACTCGCTTTCAAATCGTAGAGTTTGTTAATAAGAAATTTGTAAATTTTGAAAAGTATGAAACGAAAATTGCATTGCCAAACATTAAGTATGTTATTATTATATAATGTAATATTCTGACACTGAAGAAAGCAAGCGATTGCATGTGACGTCACTGTATGTCGAAAATGTTTCGTTAATCTCAGTATGTTTTATATATATATATAAAAGGAAGAATCTGTCTGTATGTGTGACTTTTGTTCGTGGTGCGATTTTTTTAAAATTCGAATGAGATTTTTTAGTCCAAAGGGATTTAGTCCCGAAGGACTATTACTTTCGTTTTGCGATTTTGCGTTGATTCACTCTGAATGCCCGATTCACTTTTCAAATTGTTGCCACTAAATGTTACCGCTCTGCATTAAAGTTTAAAAAATGAAAAATCTGCATAAATGTATGCATGTTATTATTTTTTTTTTTTTTGACGTAGCTTTCTCTTCAAAAATCGTCTGCGTGCGTTGCACGGGA
The DNA here is from genome assembly GCA_000611955.2 of Stegodyphus mimosarum. Taxonomy (NCBI): domain Eukaryota; kingdom Metazoa; phylum Arthropoda; class Arachnida; order Araneae; family Eresidae; genus Stegodyphus; species Stegodyphus mimosarum. The sequence goes on along the minus strand of KK114136.1, from coordinate 26,674 downwards.
AAATAAAAAGGAATTTTAATTACAGTTCTAAATAAATAGCCAAATAAATGTGAAATTCGTAACAATATTCTCTAAAACTTTAACGAATTTTTCATTAACAAACTCAAAGATTTCAAAGCCAGCAATACCAACGTTGTACAGAAAAACATTTTTATCTCCAGCGCGTGAGAGCGTGTACCGAAATTTCTAAACATATGCTCAATTTAAAATTATTTTGCGATATTGCTGTTGAACTGAATTTTATGGTTTAAGTGCGAAGAACATGGTATTTAACAAATAAAGGTAACACACAAAATGTTAAATAAACGTCCCTTTGGACGTAATTTAAAATCTGAAACATTTCAGATTTTTTTAAATTTTTCCTTTACTAAATATATGCATAAGTCTTCAAGAGACGTTATTTTTATTTTTTTTTTATTTTATGTTTTTTTGATGAAATCGTATCAAATCTATAATTATCTCTCATTATATCAGATCATAGTAGCACTGTTGCCACTCGGAAAAATGAGGGCGATAATTCTGTGTAATATTTAAATTTAATGTTTCTCTTGGATACTGAACATTTGTCGAGAGAAAGCAACGGGAAGATGGTTAATTTATTTATTAGGATAAATAATATTCGTATTAAGGGATATTGCTTATTTCATTGTATGCTTTTTATATGTAATGCATTTTTAACTGAATTTTTTTTCCGTTGTTGTTTGTTTCTTTTTCGATAAAATTGTTCTTCAGAGTAAAATTCTATGCAGTGTTTAAATTTAATATTTGGTGTTCCTCTTAGGCATTTTTCCTGTACATTAAAAAGCCAGATTAAGGCTGGCCGGGTAGCGGCTACTTTTAAATAAGTAGCTGCTGTTCGTAACTTCTTTGTTCAGGTTAGGATAACTGACACGGTGTGTTATTGCCACGTTATTTCTTTTATTGATATTGAGAAAAATATTTTATACTACATTAAATTTAAGTTTGAGTTTCCTGGTTTGGCAACAAAAAATGTTTTATGAATTGGTTGTTGCTTGGAAAAATGAACTGATTTTATTCATACTGAAATGCTTTTATGCATTTCTTTTCAGCTATGCACAGAACTTACAAATTTTGTTTTGGCCGCAGCCCGTTGACCTGGCGGGGGGCTTGCTTGATAGCTAATATTTAACAGGTAAAGCTTTTTTAAATTCTGCATACTGTTCTAGATATCCTTTTGTATGACTTACATTATTTTCCCACGTATTAACACTGGAACTTAGAACTAATAGCTCACAATTTTCGGTCACGGATCTCCAACCTTTAGAGACACGGCATTTCGTGAGTTCGAAATTTCGGTTTAAAGATCTGTGTGATCGAACACTCTTGACCATCGGTTCAAATGTAGTTCAAAGTCTTCCCGAGCGAAATGAGTTCAGACACGTAGTATTCGAACATCCCCTTCATCCCAGAGCTGTTCTAAAGCTTAATACCCACACGCGCAATGAACTTTCATATTCTATTATGAAATCACTTCGTGACGACCTAATAGATCACGTACAAGCATTCACTTAGAATTCTTGATAACCACAAAGCACTACATAAAAATAAAGATTTCTTTTTTCATTTCGTTGTGAAAGTTTTTATTCAGATTAGAGTTTGGTATATTATCGTTTTTTGTTAATTATTGTTTGTTATATGTTAGTTTGTTATCACTGACATTATACAGAAGGCTCTCGTTATAACGCTCCAAGTGGGATATAATTAAATGAAAGAACATATATACATATATATGTAAGATATAATATGAATGCTGCAGTAAGAAATGATTGGCGACCTTAAAATTGACTATTTTAAATTTTGTGTTCTCCCCCTGAGTTCATCTTTTCTCCCAAATCCGAGGTATTTCCACGTTACATAACGCTGCTTGATAAAGAGAGCTAAAACTTAAAATTAGCCACTAACAGCTTAGCTGTACATATGCATCTACGTAGCGTAAATACTGCGTCGCAAGCAATTACGTCACGTCTTCATTTCTTCTTAACTTCTTCTGCCATGATAAACGATGCGCTGCTGTGCGCTATTGTTCTTCGCCTTGAAACCTGTGTACATAAAAATTATCGTATTTAATTATGATTGTATAAATACCTTGTCTACCAAAATGATCTCATGTGAATTATCATGTAATAAAAATTATGTTTCGAAACTTCCACGTCTGGACTTTTTTCTGCAACGCATTGAAACATCATATGTATTTACATAGTTTAAAAAATCGTTCACATACTGAATAACGGAAGCCAGTAGTGAATACCAGTGAGCGACATTAGTGAATATCAGAATTATATTTTCGATTAACAGTTATGACTAGAAAAAGCAGAATAAGATTCGCGCACTGACATTATACGGAAATCTCTCGTTTTAATGATCGAGGCAGGGCTAGAATTAAATGAAAGAAAAACATTATATATTTACATAGATTAATATAAAATTATGCAAATAGCGAACAACAGAAGCCAACAGAAATACATTCGTAAATATCAAAATTATGTATATTGATCAGCTAGTTATGACTAGAAAAACAGAATATGATACACCGAAGTCAAGAATAAAAAAGGGGAGGCTGTTTTGTTATCTCCCGTTCGCGTAATGGCAAACCGCACATTGAGTTGATCACTGTTAATGAATTTCGCTTATTGCGCATGCTCAAAAGTGTACCTACTCAATAGTTGACGTGGGAGGAAATACTGGCGAATAAAAATAAACAACCCTACACAAGCCTATTCGTCATGCAGGCCTTAGCGACTCTTTACGATTGCATTACTAAGGACACTTTTTTGTGCCTATTGCACTTGCTTCTGTTTCATTTCATTTTGGTTTATTTTGTTCATAAACATTACATTTAGTATCAGTTACTTGTAATAATTTCTTTGGCTTTAATTCAGTAATTTAAACTAGACATATTCCTTAAGTTGTTAAAGTATTTATGAATGGTACGCATGGTAAATAATCGATTGTTTTTATTCCTCAGAAGTACAATCAGTAAACATTCAGCTCAAGTACAATCAATAAACAACATCATGTAATGTTTCCTGTTTTGTAATCCTTCTTAAACAAAAATTTGGGAAGTTTACAATCGATATTTATTCTCTAAGTTATGAAGCAACGTACAACCTAACAAGATTTAAAACACCGAACTGTTTACGTCCAGTTAACAGAACATCAACCATATACCATATTTATCTTCTTTTAAAATTACCCCAAAGTCGTAATTGCGCCAAATTCTCTTTTGGGCATGCGCAGTGTGCGTAATTTTGTTTAACATTGTTCAACTAAATGTGCGGTCTGCCATTACGCCTCCCGTTGTAATTAGCCAATAGAAAGTTCAACTTTTTGCGTTTTTCAGAATTCGAAAGCGCAACTTATAGTGTATGTTAGATAGCATTATTCTAACATACGTATATAACATTATTATAAAGTATGTATTTTGATAAAAAACGGATTTTTTCTGATATTTTTTCCTTATTTAGGAATACGATAGTATTCCAACACTTTTTTTTCATATTTAGATTATGCGCCTTAATTTATGTCAAGCTGTGAAACGTAGATGCTTCGTAGATGCATAAGTGCCAAGCTGTGAAAAAATCGCTGTAGCAGATATTTTTTGAAAATTACTACTCGAAATTTGAACCCCTCAGTGTTAACTGAATTTGTACATATTTGAAAATATCGCTTTTTAAACTAAACTTACTTGATTTCTTCTTTCATAATTCGAAATTTAAGTTTAATCCAATTAAAATTCATGCATTTTATTCTTATTTATTCTAAAAAGCTGCATTTTAAAATAATTTTTGTTAACCTTTTCCATAACCATTTTGAATTATAACCTATAAAAATTTTACTAGCGTATCAATGTAGATTTATTTCCAGGCATGCCTACAAACAAATAAGAGATTTTTTTATTTAAAATTTCCAAAAATATACCTGAATTTATATATACTGGCGCATTCTGAAATTTGGAATATTTTTTATAAAAGCCACTAATACCAAATGTGGTTTACGCCCTTTGTGACAATCTCCAATGAACTGAAACAGTTATTTTAAATCTTGAACTTCAAAATAAATTTTTACTGAGGATTTTTCGTACAGAATTTTAACATCTCATTTTGATTAAGGATAAGTAAAAAATATTTATTAATAATATATGATGTAATGTTTTTTTTTAATTTATAAAGAATATTAATAAAAAGTTTAAAGATTTTTTTTTCTTTTTGTGCTAGCGTAAATAAATTTCCTTGTAGAATATCTTATCATATCATAAGCGGAGAATCTAAAAATCTCTCAACCGAATTTGTTAAATATTCAAGAATTTATTCGAAGAAGTATGTGGATGTTAGTTAAATACTTTTTCAGTGTTGATGGAACCAGTCATCTCTTTCATCTCATGCTTTCAAAATGCCTAACTTCTAGAGATGCTCAGAAGCATGTCTCAAAATCGCTTCAGTATTTTGGCCAAATACTGATAAAACGGAAGGCGGCACCTCTGTTTCTAACACTATCACAAAAACGAAGCTGTTTCAGAAGCCTTTATAATCTATAACAAATAAAAAAAAAGGTGGATTAGAAAAACTCAAGACATCATTAAGGCATTGAGAAGAAAAAATATTTTTGGGGGATGGGCATTAGAATTTAATTTTTTTCTTAAATGTCTTTTATGTTACGCTATTTAGTTTTTGCAATAAAATGAAAAATTTCACCTTATTCGCAAGCAGATAATATTTTAATAATTTTAAGTTAAGATGACAAAATTGTGCAAAACAATGGTGAATATGTAAAGCAAAAGAAAACTGTGTGCATGCTTATCATTATAAACTAAACTGCTAGTTATGCAGCTTTTTCATTTAGACATCCTTTCTGAATGCCCCAGTGAAAGACATATTAACCATATTTTACTGTTTTCCGCCTTTAGTACATACATACATACAGTTTTCAAATGCATCGTGGTGTATACAAGATCACAAAGTATTCTTTTGGAAGAAATGCAAACGTCACGAAAAAATCCCTTTTGCATCCATTTTACAATTCGTTTTGGAGAAAAAACGTCCTTTATTCTGTCCTTACTTGCAAGCATCACCCAAAAATCGTCAAAATTGATTTAGGAATGGTAACAACGCATATTTCCGTTGAAATATGTTGCCCGAAAGTTTCCGCGATTACAGCACTTTCTTTACTTCGTACAAAGAAGTAAAAAAATCAAAGGTTTTGTACAGTATCTGTTTTACCATCTAGAAAAGGATTTAAATGTAAAACATATTGTCGCGAAAATGTTTCAAATACTTAATATTGACAATAACGCATTAGAAATGAAATCATGACTATGTAAACTAATTTAAAATGACTATACAAACTAATTTGACTTTACATGATTATGCAAACTAACATAACCTTTCAAGCCAGAGAACCTAAGGCAGACTTTTAGAAATACGTCATTCTTAAAAAGTATCCCGATGTTATAAATTGTAGCTAATATATCTGGTTTTATTTTCGATCTATATGCTTATGTGAATCGGCGTTTTTATATTTAATGTCGAATTAACGTCATTTCCTACTTACTGACTCCAACACTGGAGATTCATTATTGTTATCGTAGTATAGAAACATACCAGATTATGAGCGGTTGGTTTGAGAAATGCTGACGCAAACTTCACATTAACAAGATCAAGTAAAATTTAATTCCCCTTTCTTAAGTAGCTTTTTTTCAATTATCAAATATTATTAACAAAATATTATGTTAACTTAATACCCCATCTCCCATTGACTTTATCAGTTAGTATAAAACTCAAGTAAGACTGAAATTTGTGTTAGTAAGACTCAAATTTGAATGTGTATAACGTCAAAATTACAGTAAGTAGATCGCGACATATTTTAAGAAGAAACGTTGTTCATATATATTCAGAATTTGGCTATTTCTGCTTGAATCATCATATAAGAACTAGCTGACATGATTTTATATGATTCTTGCATAGATGCGTAATTGTAATATTTACGTAGCATTTAAATATTTGTTTCGAAAATAATCAAATTGTAAGACTGCGCTCTTACTACTTCTTTAATCTACAGATCTTAAAATGCACTATTTTATAATTTCAGAATAATCCATAAACAAACCTCAGGAAAACTTAAAGAAATATGTAAAAAGGCGTAACTTTAGCACTTTGTGTAACTTTTTTTTCCTCCAAAACTGTAGTGGTAGATATTGTTGCGTTATACGGGTTCGTAGATTTGAGAGTATCCGATGAAAACACGATGCAGAACAATAAAAAGCACAATTTATTTACAGGAATCACTATTTACAGCACAGTTCCAAAATCACCTTTAAAAGCGTCGAAAATCTACAATAAATACGCTGAAACAATCAGCAACACAGCTTCAGGCTGTAACTGTGCAGGTAGCTTCACGGCAACACTAAACTTCTAATAAACACCGTGGAACAATCACCAATCCACTGTCAAGCTATACTGTAAAGATAGCTTCACGGCAAAGCACTATCTCGATTGCTTTCCGTTCACAGAACTCTCGCGTAGCAGCTATTCTCACACTGCTCGCAACACTTCACAATGCTCGCAACTAACTAACAACTCTGCGACAACTTCGCAACTCACTTTGCAACTAACTCGTAACTAACTTCGCAACTCGCAACAACTACTTCACAATCTCGTAACTACTTCGCAACTCAACTCGCAACTAACTTCACAATCTACTCGTAACTCTGCAACTACTAACTCAACTAACTAACTGGCTCTCATAAACGCAAGGGTTTATATAGCTTTTCTTTAAGTTCGACACGTTTCGAGAAATATCTCGACAGGAAGTTATTCTAGAAGCTTCCCGATTGGACCATGGGATATCGCCAATTTGGTCGCCAAATGGGCGATAAAGTCGCCAATCTGGCAACCCTGTCATACACTATCTTATGGCAACCCTAGTGCTATGCCGGAAAGCTTACATACAGGCGCAACCGCCGAATTTTTCGTAACAATATGTTTACTGATAGGTTTAACATGAGGCAGCTCTATTCTTTAATTTTTCTTCAGTTGCAGTTGTCGATATTCATCTTCACGTGCAGGAATTAAAATTTATTTTGATAATATAAAGAATTAGCTGATCAGAGTACTTTTTTTCGACTTTGGTTAATTTTTATTGTTTGTTGTAAGGGAAATCAACAATAGTCATAAACCTTATACTGAAACTATCCCTGAATTTTTTTTATTCATTTTTTATTTACTTTTGTATCAGTAAATCCATCATTATATATTACAGTTATTTTGACTGATCATTCTTCATCAAAACTGCAAGGTATTTCTCTAAAAAAATATACGGTATACTTCGTTCTCAGTTTCATTCGTCTTTGTTCATTATGTTTTATTTGTTTGTTTCTAATGAATAACGGTGTGATTGTTCCTTGACTCATAGACGTGGTTTTTGAATCAGAGATTTTTTATTGAAATAATTTTAAAAATGCTTAGTTTATTCGAATATTTATTTATTGATTTTTTAGTCCATTTTAACGAGATTTCATAATTAGTATAAATAAATGCCTTATTTTGTATTTAGAAAATTTAATTCACGACATTATTCTATTGTACCACACTTTTTTATTACACATTAAGTATGTATGGAAATATCAGTCACATAATCTTGGAATCGAAACCTGTTCATATGCGTTATTTTTAAAAGCGAATAGTACCTAACTACATCCGATTGCATTTGTGATTAAAATCGTGAATTGTTGTTACTTAAACCCTTTGCAAGGACTTTGTCTTTTTCTTCATCAAAATCGTTCTAAAAGTGAATAATTAGCTTCTTTATATCACGCATTTTTTAAACTTAGCAAGCAGCTTCATTTCCTATAAATGTAAAACAATAAGAGATCAAGTTTATAGAATTAGTAAAAAAAAGACCAGATTCTCATTAATTGAAATAAAAATATTGCTAAAAATGATGAACGTGACTTGTCATTGAAAGACTTGCTCCTTTCAACATTAAATATCAAAGTGGGACAAAGAATTCGCAGATGCTATCAAAAGCCTCCGAGAACTTGATCTTTGACATCTCCACCAACAAGGATCATTTTCAACAGCAAACGTTAATTGTACTCCAATTGGATCTTGCAAACCAGACGTATACATAACGGAATGATATTTTCAAGGTCAAGAAAGGTCATCGCGTGATCCAGGAGACATTTAGAACTGCAATCATTACCCATTAGGCCCCAAAATTACATCTCGGAGGATGACGGCAGAATGGTGCCCGTATGCGCCTCACCTAGGCTTCTCTTTTTAAAGAAAAAAATATTTTGACCTTAACAAATGCTTATCGATGTTCTCCTGTACCAATAAATCGCAAGACACCCCTGACTTTTATAGATTTTGCCTCAAATGTCTGGATATTAAAGAGAAGGAAAATAATAATTAAGGCAGTTTGTAAGGAAATCACTTGATTTATTTTTTTTCAACTTTTCGGCGATGTTTATGTTGAAATGTTTTTATGGCATTTACGAGGGAACAGAAAATATATGGTTCAACGTTTTTCTCTGTTTAACAGTATACGGTTTACTCTTATTTTGTATCCAAGTGATTTGTGACACAAAATTACTTCTCATTAGCTGCATCAAAGCTTCTAATGAGGGAAAAATCAGAGTAATTAAATGCAGAATGAATTGCCTCGCAGAGGACGTATTATTAAAAGGTTTTTCTATGCTCGTCAATAATTAATTTCTTTATTTTTAAAGACTAACTCAGGATAAAACAGTTTTATTTTTAAAGAGTACGAATTTGATTGTTTGAAAGAATTGACTTTTGAAAGGACTGAAAAATTGCTTTTAGGATTCGGAATTTCATTTATTAATATTTTAAAAGTACTGTAAATTGATATGATATAAAAATGCTATTCAAATTAGTGAGAAATTAACTATTTCTGTAAAATACATAGTATATTTTGTAAGGTTTAGGTCTACTGTCTTGTAATAGGAAGTTCTATTTCTAATGCAAGCAGATTTCATAGCTATACATTGTTCCTGAAAAAGCTGTATTAGAAAAAGTATTGACATCTGTATTAGCCACGGCGGGAAAAGAAAAACGAGTATTAGCCCCGTCACATTTGTGTTAGGCCCGTCAGGAAAAGAAAAACGAAGCAGAAAGCGAACATCAAACTTAATCGGGAATTAGGATGACGTAAGAGAGCGAGAGACCATAAAATTGGTCTTAATGTTTAGATACCTAAAACACAATTTTAAAGCAATTAAAATTATTTTGAGTAATATTTCTGTTCGGGTAAATAAAGAAAAAACTTTTAAGTGTTAATTTCTATAAATTTTTAAAATTAACACTTAAAAAATTCTTTCTTAGCTTCTTGCTAGTGCTTGCTTCTTTGAGTAGTTTCCTGCTAATTATAGCAGCATCAAAGCTTAATAAAAATAACTTTAAAATATATTCATTGCTTTAGTCCTGCCTATCTTGCATGGCATATGCTCGAGATGTGTTTTTAAAGCTTTATTGCGTATTCAATTACCTGCTTTGTTGATTATTGTATCAGAAACAAAGTCGGAGGACACTAAGTGTATTAAAATATATAACATTAACTGAGTTACCTGTGGATAACTACTAACATTATGTTCATTATCTTAATTTTATCTACCTTAGAGTTTCCAAAGAGTATTCAGAATTTTCAAAAACATCTCTTCCAATTATCAAATCATTTAAATTGTGGAAACCTAACATATCAGCCACGATCAGCAAGGAAGTTTTCTATAGTAAGGAAATATAGAACGTCCAAAAACTTGTCCATCCGTATTATGCTATTAGCCCAGGAATGTATTATCTAAGGTCATATTAGTCGAGCAAGCAATCAATTTAAAGAAATCAGTGGCAACCAGTAACATTAAAAAGAGTAAAATGCAAATCAGTGACGTTCATGAAAGGTTTTATCAATGATTGATAATCTGACCTTTCTTATCAGTGATGAGCCATTTATTATCCTTTATATTGTGCGTTACAGTAAGCAAAGTGGTTGCATGAGTTAAAGATGAAAGTAATGCTAACAGTCAGACACCAAACTAACAATGAATTCGTAAGCATATTTCAAAAGGTGGAAGAATCTTCTAAAATGACGTTCGAGAATGAATAAATGTTGAAAACATCAAACCAAATTTTCAGTGCTTGAGCGACGGAGAAATTATATACGCTGCAGATTGAAGAACAATTAAAACTGCAGCGATGAGAGTGATATTGAGGATAACGATAGACCGAACAGTATGAAAATTCAACATGAAGAAATCTTACGCAAAATTAATACAGCGACCGTCAAGATACTTCTTTTACGATATTTTGTTGATAGAACTGTGGAGTTAGAGCGAGGAGTGCGCTATAGTACTATCAAGAAACAGGGTAATAGATGCTTTCCAAATGAATTAGTATCTCATAAAAATACATGTGATAAATTTGACAAATTTCACAAGTTGTGTAAATTTTGATGGAGGTTCTTTATTATTCCAATTTTTTCAGAATTATTTTTGTCACGAAATAAAATCTTGAATGATTTTTTGTTTAACTGAAGGAATAAATTTTATTTGCTGGTAAAAGATTTCGTTAAAATATTACTTAGAGTACTTATGCACTTAGAATTAGAAACAAAAAGTTTCGAGAAAGTTGTCGAAAGCAAAATTAGCGTCTTATTATCTGTATGAACGGAATTTTTGATTATCCTCGGTGATTATGTTTCAGAATTAAACATTTTAGCTTTCGCACCATAGATATAGTAGCCCTGTATAGATGAAGTGTCAGTAAGATAGATGTACATAGATAGATGTATAGGTTTAACTACCAATTGATGTATTATTGCTGAATGAAACTCATCCTCATTGTACGTACCTTCAAAGCATAAAAAATGTACGATAACATACATATGTTTGTAATTTTCACAATAAAGGCCAAAGTGTAGCATTGCAGATACATAATCTGGCTACAAACAGACAACTAGATTTCTTCAAAAATGTGAATTATGAAGAAAACATGATATTTCTATTTCGCAATTAAGAAGGAACCAGATTTACGTTTGAAAAAGCCATAGCCTTCCATCCTAAGGAAATGCATGCACAGAATCTGCACACCAAGAATGTGCAAGCCACGGTGTTCGATGCCACTTGAATAGCCCGAGGAGAAATTTACCACTTTTTCCCCAGAAATTATGTTTTCAGGATAAAAGTATTTATTCCTGTAAAGTAATTTCAAAATATAAATGCTTTAAAGTACT
>KK114136.1:0-15365 GCA_000611955.2 Stegodyphus mimosarum | reverse complement strand
TCAAGTTTCTACTGCAATATCTGACAATAACACCCGTTCTTGCATTACAGATGTGTTAAGACTAAACGGCAATACATTTTCTGTCATGAATTCTCTTGCGTGTCAGTACATCATGCTGCCAGTCAGCGCTTTTTCAACGCTTTTTCGTGTCCATGAAAATTACTGAAATTAATGGATCTACTTATTCATCATCTTTGTCTGTTTAGGACTTTTTTCTACTTCTTGAACTAAATCTGAAGATGCAAAGTAGTCAGATTCAAATAGTTCAGACTTATGGTTTTCAGTGTTACCATAAACAAAATACCAATGTTATTTTGAAATGTTATATGAGCATTGCAGTAAATACATTATTGCATAAGGATGCATGCAATGAAAAGCGTTTGAATAAACTAAGAAAAGCAAATGAGAAGCGATGGGAAAAATGTTTTTTTTCTTCTTAGTCTCTTGTTATTTACATGTCTGAATATAAGCTAATAATGCTAGATTCAAAACGTAAATATGGTATGGTGGCAGTAATATAATGCGTTCATTTTCTTTTAAGGTAGATTTTAATGGATTAGCCACTTCAAACAAGTTCTGAAAGTTTTCAGTTCACAAAGCTAAATCTGATGATGGACTAGGATATCTGGTTTCTTACAATTTGCAATTGACTGTTCCGCGTCCGGTGCAAGGCAGATTTACAGATTGATAGCTTGAATCTAATGACAAATCTTAGCAAAATTACAAAATATTAAAATTTTTATGGAAGCTGTCTGTTTAAGAAACTGTTAATTAATAAGTTGCTTTAAATTTTTTTAATAAAAAGATGACTTTCAGTAAGCTTATTAGGGATTTTCTCCCTCCTTTCAGCATACCTTCGTGGTGTAACTGTGGCACATTCGGCGCGTGTTCGAGAGGTCCAGGTTCGGGTCCCGGTGAAGGCATTGCACATTTTTCTCCTCTTTTGCTTCAAAAAAATTCTAATGTCTCTACAAATGGCGCCCAAATTAAAAGATGGTGGATGATAATTTATTACCCCCAGGATTTGTTGACTGGGTCTCCTAATCCCATTCGCCCTTTAACGGGGGGAGAATATATAGGTATTTTGTCCCTCCTTCCGGCATGCCTTCCTGGTACAACAGTAGCACATTCGGCGCGTATCGAGAGATCCAGGTTCGAGTCCCGGAGAAGGCACTGAACATTTTTCATGTCTCCTGATACAAAAAATATCCTAATTTCTACACAAGCTATAAAAAGTGTCAAAACCGTGACACAAACCTCTTTCACGCTATGAAAATAAATTACCAAAATTTCGATTTCACATCTAATGTATAAGAGAATTTTCACAGATAAAACATTTGAAATTTAGCCATTGCACAAACTGAAACGTAAATCGGAGCTGATAGTTTTATGCTTCTTCGACATAAAAGTTGTATTTTAGAAAGTTTCACTCGAAAATTTGCATTTTCGAATTACATGCTTTTGGAGCAACTTTTATACAGCTTCACCTTTTGGATTAAAATCTTTAACTATATGTCTCAGATAATTTTTATCATATTATTCTATACTTTCTGCCACTATTTCAGCTATAAAACTATTTTGTAGCTGAATGTTTGTTTCCGCCTGGACAGTCACAAAATTTAAATTTTGCATATATTTAGTAAAAGATATCAGTGACCAAAATTACTAAAGATACAAAAGCTTATTTTATTTATTTCTCAAACTGAAGCATGATCAATCGTTCAAGAGAGATTTAGTTTTGTAATAATTCGGAAATATCCCATGTAACAGCTAGAAATATTGCAAAATATTATATTCTATGTCACTTTAGATAAAAGTATTTAAATAATACAAGAACTGATCTTCATGTACCCAAAATAAGTGTAAGGACTTAATACATCTGACAACTATAAATAGCAAAATTCTAATAATAACTGTAAGTAGCAAGATACCATTAAATGACCTCCGAATACCATTAAATTTCTTGAAAAATCTTGGTAGAAAGCTACCAAAGAAACAACCAACGTGCTACTACGTTACAAGCTGATCCGGACTTAAATATATAGTCTCAGCAGAAGGCATATTTATTAGTAAACCTTACCCTAGAGCAGAAATATGCTAGCAAGAAGTTCAGTATAGGCAAAAAGTAAAAAGGGCTAGTGTATTTAGTGGGACTGTATAGACTGCCATTAGAGTATTTTCCGTCTTGAAATCGAATCATTAATGAAGTTTTGTTACATCTGCATTGAGTGGCACATTTGAATAGTGAAATGTATTATTAAATTTAAATTGTGTGCCAGGTTTACAATTTGCTCTGCGGTATGCGTTAGAGAACAACAGCAAAAACACTACTTATTTTAAATTTGATTAATAGATTATTTTATATAAAAACAATTGACTATCATCATAAATATAGAATGCCGGATGATAAATTAGATAAGAATGAAAAGATAAACTTCCGACTAAATGCTTGTAACAGCAGAAATTTGTAACAAATAACATGAACATTTTCCTCTACAGTACGAAAGAACAGAGCGTTTGCAACTGCTGCTGATATTTAATGCATTTCCCTCAAGCTGAACAAGAAGATTACGTTTGAAGAGATCTTTATTGCCAATTGCGATCCAAGTTTTTGGGTGTTTGCCCAGTCTACGAAATTATTGCCTCTTGCTTTTGTTTTCAGACTGCTACCCTAGTATCCTTATGACAACTGGGTATTATACTGTTACGTGCGTACGGGTTCGTAATATATTGAATGCACAAGTCGTAAAAAGTTAACAAAAATTTATTCTTTCCACAAGAAATAAATTAAAATGCTGAAATATTTCTTCACAGATCTTCGCACAATATCTCAAACGTTTAGCAAAAACTCAGTTCAAAACAGATAAAATAGTTCTATCTCACAGCGAAATCACTACAATCAATACAGCATTAAGTAAACAAACAGCAGTTCGCTTTTTACAGCTACAAGTATAACAGCAACAACAACAACTAACTCACTAACTGAGATGAGGTGTTTCACCTCGGCTTTTATAAGCTTTTAAATTATCAGTAGAACAATCACGATTTTTCTAGATTTTTCTGGATGGCAACAGTAATTACGAGATATTTATTTATTAATCATTAAATGCGCGCGCTCTTTTATTTTTATTGCTATTTTTTTCTCGACGTAGCTTTCTCTTCAAAAATCGTCTGCGTTGCTAAGGCAACATGAAGCAAATCTAATTACAATTCTAAATAAATAGCCAAATAAATAGCCAAATAATTTCAGCAATGTCATCGAGCCTTCAGCAAGTCCCTGGGCATCTCCCATCGTCCTGGTGAAGAAGAAAGTAGCTTTTAAATTATCAGTATTACGAACCCGTACGCACGTAACAATTTTTGGTGTCAGAAGTGGGATATTTTGAATGCCATTAACTAGAGCAATGGAAGAACAATTAAGGCAATTTATGACAGCCTTTGCTGCATTTAAAGATGAGATGAAAGATTCTGTTAAAAAGAGATAAAATCCGTTAAAGAAGAAATTAAAGCTGGCCAAGATTCCGTGAAAGAGGAGATGAAAGCTGGCCAAGAATCTGTAAAAGATGAAATGAAGGCTGTTCAAGAATCTGTAAAAGATGAAATGAAGGCTGTTCAAGAATCTGTAAAAGATGAAATGAAGGCTGTTCAAGAAAAGATTGAAGCAGGTCAAGAGGAAATGAAAAGAGAAATTACCAGCGTAATAGAAAATAAATTCGAGGCCATGGAAGGCAGAATCGACGCGGTTGAAAATAAAGTTGAACACATTGAAGAAAGAGTTTCTGCTGTAAAAGAACAAATAGAAGGAAGAGTTTCTGCTGTGGAGCAACAAATTGATGACAAGATTTCTGCGGTTGCGAAAGAAGTTGATACTTTAAAGAAATTCGTAGCGACGGCAGGAAGCAATTCGGATAGTTTCAAATTTCTACCCATGAGTGCTCGCCCTTCTCTGAAGCTATCGACATATGATGGGAAGACCTCCTGGCAAGTGTATAAGACACAATTTTCTATAGTTGCGGAAGCAAATGGATGGGATTCCCAAGCTAAGGCCTGTCACCTTGCGGCTTCTCTGAGAGCAGACGCAGCGGACATCCTTCAAACTCTTCCCGAAAACAAAAGGCTAGATTTCGAAGCTCTGTCCGGTGCTTTAGAGCTGCGTTTTGGAGAGAAGTGTTTAAAAGATTACAGCAGGCTGCAGTTAAAATCCCGTCAACAGAAGCCTACGGAAACACTCCAGGAGCTCGCCACGGATGTTGAAAGGCTGTCCCACCTCGCCTTTTCGGAGTGCCCGACAGAAACAAGAGAAATCCTGTCCCTGCAATACTTCATCGACGGCATCCGGGATCCTGAAATACAGAAAGCACTGCGAATGGCTGATGTGAAGGACTTAAAAAGTGCTCTGGTGTATGCCATGAAATTCGAGGCAGCACAGCAAGCCACTCGTAGAGACCGCCACCCAATCAGAGCTGCTCACATACAAGAACCAGTGGATCCAATGACTGCTCGCCTAGACGATTTAACCAGAAAGGTGAATGCTTTGACACGGAATACTGGTGACAAGAAACCGTTCGTAAAGTGCTGGAACTGCGGTGCTGAAGGGCACATTCGAAGAAACTGCAGAACACCCCAGGGCACGGATGTTAAGACCGCGCCTCTCAAGAAGGAGGGAAACTAATTCGTGGCCATCTCGCGGGGCGGAGGTTGCCAGATAATGAAAAGCCCCAGTTTAAAGCGCTTCAGATTTCTGCAGTGAGTGGCGGCAATAACGGAATTTTCATCATGGGACAAATCAATGGAATTCCTTGTAACATGACGATCGACACGGGAGCCAATGTTACCATCATTCGAAAAGATTTGGCTCAACAACTCGAAGGTAAACTTATCTGGACGCCGCCCTGCGTTACCCTCCAGACTGTGTCCGGGGAGAAGATCGATATAGAGGGGAAATTAAACGTTAACATCACGTTTGGAAGTGCCACTTACCATCACACGGCCTATGTAGCAGAAATTACAGACCCTTGCATACTCGGATTGGACTTTTTAAGGAAACACAATTTTTCCTTGGACTTTAAAAATAACGAACTGCATTCTGCCTCTGAAGACATAACTTTATTCGAAATTAATGATGAAGGAGTGAAATCTATCCACAAAATAATAGCTCAAGACGATATCACAATACCGGCAAGAACAGAAATTTTACTTCCTGGATCCATAGCCGAAAATAGAAATTTCCGCTACGGCGTCATGGAATATCCCAAGAAATGTAATAGCCCTAAAGGAGTATTAATAGCCTCAGCACTCGTCGACCTATCAGGGACCGTTATCCCGGTGAGAGTTGCCAATGTAACTGATAAGGCGAGGGTTATTAAGAAAGGTGAAGTGGTTGCAGAATGTACCCCAGTAACCAGCGTTGAAAGAAAAAGTAACATCTCAAAACCCGTGTCTTCCGACAACATTATATCGGAGTTACTGCAGAATGCGCAATTAAACGATGAAGAAAAGAATGCTGCCGAGCGTGTTATTAAAGATCTTCAAGATGTTTTCTCCCGTTCGTCTTCTGACGTTGGTCGAACCAGTTTGACTCAACATAGAATCGATACTGGTGATCATCCACCAATCAAGCAACATCCAAGACGTCTGCCGATTGCGAAACAGGAAGAGGTACGAGCACTTTTAAAGGACATGCAAGAAAGCAATGTCATCGAGCCTTCAGCAAGTCCCTGGGCATCTCCCATCGTCCTGGTGAGGAAGAAAGACGGATCAACCAGATTTTGCGTTGACTATCGCCGGTTGAACGAGGTTACGAAGAAAGACAGTTACCCTCTTCCTAGAATTGACGATATTCTGGATACTCTTTCTGGAAGCAAGTGGTTCTCGACACTTGATTTAAAGAGTGGATATTGGCAGGTAGAAATACATCCTGATGACCGAGAAAAGACGGCATTTACTACAGGACAAGGACTTTGGCAGTTCAAGGTGATGCCGTTTGGACTATGTAATGCGCCAGCTACATTCGAACGTCTAATGGAGACTGTTTTAAAAGGTCTTTCATACGAAGCCTGTCTGATATACCTGGATGACATCATCATCGTCGGGAAGAGTTTCGAAGAACATTTGGAAAATCTTAGAAAGGTGCTTCAGAAACTGAAAGAAGCCAATCTGAAGTTGAGTACCGCTAAATGCAAATTATTCAGACAGGAAGTGACTTACCTCGGACATGTCATCTCTGCTGAAGGTGTGCGCACGGATCCTGAAAAAGTGTCAGCAGTTAAACACTGGAGACGTCCCGAAAATGTCCACCAGTTGAGAAGCTTTCTAGGGCTTTCTACCTACTATAGGAGATTCGTGAAGGATTTTTCTTCCATCGCAAGACCCCTTCACAAGCTGACAGAGAGCAAGCAAAAGTTCGTGTGGACAAAAGAATGTGAGAATGCATTTAAGAACCTGAAGGAAGCCTTAACATCTGCTCCAATCCTGACGTATCCTAAGCTCGACAGACCATTTATTCTCGACACGGATGCGAGTAATGAAAGTGTCGGCGCTGTTTTGTCCCAAGAAATAGAGGGCCAAGAACGTGTAGTAGCTTACTGGAGCAAGTGCCTATCTAAACCGGAGAGGAATTACTGTGTCACCAGGAAAGAGTTGCTCGCCATAGTCAAAGCCGTAGAACATTTCCATCATTATTTATACGGCAGAAAATTCCTGCTCCGCACAGATCATGCATCATTGGCCTGGCTTTTAAATTTCAAGAATCCTGAGGGTCAGATAGCTAGGTGGATACAGAGACTCCAGGAATATGACATCATCATCCGTCATCGCAAAGGACAGTCGCACGGAAACGCTGACGCCTTGTCTAGAAGACCTTGCCCGGAAAACTGCCGATATTGTTCCAGGGTCGAAGCTAAATACCAACTGGTTAATCCAGTTGCACGGCAAATTACAGCATCAACATCGGCTGATCCAGACCCATGGAGTGACAAGGAAATCAGGAAAGACCAGATGGAAGACCGTGATATTAAACCCATAATTGAGTTAATGGAGACCTCAAACAGAAAACCTACCTGGCAGGATATTTCGAGCTATAGTCCCACGACAAAACAATATTGGGCTCTCTGGGACTCACTCCATATTCGAAACGGCGTCTTGTACCGAAAATTCGAATCGGATGATGGAAAAACATTCCGATGGCAGCTGGTACTCCCAAGATCCCGAATCCCGGACGTCCTTAAAGAACTACATAGCAGCCCTGCAGGAGGTCACTTCGGAATAATGAAGACCTTGCAGAGAGTTCGGGAGCGTTTCTACTGGAATAATGCAAAGGATGACGTGCAAAAGTGGTGCCGAACTTGCGATGCCTGTGCAAGTCGGAAAGGACCGAAGAAACGCAGCCGGGGGAAGCTGCAACGTTACAATGTAGGAGCACCTTTTGAACGTATCGCCTTTGACATCTTAGGACCTCTGCCACGAACTGCTGATGGCAACAAATACATCCTCGTTGCCATTGATTACTTCACCAAGTGGCCTGAAGCGTATCCTATTCCTGATCAAGAGGCTGTCACAGTAGCAGAGATGATGATACAGCACTGGATTTCCAGATTCGGAGTGCCTCTTCAGTTACATTCCGATCAGGGAAGGAATTTTACCTCGGCTGTAGTCAAGGAACTCTGCAAGCTACTCGGCATTGACAAAACCCAAACGACGCCTTTACATCCCCAGTCGGACGGTATGGTAGAGAGGTTTAATCGAACCATCCTCAATAACCTCTCATTAGTGGTTTCCAGAAACCAACAGGACTGGGACAAGAAGTTGCCACTATTTTTACTGGCTTACCGCAGTGCTGTCCACGAGACTACCGGCTATTCCCCATCTCAGATGCTCTTCGGTCGTGACCTTCGTCTGCCATGTGATCTTTTGTTTGGTCGTCCTCCGGATGCGCCTTCATCGCCTGAGGAATACATTCAAGACCTCCAGGCCCGGTTTGAAGTGATGCACAACTTTGCACGAGAGCGAGTCAACTTGGCGACGGAGAAGATGAAGACCCGCTACGACACGAGAGCTACTGGACATCGTTTCAACGAAGGAGACAAGGTGTGGTTATGGAATCCGACTCGTCGAAAAGGACTTTCTCCGAAACTACAATCACCTTGGGATGGTCCTTACACAGTCCTAAACAGGCTGAACGACGTCGTGGTTCGGATCCGTAAGTCATCGAACTCTAAACCTAAAGTCGTTCATTACGACAGGTTAGTTCATTACTATGGCCATAGTACGTAGTGTATATAGTTGTAAATAATAATGTACATAGCATAAGACCATGGTCCTATTTGTATTTAGTATTTGATTTCTATTTGTTAAGTATTAGTATTTGATAAGTATTTGTATTTAATAGCATTTGTATTTGATAGTATTTGTACTTAGTATTTGATAGTATTTGAATTGTATTTAGCGTTGGATAGAATTTAATTTGCTGAAAGTAACTTATTGGAATTATTGTTTATTTTGTTATTATAAAGTAATGCTTACTGATGTACTGATGTCTTAGTTGTAAGTTTGGCTGCCTGTCCAAGGATTGTACTGCCCGGGACGTGCAGTCCTTGGGAAGGGGGCAATGTTACGAATTTCACATTTATTTGGCTATTTATTTAGAATTGTAATTAGATTTGCTTCATGTTGCCTTAGCAACGCAGACGATTTTTGAAGAGAAAGCTACGTCGAAAAAAAAATAGCAATAAAAATAAAAGAGCGCGCGCATTTAATGATTAATAAATAAATATCTCGTAATTACTGTTGCCATCCAGAAAAATCTAGAAAAATCGTCTGCGTTGCTAAGACAACATGAAGCAAATCTAATTACAATTCTAAATAAATAGCCAAATAAATGTGAAATTCGTAACAATACTATGTTGCTGATTATATCCGGTCACCACAGTGATATCAAATGCAAACTGAATTTCACTTGACATGATCATATACGGAGAACAGATCAAAATGAAGTAATCTTAGAAATCCAAAATTTGTTGGTGAATGAGGAGGGTAGAGCAAAATTTTGCTATATAACAATCTTGCAGATCCAGAAATTTCCATTTCGTTCCTGCCGGAGGCGTTAGAAAACTTTTTCAGAAATTCGCAAACCTTTTCTTTCCGACCAAACATTCTAACTTCAAAGTCAGCGTTAACAACTTTCACTGCGTTCATTACTAAAACGTTTCCTAAAGTTTTATTGAGCAAAAAAACTGCCGTAATAAATTATTTTGCTTATTTGTGCTACTTATCACCTTCAGCTTCTTGATTTATAGATTTGTAACGTTTATCCTAAGTTTATAACAGTTACTTTAAGTTTATCACACATTCCTGTCTCTCCTAGTTTCAGCTTACAATTTCCTACCAGAATGTATTTTCATAAACGCGTTTAATGCAAATGAGTAGTATGTAAGTCGATGTTTCATTGACTTCGTTACAGAGCCAGAGATTCTGACTAGCGCGCGTTTGCCTTTGGGCTACATCTCTCTCTAAGCTATTACTACGTATTTCAAGCTCTTGATAGCTTCGCCTACTTAATTGAGATTTAGGGGTCAACTACTTAGAATCCTAATAACTTCGGCTATATCATTTTAGTTAAGCTTTAATTTTTATTAATTTGAGTTCAAGCCCAAATGGAGGCTTTGCTGTACGCTCTGAGATAAGAGCCGACTGTGATCATCCTTATTTTGAGAAATAAAGGGTAATTAACCCTTCTTGAGTCTTACGTCTCTGTTCATACACTTAAGCGATTATTCACTTATCGGTGTAAAAGGCTTCCTACATTTAACTGTTAAATAAAAGGGTGAAACCTCACAGATTATTAAACTGCATAAAGTAATTTTCCTAAGACTTTAAGACTTTTCACCTTCCGGAAGTGAGAAGGCAGTAATTGTAAAGCCAGAAGTACCCACACACACACTGTAAAAGTCGGAAGAGATGACTGTGAAAGTAAGTCGACGGAGACCAGAATTTGAGCGAAGTAGGAGAATAAGATGTAAAAGTGTAGATTATGGATTATATATTAACTCTACTGGTGTTTCGAATTTGTTGAGATTGTGCGCGTTTAATTGGACATCTAAATGCCTCCTTGTCAAAGTCTTCTGTTTTATGTTATACCGATACTTTGAAATAAAATATTAAGCTTGACAGCTTAGGGTCATCTTTTCTACCTGTCACACAATCCTTTATGCTAGGAAGAACGGTTGCCAAAGTCTCAACGAGGTTGGACTTCTATCCCAGTTTTAAGGGAGCGCATCCGGGTGGTGGTCCGAGAGTCTCTCATCCCTTTCCACTTTCACCAAATCACACGAGAGGAATTTCGGCTCGCCATATATTTAGAGTGTCCCTATGCCGCAAAACACTATACATTTACAAACATCTATGCCTTCTCAGGGATTCGAACCCGAGTCTTTCGGTACCTCAGTAGGCTCCCCTAACTACTATACCGTCTGGACGGCGTATTGAAATGATCTAAGCCATATATATACTGTTTACGAAAGAACTCATATTTTCAGAGGCGTTTTTTGCTGTCACCACAGAAAATTTCAATCATTGTGCAAACAAAAGTTAAATACTACTTTCGCTACCTACGTAAGCGAAGAAATGAAAGAAAAATCCTCTCCGATTTTCTGTTTGTTTGTTTATTAGGTTCCATCAAAGAATTTGAGGCCATCTGACCGAGGAAGAGAGGCCTTCGTATTATATTTGCTATAGGAAATTGGCTTGTATTTACATGGACATGGGAAAACCATACTGGGGAAGGACATGGGGTAAACCATGGGCATAGGGAAAAACACTTACGGCAAGGTACATGGTCAAAACCACGAGCATACCCATACAGCCAGCCCGTACCCAAGGATCTGAACTTAGAGTACGGGTTAAACTACCAATAATCAGCTGTGATAAGCTCAGCCGCTGACGAGTATCTTGATTTCGATCATTAGGCGAAGGCAAATACTAGTACGAGTCTTTCGTAAAGGTGAACTGGCGTTAAATCAACTTTCATAAAAAGAAAGAGAGATATATGCAATTAAGAGAGTCCAAAGCGAAAAATAGGAAACCTTTTTTCTATTCCTTTTCTAAATAAATTATATTTCTTATTCTTTATCAATTTATATTTGCTGAAATACATTTTGTTTTAAGTTTTGCAACACTAGACTTTTTTCTCGACGTTCTTTCAGATATATAAAACTCTCAATTTATGAAAAAAGTAGCCGTGCTTATAAATAATAAGCACATGTTTCTAATCGACTTCATCATAGCATAAAACAGCATAAAAAAGCGTGGCACTAAATGGCATGGAGTAATTAAAAGATTCAACCAATAAAAACCTCCAGATACCATTAAATTTCTTGAAGAAGAAAGCTACCAACGAAACAACCAACGTTCTGCTACGTTACAACCTGATCCGGAATTACGAAGGTTTGTAATAAGTAGAGTCGAAATTTATTAATAGTTATAAGTCTCTAGACTCACGACTGCGACACGCAAATAAAGTTAAAAGAAAGTATTCTAAATTAGTTGTGGTCAAAGTGAAAGGTCAGGTTTGTTTCTTTTTCATTTACTTTAGTTTAATATGTAATGAACAGGGCCAGGATTCCGTAACCAGGAAGATATTGCAATTTCTTTCAGCGTAAAAAAGTGACCTTCTTTTTAGCTCTGGATTTATTAAAGGTTTCAGTTTTTTATGTCTTTGTGAAAAGGGTAGTTTGAAATAATTGTGTAGCGTAAACAGTGGGGGCAGTTGCTCATTAGAGTGTCTGCATATTGCGTGAGAAGACCAGATTTTGCTACTCTTATTTATTGCTTATTTACTTCTTTCTTTATCAAGGTTCCAAGAAATGACAACATTTAAAATGGCAGTTAATGCGAAGCAGATCATTTTCTCCTTTGTGTTCAAGTTAAAGCATTCCTAATTGAAAGGCGACTAAGATGAGAAAGGATTTTAGCGCAGAAGGGATTCGAAGACCTTAAGAATATGTACCTAAAACACGTAAATAACTTTTAAAGTAATGAAATTTCATTGTTAGGAGGCAATTAGGCTGCTTTAATTTCCAATATTATTTGCAAAAACACTGAGGCATTATTTTACACGTGATTACTAAGGCCTCGCTTAACAGTGCAATAACCTAAGACTGAATTTATGAGGTCGAAAATGAATCATTTTTCAGGATGTTTTAAATGATGGTTTTTTCATTTTTTCATTACTCAAATGTAAATTGCATATTTTATAACTCAAACGAATGCCTACAAGATATTTCAAAGCAAATTGGTGCAAAACCGATTACTGAATTATGACAATTTAAATTACTGTTGTATAAAAAAGATCTTTTTGACATCGAATAAAACAATAATGAAATATTTAATAAATTAATAGCATCCTTGCAGTGAAAGTTTACCATTCTACAGTAAAATCTCTCGTAACCAGCATCCAGTTAATCGGCAATATCAATGTAACAAAACTTTTAAAAGTCTAGATTTAAATCCAAAATTTAGGCCTATGAAATAAAATGTTATGTAATATTGGAATAATCCAAATACTGAATCAAGGAATTATACAGAATTAATATACTATTGATATCTTTTTATGCGTTTATATGTGAACTTTGAAGCCAGTGCCCACGATTTTCAGAACAACTCACACTGAAGAAAGTCATAATTACTTTGCCTCTTTTTTGGAAAGATATAAAGAACATTACTTCATATTGATGTAAATTGTGGCATACGATCATGTTTGTAGACGACGAATTGAGTGACAATGGTTCTCTTGGTTTTTAAAACATGTTTGGCGCTTATGTTAGACATCTTGGACTTATTGGAAGTCCATGTTGGAAGAAGTTTAGTGTTAGTGAAGAGAAGTTGCAGGCTTGGATGGATATAGGCAATTCTGTTCCTATGGGATTCCTTCAGGACAATAACGAAATTATTGAACATATACTTGTAAAAGAAGAAGAGAAGGAGGGGTATTAAGATGAAGAAGACATGCAGAGCAAAAAAGTTTCGTGAAAGGAATCTAACGAAAAATTGTTGACTTTCGAATTCTCGAGAAATGTTAGTCTACGGAGGTTTACATGTGCTCCCCTCCACATTTCTTCAACATTGACGCTGGCGTCACGTACTGATATCTGTCTCTAGCTCATATGTGCTAAGATTCCCGACTCTGCGGGACTGTCAAAAAAAGCTCTTATCTTCTATTTTTACTGTTTCATCTACGCACTCAGTTCATTGCTGAAATTGATATTATTCTAACGCTATGCATATATTTCGATTAATTAAAGGAATCTATTATTTACAATTTGGTATTTAATAATCATTTAAAAATCCGAACTTGCGACTTTGGGCATAACAAGAACGCGTTTCAAATAGTTCAAACATGTTTTAAATGACGATACTATTGTTTCAACCCAAGCACCTGATATCAAAAGAATTTCTGTAAAGATAATCCAAGTTTAAGATTTTGATAAATAATTGAAAGTTAGTTCATTAACATTGGGACAGCTGCCGTTGCCACAAAATATCGTACAGTTATAGGCTACATACAAATCTGCATCTTAAGTCAGGTAAGTAACATAACTGATACTCGGATATTGTTCGGAGAACAGCCTTGACGCCAAAAAGGGATAAACAGCTTGTTGTGGTATGGCAGGCGATAGTTGTCATTCGATGACGTACTATCTCTAGAGAGACAGCCGTAATACTTTTCCCTTGCTAAGGGATTATCTGTAGTATTACTTATTATCTGTAGTATTTATTATTAGTATTTATTATTGTAGTATAGTAATTAAAGGGAGAAACAGCTTATTATAGTATGGCAGGCAGTGGTTGTCATTCGATGACGTACTTCCTCTAGGTAGACAGCCGTAATACTATTCTCTTGTTAATCTGTAGTATTACTTATTATCTGTAGTATTTATTATTAGTATTTATTATTGTAGTATAGTAATTACTATTTATTACTGTAGTATTTATTATTGTAGTAGTTATTCTGTAGTATTTACTTCCGTTGGCATGGTGAAATGTCGCCCATACCCTTAAAGAAGCCAAGTTGGCGCAACCAAGGCTGTTCTCCGAACAATATCCTGTTTCAGTTATTGATGCATGGGGCACTCTTAAAAAGATTACTTGAAGTTTTTTTCTGTTTCTGAAGAATAAAAATTAAAAATGCTTTTAAAAGATATCGATTTTGGTGACGAACGCCCATCTGTTTTACTTCAACACATATAGGAATTGGCTAGACCTTTTTTCAGAACTGAATTATTAAAATCTTTGTAGTTTCAAAGTCCTCCAGCCCAGATGCAAGCCACATAAGCCCCTTCTGATAGCGAACTTAAGAAAGCTGGTGTGAACACCACATGACTTCCTTGTACGGAATATTAAATTATACATATATTTCCTGCATTTCATTTAAACTCATTCCCTCGAATTTCATTAGAGATATATTTCTCATTCAATCAATTCAGTTATCACTTCGCGGCAAGGCAAAAATACATAAAAAATCAAAATATTTTCATCAAAAATTGAAAGATATAGAAAAATATAAAACACCAAGTACAGTTAAAAAAGTTTAAAATTTTTTTTAGAATTAAAATTACGGTTTCTTCGCAAAAACTAGCAATTCGGTCAGCAGACAAGAAGGCAGATTTTTTTTGGTGCACAAAGCTAAAAGTTTTCCACTCGACAAAAAAAGACATTGAAGGTGCGGAAAGACTTCTGCTAAGTTTCTGCTAAGTTTCAAATGTAAACAAATATTACTGCTATGGGTAAGAAAATTAGACTTAATCGCACATTAACAACTTTTAAATTGTTGATAATTTAAAGGTTGTGTAAGTGCAACTATTGCATGCAGATTAACTAAAGGCATGAAAACCTTAACCGGAAGATAAGAACAACATAATTCAACCGTTTTTAAATAAAAAAAAATGCGCAGTTTACCAATCTCAACCTGTAAGAATAAAACACTAAGCTCACGGAGCCGAGTAGCAGAGTGGGATATATATATATATATATATATACATACATATATACTTTGGGTGCGGCCGAGATCTTGCTCGCATATATTATTATTTGTAGTTACAAATGTGTCATTACATGAATACTACACATCCAGGCGGTAAAAATCCACTTCCATCCGAAGACTTCCTTTTCGCTGAAATTTTTTTTTTTTTTAAAGATATATTGTCGAATTATTTTGAAGGCATCATGTCTCACTACTTGAAAAATATTTTTCTCACGTCTACCACTGATTTTAAGACAGGTCAGAAAATTGCAACTGCCTCAAAACACATCAGCTACACTGTTAAAAATTTGGTTCAAAGTTTCACCAAACTATGGTGCTGAAAAAGTTGCAA
>KK114135.1:52423-70880 GCA_000611955.2 Stegodyphus mimosarum | reverse complement strand
TAATCTTAAGTCAAACTTAAATAATTAAGTGTTACATGAAAATTTGCTACACAACAAAAACAATCAAAGCAATCAGCGTCTTTATTAGCCCAACCGCTACAGTCCGAAGTGAGCAGTGTAAAACATTATAGCATTAAAAACATAAGCAAATTAAAAAAAGCATAAAAGTATTATTTTGAGCAGGAAACATGAAAAACTATTGTAACAAAAGAAGAAAAAATAAAAACGTATGTAAATTTTAAAACCATACAAGGCCAGGCTAAAATTTTTTTAAAAAAAATATAGCATCAAAATCATAAACAAGCAAAAAAGCTTAAAAATATAACAATAATAATTTTCAGTTTCAGTGGACGGAGTCCAAAAAATGTGTAAAACGGAAGCAATCTAACATATGTAAAACTAATACTAAATGAATATTTGATATAAAGAATATAAATTAAAATAAAAAATAAAAAAATAAATGAAAAGAGTAAGTAGTTCTTAAAATCTGTAACATTAGAGCAACACAATTTTTGTAAATGTAAACATATATTCGACCGTTAAATAGCAAAATACTGTTGCTAAGCCTAAAATGTGCTAACTAAGGAATTTAGATAAACTGCAAATTTTAAACTGATTACTAAAAATAGAAATAATTAGAAAAAACTTCTTTTGTAACATGAAATGACGTGTAGTGAAAAATGAAAAATTTATAAAAGAAAAAAAAGTCGAATTACCTAGATTATAAACCTTAAAAGAAATACAAGTCCAAAGGTAACTGCCAAAAAATTAAGCTATATATATTTATATAAATATGTAGCTATAAATTATACTTTAAATTAGCAATAGCCCCTTAATTTCTCTTTCTAACTTAGGTACTTCTCTCTACTTTAAAAGTTTTAATAATTTTTTCTAAAGTACGTTTGTCAAAATTAATCCGGTTATGTAATCATGTCTGCAATGCAATGAAATCTCAGCGAATCGGATTAGATAAATTTTTATTACAAATACTACTTCGACTAACTGCGAATTCATTTTTTGCCCCTTTTCACCTACGTGCTTGGCAGCGTTTCGTTCCGTTCATTGATAAGATGTAAACTGCAATAATACAAAAACTGTGAAGTGCATAATGGGCCTAAGAATGATATGGACTGCAAGAATGTTCAAGAACAAATTTATAAAAACAAAGTTCACGAATAGATTTATATAAGCTTATATAAGCAATTTTCTTTTGGTCAAAGCTGTCTCCCTTATTTCTTTTCGTGAATCTACGCATTGGGGGCCTCTCCAAGTAACTATGATGCAGATTAGCATCGCCTCGCTTAAAGGCTATCTTGTAGATCTATGCTGAGACCTTCTGATTTATCCAGTTTCCCACTCAAAGACATCATATATACATGTTACCGGCAATGTGTGAGAACCTACATATAATAGCATAGGAATTGTATAGAATGCCGAAAACTAGACAATGTATAAAATAATTAACAGTTCAAATATTTCCTAGATATTCTATAGAATGTCAAATGAGAAACCGGCAAAGTATGAAACATATTTAAGATCCGTGTCGAATATTCTTTCATTTAATACATTCATACATAATCCCTACATTTAATAAATTCGTTCCATAATTACACATTTTCATACATTGTTTTCTTTCATAAGAAATGCATAAATTTTGTTTTGTACAGACTTTATTTTTCTTTACATATTTTGAATAAAAGTTTTTTAATGGCGGTCTTTCATTACTTTTTAAAAGTAACATTTGTATTGAGGAATGCACGTCTTTTAA
Source organism: Stegodyphus mimosarum (assembly GCA_000611955.2). Classification (NCBI taxonomy): domain Eukaryota; kingdom Metazoa; phylum Arthropoda; class Arachnida; order Araneae; family Eresidae; genus Stegodyphus; species Stegodyphus mimosarum. The sequence goes on along the minus strand of KK114135.1, from coordinate 69,112 downwards.
GTAATAGCCTTATCATGACCTTGTTTCCTACTTTGTCTAAATAGAATTTGTCATACTACAGAACGCTTAGATATCATATAGTACGCCCAGGCATCATATAGAATGCCTGGGAAAATTATGTAATAATTCATATTTCATACTCATATTTCATACTTTGCCTGAAGCCGTCAGACATTTTATAAAATGACTAAGTGTTCTATAGAATGTCGCGTTTCAATCATTGGTGGTAACATAGATATTAAATACACTGACTACCAATAAGTATTTGGACACCTGTGATAGAAAAGAAAAACTAACTTTATTCAAAATCAATAGTTGGTAGAGCCTCCACGAGAGGTAATTACAGAGTGGACCTGTTCGGTGTCTGAAAAGAGCATTGCTTGGCAGCGTTGTTTTACGCCAAGCACAGTTTGGCTTTGGCCCTAAAGATATTCCGTTTTTGCTCATTAGTATGTATGCAGATTGTCTTGATGTAAGAGCATATGGTTGCTCGCTCTTAGCTAAGTTACATAGGTAACTATAAGCACATGCGTGTGCTAGTATTCAATAATGTTGTTTTGTTAAAATAAATTTGTTATTGTTAATATTACAGTCCACTTACTGAAGTTAAGTTTCATTAAATAAGTTTGAGCTATCTTCGGCAAGAACAGCTTGGTACGTCGAGCGTGAGAAGAATATGGCTGCTAATATTGTTTCATTGAATCGCCAACGCGGCGTAGTGAAAGCGAAACTCGGAACTTTGATAAAATTCCTTGATGAATATAAAATGGAGGAGAATAAACTCAACCATGATGTCATTATGAAGACTAAATTGGATGCTTTATTGGAATTAAAATTTCGGGTTAAACAACTCATAGTGGAATACACCAATTTACCAGAGGAAATTGATTTAAAGGATGATTTAAGCCTTACACAAGAATTGGAAGAAAAGGTCGAAGAGTTCGAAGTAAGATTTAGAATTTTTCTTTCTAATTGTGAAATAAATAATAAAGACAAATTTGAACACAAAACTGTTTCTAAATCAAAATTTAAACTGCCTGATTTACCTCTTCCTCAATTTTATGGTAAATATGAAGATTTTAAGAATTTTAAAGTACAATTTATGTCTATGATTGGTAATAACAATGATTTAAATGATACTGAGAAACTGTTTTATTTGAAAGCATCACTTAAAGGTGAAGCAAAAATGTTAGAATCATGTCAGGATACATTTGAGTCGCTATTTTCTGCACTTGAAAGCAGATATGAAAACAAAAGAGCAGTAGTTGATGCTTTTATTAATAATTTGTTGAACTTTGAAAAAATAAATGACTCACCTTCTCAATTGAGATCACTGGTAGATAATGTTAAAAGATGTTTGAGATCTTTAAGTGTATTAGAATTTGATAGAAATAATTTATCTGATGTTTTGATATTAAATATCTTATTGCATAAATTAGATAGAGAATCTAGAAAAGCATTTGAACTAAACGTAAAATCAAATGAAATTCCCAAACTTGATGAATTTTTAGAATTTCTCGAAGAAAGAATTCGCATTCTTGAAGAAATAAACAAAAGTAGTTTTCCTAAGCAGAGCTATGCTACTAAAGTATCAAATCAATTAAGTCGCTCTAAAAATTCAAAATCTTTGGTAACTAAAACAAACCCTTTTCAAAAATGTATTATGTGTAAAGAATCACACCCAATTTATCATTGTTCGAAATTTAAGAGCATTTCTGTTTCTGAGAGGTATGATTTTGTTAAAGAATATAAACTATGCATTAAATGTCTTTCTCCATCGCACTTATTATCGCAGTGTAAAGCTAAATTCAGTTGTTATGTCTGTAAGAGAGACACACATCATACGCTGTTGCATAAAGGTGACGAAAAACAAAATCAATCATCGAAAGAAAAAGAGTTGACCTTGAATATTTCGTCAGTGAATGTGAAAGAGGACTGCCCCTCTCCCACCCACACAACTTTGATGGCAGCTGCAAATAAGTCTAAATTTGTGTTAATAAATACAGCGATTGTTTATCTTCGCGATGTTTATGATGAACGAATTCCTTTTAGAGCCGTGCTTGACTCTGCTTCGACTTCTAATTTTTGTACTGTTAGTGTTATGAACTCATTAGGAATAAAAAAAGAACGAGTATTTATTCCAATTACTGGAATAGGCAACACTACTTTGAACGTTAAATCTCAAATAAAGACGCGTTTATCGAACTTAGAAAAAGAAAATGAATGGGAAATAGAGTTATTAGTTGTTCCCAAAATAACTGACATGACGCCATCGAAATCTATTGATATTTCGCAATTAAGTATTCCGAACGGAATAAAGTTAGCTGATGACGAATTTTTCAAGGCAAAAAAGGTAGACCTATTATTAGGAGCGGAATTATTTTTTGAATTTTTAAAAACAGATAAAATACGTTTAGAAGATAATGAGTTATTTCTTCAAAACAGCTGCTTCGGCTTTTTAGTTTCTGGAAGCATTAGAATTCCAAATGTAAAAAATTATGACTTAAATTATTGTTTTTTGTCAACAGAGATTAATTCGTTAAATAACTTAGTAAAATCATTTTGGGAAATTGAAGAAGTAAATGAAACTAAACCTAATGTTAATTCTGAGTTAAATTACTGCAATGAACTTTTTGAAAACTCATTTTACCGACATGCGGATGGAAGATATGTGGTTAAAATGCCGTTCAAGCCAGATATTGGTGAAAACATACAATTAGGAGATTCAAAAGAAATCGCTGAAAAAAGACTGAATCAATTGTGGAAACGTTTGTCAAATGATTCTGTAATGAAAGAACTTTATGTTTCATTTTTAAGGGAATATGAATCATTAAATCATATGGAAAAGATGGAAGACTATTCTGAAACTGAAGGAGGATATTTTCTTCCTCATCATGGCGTACTGAAACCTGATAGTAAAACAACGTTGCCAAGCAATGCTCTTTTCAGACACCGAACAGGACCCTCCGGGGCATACTTTCCACAAGTCTTTGTATGGCAGCTAATGGTATTTTCTTCCACTCGGCTTGGAAAAGACATAGAAGTTCCCTCCCCGATTTTGCACGGTTAGTGCACCCCTGAATTCGGCGATGCAACTCTTACCAGATGTTCTCGATAGGGTTCAGGTCTGGACTCAGGGCAGGCCAGTCCATTCGATGAACTCCATTGGCTCCATTGGCCTTGGTTAACGTCGAAACATGACAACTGGCATTGTCGTCCTGAAAGTAACAGGGGTCCAACCCGTAAAACTGCCACAACGTAGGAAGCACATTGTCATCCAAAATAGAGCAGTAAACATCGGAGTTGAGCTTACCATGAATGGGGACCAAGGGTTCCAGCCCATACCAGGAGAAACACCCCCAGACCATAATTCCACCTCCGGTGAACTTGATTGTTGGCATAATGCATTCTGGCAGGAGACGTTCTCCAGGTAGACGCCAGACTCAGACCCTGCCATCCGAACGGTAAAGGGTGAACCTTGATTCGTCACTCCAAAGAACCCGTTTCCACTGATCTACGGTCTAATTTCAACGTGCTTTGCACCACATTAACCGAGCAGTGCGATTGGACTTTGTGATCAAAGGCTTATGGGCAGCAGCACGACCATGAAAACCAAGCAGATGTGCTTCCTTACGGATGGTATTCATTGAAACAATACTCCCGGATGCCTGTTGAAACTCCTCGAGGATGAGGGCCATCGGTTGGGTGCGGTTCTTCCGAATTTCTCTGGACAGCACTCCTCGGTCTCTATTTCCCAGTTTTGTTGGTCTACCGACTCGGGGCACATTCCGACAATCACCGCTCACCTTCCACTTCTTAATCACATAGGCCACTGTCGATTTTGGGTACTTCAGATCGCTAGCTATGTCCCTTAAGGATCGGGCACATTTGTGATACCCGATAATTATACCTTTCTCAAAATCAGAGAGCTCCGAACTGCGAGGCATCTTGCATGCGACTAAAGCCGATGCTGTTTCCTACACGATATATACCGGCGGAGTCCATGGCGTACCTTAGGACCGCAGATATCGTTTAAGGAATCAACTAAATAACAGTGTTCTAAAGAGTGGGAACGAGACAACTTTAGTAATGTGACACTTTTTAGTAAAATTATATCATGTAACAGTTTTTAAATGGGAAACACAGAAGAAAAATGTTATCAAGAAATGTATTTTTCGTAACTAAATTAGTGAAGAAAGATCATCAAGTGTCCAAATTTACCAGAAATACCTTAATAAAAATTCTGGAAATGTTATGCAAACGTTGCTACAAATATGCGAATATTGCGAATGTGAATTTCTAAGCGATACTTCTTATGTCAGGTATGTACAATAAGAGGTTTCGCATTTGTAGAAATGTTAAAATTCAAAAATATTTTATGTCACATAATTTAATTTTATACGGTCCCTAGAACGAACCATTTTATTGAGAGTGAAAGTGGTTGTTGAAGTTGCTAAGATTTCGACAGTTTATTTTTTCAGGGTCAATTTTTCTTTTCGAACATCAGGTCTGCTTTAGGAGAAAGGATAACTTACCAGGTGCCATTTTCTTCATAAAAAGCTGCATAAAAATTAAAATTTCGTCATTTTTAAATTAAAATTTTTCAAAACTGTCGTAATCTAAAAGCCCACTTTATTTAATTTATTCTTCACCTGGAACCCTGAATTTGCAACCAAACATTCAAGAAACAGAGGCTGATTCAAAATTTTGTCTTTATTGTTATTTCAGTGTAGTTTTGTCGGTTATAATGTCCTCATACTGTATTTTGTTCAGTGGCATTGGATAATTATTACAAGTTATTTACTTGTATCGCGTCTAACCACGATCCAGTCCAGAACTGTCAAGAAGTCGACATGACTACTAGTTTCTGATAATAATTGGATTGCAGCTAAATTGGAAGTGTAACTTTACCCTATTATATACCATTTCATAATTCCTTCACATTATTTGCTTGTCTCTGCACTAACGACGAAGTGTCAAGAGAATGACACGATTAATCTTTACAGATCGTGCTCGGATTACAACTGGGATGGTGGTGTAGCATCATTATGATGCAGGTGTTATAACAAAGTAGAGAAGGTTGCGAACGATTATAATGGTGAGCGACAGGCAAGTAATGAGAAAGAATTATAAAATGGCATATAACAGGGTAAAGTATAACAATAAGATTATTAGTCGTCATTACTGAGAGAACTACATCAAAGAATCAATAAGGTTATAACTTCAGACCTTCTTTGCATTCAGTAATGTAGTTTTTCAAAATACCCATGCATGCAATATATATATATATATATATATATATTAGTTTTTAAATTTTAATTAATTCTTTAAAATTTTTATTTATTTTTTCGTATTAGATAATAAGGTTGCTATTATTTTAAATTAACCAGTTAATTATAATTTCAGCCTTTACTGTAACTTCAACTTTCCGTTTTCTCACCAGAACTGTAAATCAGTTAGAGAGCAATTAAGCTGAGATTTTCGGGATTGTAAGACAGAGCGTGTTTCTGCCTCTCAAGGCCACGTTACTTAGTTTTGGCAGCTCCGATGAGATTGCATTTATTCGGCTTTGTAGTATAGCTGCTGTCATTAAAGTTCTACGGCAGCGAGAAGTTTTCAGCCAACGTAGAATTAAAGTTAATTATGTCGTCTTAGAATACTTAGTTTAAATTCTGAATTTTACTGTTGATTTAAGAGCTTTAAAGATTTTATTATTTTCAATTCATTCATGGCGTTTGTTGCTATGGTCGGAAGTTTGCTATCGATTTTCAACACGCTTCCTATAAGTTATGGAGTTTCAATTTTGCACTCACACTATTTGTGGTTGACAATGAAATCTGGTGAAAATCTGGTTTTTCAAAGTTAGATTTAGATTTCTTTAAATTTAATTTTTATACGATTTTTGCACATATTTTCGTTTAATGAACAAACTGAAAATCCCAGAAATTTACTACTTGCACCATCAGATAGAGTGGAAAAAATTCTTCTAAAGAAAATTTGTATGAAATTTATATGTCATTTCTGATTTTTTGGCCGAATTTTCGAAAATCGCTTGTTTTTTTTTTTAAGAGGGAACTTTTTGAAGTTTATGATTTTAAAATTTCAACATCTATAAATGTATTGCTTACAAAATTGTGAACATTTCACAATTTATAAAACAAATTCTTCGCCCTCTTTTAAAACAAGAATGATGAAAAATATTGATTGGGCGATTTTCTACGTTTTAAAATACTTAAAAAAAATATGTTGCATGTGAGAAAGAATCGCTTCCTGTTATAAAGATATAAAATTTTCATAAGCTTTGAAAGAAATGGTTCCAAAAGGAGCTAAAAGTGTTGACCTATAGGATCTGGTCGAGAAAAGTAATGTTTTCAAAACTGATCTTGAATTAGTGAAAAATTTATACTTAGAACTGTTTATGTATGGCAATAGATTGTGGGAAACCGTTTTTTAAAATTTAATACTGAAACGATTTTCCGTACGTATATTTATTTAATAAACAAATTAAAAATTTCAAAATTTTGTTGTTTGATTTTACTGTTTATGTCACCGGATAGAGAAGAGAAATATATTTTAACGAAACTCATAAGACATTATAACGAAATTTCTAATTTTTTTGACAAAATTGCTGGATTTTTTCTATCATTTGAAGTAAACAATTGTTGGAAGTAAAAGAGTGACTATTCATTGTTGAAAAACGACTTTTCAATTTAATAATGTGATTGATAACGAGTCATGGACCCTGAAAAATAAATAAATAAATAAATGCTAAAACGTTCTATAAAGTAGCTTTTATTTAAAACTAATAAAAATAATTAATGAACTAAACGTAGAAAAATAACTTATAATATAGTTTAGAGGGAGCAATAGATTAAATAATTCTCGCCACAATATTCATCTACAAATTTATATTATGAATAATAAAAGCGTAGAAGCATAAGTAGCAAAATTTAATAATCGAATTGCATTGTAAAAGTATAAACCATTAAGTTTATACATTTATTAAGGACATCCCTCTCTGTTATTATTCGTGACATAAAACTACAGATGAAGTTTGTAACGTAGAATTATTTAATCTGTTTCTCCCTTTAAACTTCATAGGAAAATATTTTTCTCCTATTAGTTCCTTAATTATCTTATAAGGTTTAAATGAAGGCTAATTTTATAAAAACTTAATTTTTTAATTCCCCTTTCGCTGCTAGTTTTTACTGTTTCTCCGTTGGTTTCTGAACTTATCAGCCGCCGAGGGGTTCAATCGCTGAACACTAAAGACCATTTCAGACCTGGGATATTTCAGACCTGGGTTCGATTCCAAGCGAATAAGCAGGCTGCATGGATGTTTTTGTGGTTTTCCTCATGTGCAACGGGTATACGAACCAATTTCTCTTACATATTCCTCCCCTTAGCAGATAGCCGTAGTGCACTTTGCCGTAATCAAATGAACCTAACCAAACCAAACCAATTCCTTTGACTTCTGTTTGCATCGTTGCTATTATTTTTTGAAAAATTTGAAAAGAATGAGATTACTGATTCTTCCTTCTTCGTTTGCAGAATTTTGACATTGAATGTCCACATTATTCAAACCCTAACTTAGAGTCTCATTCAGAATCAGACAGATCGCTTCTGTAAACGGGAAATAAAACTTATATTCAATAGACGTAATAATAAAAAAACACTTTAGCTAGAAATCTTAATTTTCATATTTAGTACAGTATTTTCGAGGCAAGTGGCAGGATAATATTTTTGACTGCATAATAACAGTTTTCATATTGTTTTTACCTGCTGTTATTAACAGTTTATTTTTAACTGCTCGAATTCTCCTGCTTCAAAGCACTGTGATTTTTAATATTAGAATATTGAATGTCTTCTACAGAATACATCTTCCAGTTTCAAGAATGTTTTTAACTTTCATTACGTTTCTGATCAGTAAATTACATATTGAATAAGAGTTGGTCATTTAACTACTCATTAGATATCTCGAAGTATTAAAAATAAAAACTACGCTGATTTTTTAAGGATTAAAATTAATTAAAAGGCATTATGATAAACTGCCATCAAGGTGAGATTATTTTAAATACTTAATTTGGGACGAATGATAAAATAGCGTATTTTCTGTCGTGTTCTCCCCTCCCCATTTTTTTACTAATTTTACAATAGGAAAATCGACAGGGGACGCATGGTTTAATTTCCAAAGAATGAGGTTATTGGGAAAATAAAACGAAAAGCATTCACAAACGAAAGCACCGGTAACTGTGGCAATATTATTTATTTAACATGAACATTACAGTCTCTAATAAGATATTTTCATTACTGCTTCACAGCGTCTTAAATCTCGTGTGTTCTCAGTGTTGTAAACAGCTGCTTCACAGGCTTCAAATCATTCAGTGCTGTCAGAACTGTGCCATCAGATACATCTCGCAAGTCGTCGCCATCATCACCGTTGACATCATCTTCGGCAATAGTCAATTTGTTTTCCCTCGTGGAATGATTTTCAATACCATCAAGAGCATCAGGCATCCAGATGCTCTTCACTATAACTACTTTGTCAGTTAAAGATCATCCACCAAAAATCCTACAGCAAATCATTTAGTAAGATGAAAACAACTATTATGAGCGCAGGACAAATTCATTTAAAAAAGTACGGAAACTTGCTTTCTTAAAGTCTTGAGGAAGGGGAAAAATATGTGAATATTTAAAAAAATTTCGGAACTTCGAGCTCAAAAGCTAGGGGAGGAATGTGCGAATAAATATGGTAATTGTTTTTTTTAATTTCGGCAAAGCAAATGATGGTTACTCTTTATGGGGGATGTCTTCGTGGAGGACTTTTAAGAGCATGTATTCACATTACACATGGGAAAAACCACAAAAAAGCCTATACAGCTAACACATTCATCAAAATTCGAACTCAAGAGGAACTGATAATATTCAGGGACTTAAAACACACCGCCACGTTTGGGCTAACGGTAAAGTGAACATAATGAATTAATATTCCAGACTAAAGTAATAAAGTATGACAATATTATTCTTTTATTTTGCACCGTAAAAACGACAATGAATTTTGAAAAAAGCTAGTTTAAAATGAATATATTTTTCCAAGACCAAAATTAAGCAGTTTTATTAAATAAGATTAGATTTCAGTTCGTAAGAAAATTTTTCATTTAATGCTATTTTTTGGGTAGCTCATGTTGGTACAAGATAATATAAGCTAAATTTAAAAAAAATGCCAATATTTCCGAATATTAATTAGTTTATAATTTAAATTTCAATGAGATTTAAATTACTTTGACGAAGCGGCCGAAAGGTAAGATAGCTGAACACCGGTAATTCAACCCGTGTTCAAATCCCGGCGAACGGGCCGGCTCCATAAAGTTTTCGTGGTTTACCCCATGTGTGACGTAAATACGCGTTAATTTCCATTAGAAAATTCCTCCAAGACGGCATTCTTTACCTTAGACAGATAGCCCTCATGTACTTTACCATAACCCAACTAAAAAATTAACCTTTGACAAAGAACCCCGGCGATTATTTCGGTTGCACAGATATTTTCATGGATTCCCCCCCCCCTCTGTAACAAAGGTAGCCAGCTTTTCCTCAAAAGTCCGCTTCGGAAGGCACTCTTCCCTGATTCAACTAAACAAACATCTTTACCTTAGACAGATAGCCCTCATGTACTTTACCATAACCCAACTAAAAAATTAACCTTTGACAAAGAACCCCGGCGATTATTTCGGTTGCACAGATATTTTCATGGATTCCCCCCCCCCTCTGTAACAAAGGTAGCCAGCTTTTCCTCAAAAGTCCGCTTCGGAAGGCACTCTTCCCTGATTCAACTAAACAAAAAAAAAAAAAAAAAAAAATCATTAGATGGGAAATTCAAAATAATTGCAAATTCATAAAATATATATTGATTTCCTTTTTGAAATACGTAGCGATGAATTTTGTAAACATAATTATTTAATCTCTTGCTTCCTTTAAACTATATGATAAAATAGTTTTCTACTGTTAGTTCCTTAACTATTTTATGAGTTTTAATTGAAAGCTTACTTTATAAAAACTTAATTTTTTTTAAATTGCCCTTTCTCTGTTCCTTGTGACACTTAACAGGAGGGAATCTAAAATGAATTTCTTATCTTTCGTTACGTATTTAGATAATCAGCTGTGCCCACCGCAGCGGCCGAACGGTAAAGTCGCTGAACACTGGTAATTCGGTAATCAGTTCGAATCCCAGCAAACGGGGTGCTTTCATAAACACTTTCGTGGCTTTTTCCATGTGTAACGTGCATTCTAGCCAAATTTCCCTTAGAAAGTTCGTCAAGAAGGCGTCTCCTTTCCTTAGGCATATAGCCCTCGAGTGCTTTGCTATAATCAAATAAGCCAAACCAAAGCAAACTAGATAATCAACTTTCTAGAGATACTGATTAAGATTTCACGACAGCAATTTAAATCCGTTTGTTGGCAGTTCAGTTTCAGAATTTTCTCTAGAAAGATATATGTTGCAACTTGATACTTCCAGAGATAAAATGTACTTTTGCCATCAGCTCATTTCAACTGTGATATTTTTTTAAAAAAAAACATAAGAAATATACCTCGGAATTTTTTCTGTTATAAGACAAAACGCTCCAAAGAATTTTCCATATAAAGATACGTGATCAAACATCGCTTGTTGGCTACTGTTATATAACAATTTTGCACTTATCTCCTATAATAATGTTTTTGTTTTAAAAGTTTATAAAGTGTGTCATTGTACAATCTTTTTATCTTTTTTTCTTTGTTGAAGCAACTGCCTAAGATACATATATTTCTTATGATTGGAAAAATTTTATTTGAAAATGAGCTTATGACAAAAAGTTTTCTCGCTCATATATTTTCTACGGAATTGTTTATCGTAAGTTATTCCATAACTTAAAAGATCCCGAATCTTCATACCTTTATTGTTTAATAGTTTTTAAGCGCAAAATGGCCCTCACATATTTTATTGCTAGTAGACTCGTTGAAACCGAGTTTATTTCTGTGAAATAACAGTGAATGCTGATATCGTGGCACATTTATCATAAAAGAATAAGGAAATAAATCAAAAACTTTCTCATGTAGATCTGTGTAACAGACTGTGTAACCGTATAACAATAGATATTGAATATTTCATGGAAAAGTTTGCTCATCAGCAGCCGAGCTGATAAGACCATTGAACACCAATAAATTTGACTCGGATTCAAATCCCAGAGAACAAGTTCCCTATATGAATCTCTTCGTGATTTCACCCATATGTAAACGGAAAATCCTCTACGAAATTTAGAAAATCCTCTACGAATGCACATTCTCATCTTAGGCAATTACCCTTACTATACTTTAGAATAATTTAATAAATCCAATCCAGTTCACAGAAAAGTTCATTCGGCGTCAACAAAAGAATTTTTTCTTGTGTAATAAAATTACGAGCCAATTTCTGTTACAAAATTTTTCCTGAAGGCACCTCTTGCCAAAGTATGAGTTTCATTTTTATGTATATTATATTCAGTCTGGTATCTGAATAAATTTCCGATACATTTTTATCATACTATTCGTTATATTCCAGTTGAAATTTTTTTCAGAAGGTTTACGAACTTTCTGTATTAATATCTATACAAATTCACGAACTTAGTAACGCTGTAATCGAACGTTTCTTCTTTTATCGAAATACAGTAAAGTATATGTTGATTATTTTTATAGTTGATTTGGAAGTTAACTAGTTCTCTTGTAATCTCACAAATCTAACGTTTCTAAACGATAAATTTCAGATCAAAATATGTTAATGTTTTACCAAGAATATCTATAGGCATCGCCATTTAAGTTTACATAACGTTCTACATTTTTAACGAAACAGAACAGCTTCATTGGTATGAGAAAATGTGTTACATTATTTTAGTAACTAATGCTTCCTCTCGTTTGTTGTGAAATGTTGTCTAAAACCATTTTTGATATCGGTATTTTTAGGTACCATTTTAGACATTTTATTGTTCTATCTGAGTTTCTTCAGCATTAATAAGCAACCCTTAAATGACATACCAAAATAACTTCAGAAAATAAAAGAAGTGTTTATTTGCTAAGAAAGCACCTCTGCCAGTCTTTTCAAAATCGCTATAAATAATTCTTGTTGCCTCGAAAGCTCTACCTTTTGAAAAAGGTCAAATATTAACCGAACATCTCTTTATTCCAACCTTTCGAAACATCGTTGACAAATTTTACGATTCAATTTAGTGAGCACTGATTACTGCCATTGAAGATTTGTATTCCTCTTAACCACAACAATTCGTCCGTATAATTCGCTCGTAAAGACCTACAAACCGTTTGTTCGAATACGTCACCCATTTTCCGTGGATGCGTATTTCGGCTTTGCCTGTGGCTACTTCAAGTCAGGCACGAGACTCCTGCTGTATAATCATCGCCTCTGTGTGGCATTACACATCGTTAAAAATCGATTTCTAAAGATTTTCCTCCTCTTCATCATTTTATTTCATATCAAAACCAAAAAAATCTCGCGACCCTTGTGAAAAGGCTAGATGTATAATGCCAAAAGTTTAGTGTTTTCTAACTTTAAAGGAGAGATATTAGATACAGAAACGTCTTATGCAGAACCTACTCGCATTTCATCAGGACAATCATAGAACTATTAGAGAAGAATACCTGATAGTCCGTATTGATCTCTATCGCTAGAGACCGTGCACTGCTTCAGCAGCAAAGACTTGCGGATTAATAGCTGCCTTTTTTTTTCTTTTCCTAAGTTCAGATTTTTATCACTTTTTACCTGTTTACAACTGTTTCTTCATCTCGTAACTGAAGATTAACTTTAAAACTAAATTAATTATTTTTTAATCTTAATAGCATTTATCTGAAAAGAAACATTTTCCAATTATACAGAGAAATTTGTTAAATCTTTTCAAAGCTATATGAATAATACGATTTATTTGAAGGTTAAACTTTTTGCTGTTGTTCAAAAATTTTATATTTCAATTTTTATATTTTTGAGTTTATAAGTAACGATAAAAAGATCCAAATATGCACGACGTGAATAGGTTTTACTTCACTGGAAATTTATGCAAATGTTTTTGAGTTTAATGTCATGAGATGATTTTTTTTGGTTCAGTTAATGGATTAAATAATCTTATTTTGTACTAGACTGCACGTAAAAGGTTCAGTATTAGTATGTACGACGTATAAAGCGAAGTACAACACTTTTAAAATGGATTTAAAGGGTTGAAAAATTATGTGGAAAAAATTAAATCGTTAATATGTAAAGATATCCAAGAAAAAATATTTTAAATCTTATCAGTTTCATTATCATTTTCATCCCTTTCATTAATTTCACATCTCAGACTTGTTCTTCCTAATTAAATGAATGTCTAAACTTTTAAAATGATATTATATTTGACTTACTAACTGCAATTCAAGAAATCATCTGTGGATTTATCAGTTACTCAGTTATGAAAAACAGTTTCTGTTTATTTTTTACTCGCGTGCAAAAAACTTTAGCCTTAAAACTACTATACAAAGGCTGAATATTTAGCCTTTAGTCATGTATATTTCGTATTGAGCAATACTGCGATTTTGTAATTGAACTTCGTGCGTGCTTATTTATATGTTTGCGTATATAGCTTTTGTAGCAAATGCATTTTTCATTTTCATTGCATGACTAACCAGTTTGCCCCCTCCCCCCAAAAAAAAACTCAAAGCTTTCAGATTTTACATTACGCCCAAATGGGAGTTTTTTTAACGTTTTTTTTGTTACCTTTATTTATTAAATATCATGTTCTTCGCACTTAAACCATAAAACTCAGTTCAAGAGCAATATCGCAAAATAATTCTAAAATGAGCATATCTCTAGAATTTCCGATTCACAGTCTCGCGCGCTGGAGATAAAAAAAAAAGTTTTTTCTGTACAACGTTGCCATTGCTCGCTTTGAAATCCTTGAGTTTGTTAATCAAAAATTCGTTAAAGTTTTAAGAAATATGAAATCGATACGAAACAATTTCCAAATTTCAAATTTGGGTATCCAGATGCCCATATTCGGGTGAAAACGTTCAATATTCAAAATTGGATGGCTCTAGGTACCGTTTTTTTATCACAATGCCATAAACATACATGCATTTATACAGATTCTTCATTATTTAATTTCTTTAAATATAATACAGGGCGAGAATATTTGGTGGCAACAGTTTGAAAAGTGAACCGACATTTAATGTTTCCGACACAAAATGCCGAAACGAAAGCAATAGTCCTTCAGGAATAAAGCTCCTTTGGACTTGTTGATGAGAAGTTGTTAGAATTATTTGTATTATGGCAAAGCACATAGGGGCTGTGTGTCAAATCAGTGGTTCTCAGACTTTTTTTGTCCCCATGCACCCCTTTCACCAATGCTATACGATCATCCCACCCTTTTTTCCCAAACTCGATAAAATACAAATAAATTTCTTATGTGTATTTTAAATTAAATAAGAAAATATACAGAAAAATGTTGATAAATACCAAAAAAATAAAAGTAGTTTTTATATATTGAAAAACTAAAACTGTAGCCGTTCCTCAATAAACACGAACGCCGGCTAGCTTTAAAAGTATTTATTAATAGAGCACACAGGAACGGGTACAAGGAAATATACATAAATATTAAACATATAACGGAACATTAAACATTCGAATTACAGACATCTACTATATGACAACCTAACGTGTTCGCGGCTGGAGGTCGACTGACTTAGACTGTTCGTCTTCGCCGCTCGGTGGCGTTCAATATAATTCGGTTACGGTTAAATAGTTCTGTTACAAAACTAGATATTTAACTGGTAAATAAAAGGTTCGTAAGATTTATCCTAATTTTATAACAGTTATTTTAAGTTTATGCACCTATCCTATCTCTTCTAGCTTCAGCTTACAATTTCCTACCAGAATGTATTTTCAGAAACGCGGCTAATGCAAATGAGTAAGAGTAATATTTAAGTGGATGTTTCACTGACTTCGTTAGAGGGCCCGAGTTCCTGACTAGCGCGCATTTGCCTTTGGCTACTCTCTATCTAAGCTATTGCTACGCTCGGCCGTACTTTAGGAACTTGATAGCTTCGCCGACTAACTGAGATTTAAGGGACAACTACTTAGAATCTTGATAGCTTCAGTTATATCTTTTAGTTAAGCATTTGTTAAGTTTAGATTCTTATTAATTTAAGTTCAAGCCCAAGTGGAGATTTTGCTGTACGCTCCCAGACAGGAGTTGATTGTGTTCATATTTATTTTGAGAAATAAAGGGTAGTTAACCCTTCTTGAGTCTTACGTCTCTGTTCACACACTCAAGCGATTATTCGCTTATCAGTGTAAGGGGTTCCTCACATTGAACTGAGAAATAACAGGGTGGAACCCCGCAGGTTGACCGCATTCCCCCTGAAACTATGAAATTCCCTTCAGGGGGAAAATTCCTCCTAATTGAGAATCCTTGTTCTAAGGGAAGGAAGGCCTTCGTGGAGGATATTTTAAGGAAAACTGGTTTGTAGCCACGTTACACATGAGGAAAAACACGAAAATTCCCATGTAAGTCAGACCGTTCGCCAGGATTTGAATCCTGGTCTAGTTACCAGTGTTCAACGATCTCACTTTAGCCACTGGTCAGCCGATAAAAAATGCAAGATATCGAAAACGAAAACTAATACTGGATTTGGACAAACGCAAAAGAAGTATGCATTTTTATACAATCATACAGTGGCCGTTATGCATGACATTATCGCTCTAAAATTACATTCCATTACAAAGAAATCAGAACATAGTAAATGAGCAATTTCCTTCGATAATTGCGAGGAAGGAAACTTTTTTAATTAATGCTGGATGTTAATTCATAGCAATGGAGCACTATAGTTACTTTCCTTTAATCGACCATGACCCCTTTACTATAGTTTAGGTTAGATTACTTTATTGAAGCAACTCAATTATCATCTGTCTATGGAGAGGAATGCTTTTAGAAGAAAATAGCTCGTATCCATATTATTGCACCCAGTGTGTTCACCGGGATTCGTGCAAGGGTCTAACTATTAGTGTTCAACGACTTTACCACTCGTACGCTCGTGTACTCCACTTCAATACAGACAGAAATAAAAGAAATAATCTGAAAGCATTCATTTCGAAGAAAAAAGGATGTCCGTAACGGACTTTTTTGAGAACTTATTATTTTAAAATTTTGTCCACTCAAAATTTCAATACAGGAAAGTTTTGGTACTCTTCTGTTATTGAGACCAGATTAAGAAATGCATGCAGGTATGCACGTGTGTATGTATGTAGGAGTGCAGATATGTGGGAGTATAAACACGTATACATACATAAGTACATATAAACATATGCATACATGAGCGCGTACATACATTTATGAATTCGGCCCTTATAACAGAAGAGTACCAAAGATTTATTATTAGTCATTTTCTTTTCTAATACGTTAATATTTCTTCTTGAATGCTTTGACTGCCGTCTTTTAGAAGCACACATCGTTTGCTGTAATATTACGCACGTCATGAATTATATTAATTAGTTCTTAGGGTAAATTAATTAGCATCTGAAAATTAGTTATTTTCTTGTATGCACTAATTATTGCTCATATCTGATTTTTAATCGTACTTGTTTCAAACCTTTTGATTACACACTTCCAACCGAATAAAACAAACCTTTAGAGAGGCCTTGCAGTG